>BCJJ01000012.1:1065838-1468191 GCA_039545355.1 Trichosporon coremiiforme
GGAGACTGGTGGAGACTGGTGGAGACTGGTGGAGACTGGTGGAGACTGGTGGAGACTGGTGGAGACTGGTGGAGACTGGTGGAGACTGGTGGAGATTGGTGGAGATTGGTGGAGACTGATGGAGACTGGTGGCGACGGCGAACCGGCGGAGTACGATTGCTTGCGTGTGCACGCACATCATCTTACGTCCGACAAGGCGTATCCATGCTCGCGAAGACTTTGCCAATGCAGCCTCCGTAAGCTCGCTCCCATACGCTCTGACGAGATCGAACAGCATGGTGCGCGCCACGGGGCGACCACCGTACTTCTCGAAGAGCTCAAAAACGGCCAGTACGTCACGGTAGGAAAGCGGAGAGTTCTCCGTCAAGCCATCGAAGCGATAGTCCGGCGTCTTCGAGGCATTTGCTTCGTCGACGAGCCGAAGGAGGGCGTGGACGGTGTCTGGGTGACAATTGCGCAGAACGATCTTCCTGTCTACGCCAGTCGGGGACGGCAGTCCAGAACTTATCATTAGCCGCCTCCACACTGCGAATACTCACAAGAGACTCGTAACGTCGGCTCCCACGTACACAACGACACTCCCGCCTCCCGGGTCGCGGCAAGAGAGAGCCACGGACGGGTCCGCGTTCGCCGGGGCAGTCGACTTTGGCACAGTCCTGGACGAGGAGATGCCAGTGGTCGAGGCGGCGGTGGCAGTAGCGACACCAGTCAGCGGAACCGCTGCCGAGGTGCTGGCTCCTGCTGGGAGCTGCTGCTAGGAGCTGGCCAGGGTGGGGGCGACGGGTGAGGAGAAGGCCATGTTGGTGTCGTCTTGAGGGCAGAGAGGATGTGCGCGGAGACCGGACAAAACACGGGTATGGTGATGTAGGATTGGAACGAGGCGATCGGGGCGAGACGTTGTTTACATTTATATTACTCACGCGCAGGACCGCACCAGCTTGGGTCACTGGGACGCTAGCGAGCTGACAACGTGACATTAGCGCCGCAGCACAGTCGCCGGCAGGCGCAATCGCATGGCGACCAGACTAGCGGATGGCTCACGTGCTAGCAAACTTGACAGGTTCCCGCGGTTCCGCTAGAGGTCCAGGACGTGCCTTGAGATGGATCGACCGGGCGGGCACAACGGCATAACGGCTCCGGCTGTGGGATCCGCTCGTAAGCCCTCCCCAGCCTATATAGTGAGAGCGTTGAGCTCCTGACAGTTGCATCATGATGTAGAAACATACTTGAGTTTGCAAGCTGGTCCCGGCGAATACGTTCGAAGCACCAAGGCTCTGGGTCGCCCAGTAATCTGGAGTGCTTGCTAAGTTCCCGGCGCTGATGCCTGAGTTGTCCGATATGGGTGCGTTCATGATGCGTACTCAATTTCTCCCCTGCAATGCAGAGCGTCCTGCGAGGCTGCTTTGCTGGGGTACACTCTATACCCTGAGGCGGAGACAACTTGAGAGTACGGTGGCGACTTATTCTCGACCTGAGGAATGGATTCAGATAAAGACTACGCACGATGGCGTATATCCTATCTTATATCCTATCTAACATGTCGAACGAATGAAGCTTTCATGATGCCAGAGGACGACGAGTTCGTACCCACCCGTCCAAACGTCCTCGGCGGACTTTGTGTGACTGCACAGGGCATAGCGCATGCTCGAGAGCATCCCGTACTCAAGATCTTCGAACACCAGTGACTCTGTGGCCATACCCCACGTACGAGTGTCATTGAGCCGCTGGGCCGTGTCACACCGGTTTATAAGTGACTACAACCATTCACAGGATAGCGCATGGAACAGGAGAGCATCTGTTGACCTTTATTAGGAATCTGCATGTGTCCGCAGGTTGAACGCAGTGCGCAGGATCTTTCCCCGGCAACCTCTTCAAACTCATCCCTGATGAAGATCGGGCGCCGTCGCAAACATCCTGTAGCACCCCATTCAGCACTGCATGAAAGCGGGTTTGCAATCCCTTGACAGCATTTGAATGTATATAAAGGTGAAGATGGGTGTAAGTGATGCATCTACACAAAGGCGCAACGACGAACAAACGATACGCACGGGTAGGGGGACGAATGGACAAAAAGAGCCAAAAAGGACGGGTACGGTGGTTGAGACCATGCAAATTCGAACCGAGTTATTATACTGGAACGAATGGCTGGAATGTTTAACCGTATCAGGTCAAAATGGCCTGCTAACAGCTAAGCTAGCGCCCTTTCTTGTCTGGGACAGAGGCTCCGTTTTACTTATACCGCCTGGGGTGGAATTCGTCACTCTCATCACAGTAGCCTTTATTTCGCAATCCTTGTGCATAAACATGGCTGTTTTCGCTGCGCCTGTCTTCTCTCAGCGGGGACGCAACCACAAGTGCACCGGTCTGTCGGTCTTCGTTCGAATTGGACACATGCATGCAGACCGTTAGTCGTTGTAAGCGCTCCTTGGTGTGCCTCCGCACCTTCCTAAAGGAATAAGATCACCCAGCATATATGCTTTCCACGGTGCTCGCTTGGACAGCTGAACCCGGGTAAACAGAGGTCTTTTCGCTACCCAGCAAACTGGCTTAGCTCGCCCGACGCATTGACCAAAACGGCGATCATTTAGCAACACAATTCTGACGTAGATGTACAATGCATTCCAGACACACTCGGATATATTGTCTCCCGTCCTCCCCACTTCTGACCTCGCGTCCGGCCCCGCCTAATCGATACTAAGCTGGCTCACCGGTGTCACGGAACCAGTCCCACCGTTACCCTGCCGCTCTCGTGTGATCTGCACACGCAGCTTCAGCCTTGGCAAGCTTCATGGCCTCGATCTCTTTCCGGAGCTTCTCATTCTCCGAGACCAACGCGCCGCGCTCCCTGTCTGCGCGCCTGTACTCGGATTCCATGAAGGCAAGGCAGGACTTCAGAGTGACGAGCTGGTCGTCTATCGGTTCCGCTTGGGTGGACTGCGCCGCTTGGGCAGGCGCTTGAGGGTCGGGCGTAGCTGATGGCGAGGAACGCGCGGGTTGAGCAGATTGGGAGGCAGGAGGGGCTTGCGTGTTCGAGGGCGGAGGTGGAGGAGAGTTGCGATCCTCGCTGGCTGCGCTCCCCTCCGTGAGAGAGGCAGCCGGCGGCGAGGGAAGAGCTGGTAGATCAGCCGTCGCCGTCGGAACAGCCGCTGGCGCAGCGTTACGTTCGGCGGTCAGGGGTGGCTGGGAGACAGACGGAATGGCCACTTTGGGAACATTGCACGGAGTCGTCTGCGATGTCGAGGCGGGAGCAGGACCGTCTTCACTTGAGCCATTCGGCACCGCAGTGCCCGTCTCAGCGACCCGGGGGTCACTCGTCGCCGGTGTCGTTGCAGTTGCTGGCGCATCGTCAGCCACATCCATGCCCGCGGTGGGCTGTCGTGTCGGGCTGGCCGACTTCTCCATCTGCCGCTCTGGCTGCGCATCCGACTGCCGCTCTGCGGGGTGTGCAAGGTCGGATGCATATCTCTCAGCTTGCGGGACGTGTCCGTTCATCTGCACCGGCTCCACAGGTTGCGTGGGTCTCGCGGGTGTCGGGATCAACTCGCGGAGCATGCGCAGCTGCGCCTCAAGCTCAACGAGGCGGCGCTCGTGTTCTTCGAGTTTAGGATCTGAACTCGGTGTGCTCGGGACTTCAGTGAGAACCGAACGCACGGGTGTCTGCGGCAGAACCGGAGCACGCGGAACTGCCTGGGCCGGGGCCCGCTCGTGTCTGTCCCCCTGCGTCGAGGCAGGAGCAGGGCCGTTCACCTGCGTGGAAGCGAGCGGCTGAGATTTCTCGGCTTGAGTTCGCTCCACCTGTGCCGTACCTTGCGATGGTGCTGTTTCAGGTCGCGAGCTCGTCGTCAAAGCAGCACCGGCGCTGGTCTCATTCCGGTCTTGATCGGGCCGGGAAGCGCTCTCCTGCCGCGCGTTATGCGATGGTTGGGTTGTCCACCTCGGTACTTGGCTGCCTGACGGTGGGGAAGACACTGACGGTTGAGTCGTAGGTGCCAGCCGAGGAGTCGTTGAGGTCTGTGCCGAAGGCGGGAGCTGCGTTGATGTAGGCCGTTCCGGACTGCTGGAAATTTCCTCGATATGAGCGGCACCTTCCTGCGTCCGACTTGCCGGGGGGAGCGACAGCGCATCGAAGAACGCCTCTGCCTCCCTTCTCTCCGGTGCAGGAGGCGGCTCTGATCCCGAGGCCGAGACCCCGTCGACTCGGGCCCTCTTTTGCGGTCGCCCGTCTTCTCCCTCCCTCTGCCTTACCCCTCCCGCGCGAGTAGGCGCGAGCTCGGGGCTGTCGAGTATCTCGACGATGGATGGCGAGCGCTCATGTCGCCTCAACCTGCGCCGCATCTCTTCGTCCAGCATGTCACGCTTCTCCTTCCGCTTTCTCGCTTCGGCTGCGAACTGCGCCGGCGTCAACCACACGGGCTGAGGAGGCCGCGGCACCAACGGCGCCGACCACATCGGTTGAGCTCGCGGGAGCGGAGGAAGTTGCGTCGCGGGCCGTGTGACTTGCGTCGGAGCTGGCGGCTGTGACTGCTGTTGGGTCTGCGTCTGCGTCGGAGCTGGTGGTTGAGGTTGTGTCGGAGGTTGTGTCAGAGGTTGCGTCGGAGGCTGCGCCTGTGATTGCATCTGTGCCCATCGCGCCTGAGCCTGTGGCCACTGAGGGTCGTCTGGAGATATCCACTGAGAGCCCAGCGGAGGCGGCTCAGACGTCGCAGTCGAGGACGCGGAGGGAAGGCTGAATGTGGTGGACAGACTGGTCGTGCGAGCAACCGAGGGCCGCTGCCACATCGACTGCATTGGTGGAGCTGTCTCCCACACGAGAAAGTTGCAGCGACCGTCCCGCCGAGGGCAAATGTAGTACCAACGTCCAGCGTCGGGACCGTTCGTGCGCATCACGCGCAACGCTGGATCCCCATGCTATCATCAGCCCATGACCAAACACCTTCGGAGTGAATTCCAGCATGGTGGCCCGGTAAGCCGGAATCGCATGACCGGACCTAAGGGAAGGCAGGGAAGAGTGGAATGCAAAACTCACTTCGCAGGTATGGTGCTCTGGTTGGTCCTGTGTGGGCCATGGCATGGACGGGCCCGCAGATGCACTCGCCGTCGTGGTCGCCATGGTCGCTACCGCATGCGCGCGGTTCGTCGTGAACGCTGTTGAGGACTGTGTCGGGGAGGATTCGAGAAAAAGGGGGCAGGTGGCAAACAAAGTTGCCCTCTTTGACCAAGCGAGCTCCCGCTCCCTGTTTCCTTGCTCCGTTCGATCGACGCGGTTGCCGCCTGTGGGGTCCCACTAACGCCTTTCCATTTTGAGCTCAGTTCCGCACTCGTCCGCCGTTCTAATCCCACCGCTTATTAACACCCTACCCCACCCATGACGTATCGGAACTCCGGCACGGTGCACGGCTGCATGACCGTATTCGGCGGTAAGCTCAAGGTACAGATACATGGATGATACAACAACAGTTATTACTCGGGCATGACGCCCATCGCCGCTAGGTGCACTCGCAAGGCGGCGTTCTCCGATTCGAGGTCTCCCTGTACCTTGCGCAACTCGTCCCGTTCACGCCGAAGTGCGTCCCTCTCCTTCTCGATTGCTAGGTACTCAGCCTCCATGAAGCGCAAGCAGGACCGGAAGGCAGCGATCTGCTCGTCCCGCTGCGATGCAACGGCTGGCGCGACACTAGCGTGCATATGGCCGCTCATATGCGTGTGACCGTTCGCCGGCGAGTCTACGACTCCGTACAGCGACTTGACGAGGCGGATCTCCGTTTCCAGGTCCAGTGGGCGGCGCTTGGGAGGCGGCTGCGAGGAGCGGGCGGGTTCGCCGGCCGTGGAGACGTGCATTGTGGCCGCGACGTCGGGAGTAGTTGATGAGGATGTACCATACTGCTTGCGTTTGCGCGAAGCTCTGCTCGCTGTGGGCCGCGCAGACGTAATGTGGCCGCACGTCGAGTTCGATGCCGGGCGGTTCGGTGCAGCGTTCGGCGAAGCAGGGTGAGCAGCAGTTTGCGCTGCCGCCTGAATTCGGCCCAGTGACGCCGATCGTGATTGATACGTTAACGGCTGCACAGTTTCCATTGCAAGGGCTTGAAGAGTTCGATCTGGACGCGGCGGCCGTGAGGATTCGCTTGGTGATGCCTGTGATCCACTGTCATTGTCGGGGTCCACAGCATCATGCGTAATGTGAACAGCTTGTGGTGTCACCTCATGAGCTGAATCCTCATCACGCTGGGCGTCAACTTCTTCTGCGTTCCGCCTTGACTGCGTCGCTGCAGTGGTCTGCGCGGTCCCCCCAATCGTGGATGTCGCTTCCCTCTCCCTTTCCTTTGAGAGCCACTCCTCCCAACGGGACGCTCGAGCTGCCGAGTCCCGCAGCTGCCTCTCTCGCTCGGCTTTCTTGAGCTCCGCTCTTTGAAAGCTCCTTCCTCTTCCTCCTATTCTCCGCTTTTCTCCTATTCTTCTCCATTTTGGCTTGTCTCTTTTCCTCCTCTGTGCGTTCGGCTGCAGGTAGGACTTTCGTGGGTTTCCTTGGCGGGGTAGACTTCGTTTGAGCAGAGGCAGTGTCCGAGGAGTTGAGCGATATTTTGGCCGTCTTCGAGTACGGTTGTGATTGTTTCGACGGCCCCCGCTCTTTCGCGAGTCCCGGATTCTCCCAGACACAGTACACGCAACGACTCTGTTCGCGCGCACACATGTGGTAGAACAAACCCTTCTGGGGTCCTTCCTTCCGCTGCAAGCGCAGGGCGGGTTCACCGTGCTGTTGTCAGCCGTGATTTCTGCTCTGCAAAGCTCACGAGGCACTTCTTCAGCCCACTAGTCTTGGCGTAGTGGGAGATCGCAGAGTTGCCCATGCCATCGGCGAGGCGCTGGCTGCATGGGCTGGCGGATTGAGGATAGAGGACTGATTGGAAAGTGAGGGTGATCGCGTTCCATGGCTTCGCGACTAAGAATTGCAAGAGATGCGGTGCCCCGGAACCCGTCGCGTCGTCGTGCCTGAATCTGACCACCGCGAAAGGTAAGGAGGGAAGGTTAGGAGACTGTGCTCACCAAAAGGAAAGGCGTGTCCCTTGCTGAGTTCACTTCCTAGTCACTGATTACCCGAACGCTAGTTCGTAACGTTCATAAAAACGGAGATAGGCCGGCACGAAGGAACTTCCACTGCAACTCCTGCGGTTGACTCATCCGATCGACGCCGGATGCAAATCCGCTCTCTGACTGCACTCTTCCCTTCGCGACGGTATCGTCACCGTTGGCCTCGGTCTATCTCCCTTCTCTTCACAAATACATATCAAGTTATCAGTCCACGGGCATAATGGCTGAAGATTCCGCACTTCTACGGGCCCAGCAACCCGCGTACCGCGTCTGGAAGCTCCCACACTTCCGCCTCTCAGTGTTTAAGCACCTTCTCGCTCTCCATAACCTCGCAAGTCCTCACGTACGCGGCCGCCGCCGATTTCTACAGCAGTTCTTGTTGCTGGACAGGGAGTCGTTCCGTGACGTGGCCCTGCTACTTTATCCCGTCATCAATCTCGACGAATTTCCGTGGGACTGTCGTTCGGAGGTAAGCCGCTCGCGTACAGCCAGTCCCCTGGCGCAAATCAGGACAGAAAGCGGTTGTACGCCGCTGGTGTTCGCACCCTCCATGCCACCGGCTGCCTCCCTCTTTGTGTCAATTGGGACTTTACCGACATGCTCAACTACTTCCCTAATGTTCAGATGATTCCTTTCCGTACCACAGAGGTAGTGTGGGGACGCATGGCGAATCCACACCGAAACTTCGCGGTTACGGTGAAGCCCAGGGTGCAAAATGGGGCTGTCGTGCCAAAATACGCCTTCTATCACCTTCCCAATTTCGATTACGAGGTACTCAACAGGTTCGTGCCCAGTCAATCGCCGATTCGAGTCCGACCTTATACTCGCAAAGGACATGGGGAGATTGAACTTCCGGAGATCTTTCTGCTCCCATTCGAACAGCTGGATGTCGAAGGTGTGTATCCCAAGAAAGCCGACTGGTACACGATTTTGGGGCAGCGCAAGAAGCTGGACATCCCCTCGCAGACCATTATGTGGCCGGTTAAGGAAGGAGAAGACCTATCCAAGTTCACAAGTGTTGCTGGTCCTCACGTCACCGACCTTTACCTGAATCTGTACCCTAAGAGAGAAAACATCTCGACTGCTTTGAACTCCGCCATGAGCAGCATTCAAGACGACTGGCTTCCGGGTTTGGAACGCCTGATTGTGTATGTGGCCGCGGACCGCCTGATCTCCCCCGAGGCGGCAGACCAGGGGGAGACATCAGTGCCCGAATGGGCCGACAACGTGATGCCGGCAAACCTCCACTATATGAGCCTGGTCATCGCCGTGGATATGACAAACCCTGCCTACAGCCAAGACTCTCATCATGGCGCACTCATGATTCAGAGATTGCAGGACGCCGTGTTCAAAGCACTTCCTCTCAGTTGGATTCGCAGCGCCAGAATCAAGCTAGGAGATCATTTCGACCTTCGTGTTGATGTGTCGCGCAACCTTGGATGGGGTCTTGAAGACTGGCATGAGCCGTTTGACGATGAGCTGCTCCACGCTCTTCATGGGCCGATCACACTCAACCGCTCAACCCAGACAGTGGGGCAGTGCACCTGCGACTGCAGTGGCTAGTTTGTTCCCTCTCATGTGGACTACACCCCCATGCGTTTCCATGCATATATTTGAAACCTGTGCTGTACTTTTACCCACCTCCATGAGCGCACTTGAAAAGGTGAAGTGGGGGCGGCAGCACAGTTGCAAGGGGAAGGAGACGACTACATTGTGCAGATTAGTGGTGCTGTGCCAAGACGTTTAGTCTCGACAAGCGGCTAGAGCGGGCGGGTTTAGCAGCTGAGAGGCTGACAACCAGAGCGCGCAAGCCGGGATGCTTGGAGTGGGGACGCGATCGTCCCCGGGGCCACCGGCGCGGTTGCCACATGCGCCCCATTGTCCCAACTCATGTCATGACAACACCCAACGTCTGCATAGCTCCGTCGGTCTTCAGACCAAAATCAGCACGTTGGATGACGCCAAGTCGTACGGCATGGGGACCGGTGACAACTCTCAAGCTCTCAAGATGACCGAATACGAAGCTACGAGCAAGTTTTGCCAGGTTACTTCCTTCAGCTCCTCAGTCATGGGGCCATGCGGCCGCGGGGTGCACCCCCGTGGCAGTCTGTTCCCCCAGCTCCACTCCATGGATCGACGCAAGCGACTGTCTGGAAGATCTGGGACATTGAAAGGGCGCATTGCGGAGGCATAACTCGTCAGCTGAACGGCCAGGTCCAGTCGTCACCTCGCTTCCCATCGTTGAGAACTCATCTTCACTCATTCGTCCTCCTCTACACTGACATCTCGTCCTTCGCGCCAACTGTCAGACTTTGGCGCTCTCCAGCCATGGAGTCCACGGATGATCTTCATCTTCAAGAGCTCCGCCGTGCAGTGTGGTATCTTCCCCACGTACGCGTTGCGATCTTCGAAGAGCTCGTCAAATCGTTGCCGCCGGATGGATGCCATTTCGCCTTCCTCCGTCCCTATCTGACCATTGATAGGGCTACCTGCCTGGACCTTGCACCGATGCTCTTCGATATGGTTAGCTTGGATCTGTTCCCTTGGCACTGTCCTGACGCGGTGAGTGTCCAAATCGCATATCTTGCTGATACTTCGCGCAGGAACGCAAGAGAGCCTATGCCGCAGGTGTTCGCAGATCAATATGACGGGGTGCATTCTTCTCTATGCTCGCTGGGAAAGTTTCCCAGCAAAGCTCAGCTCCTTCCCAAACGTTGTCGAGGTCTTCTTTGGTTCAAGTGACACGGAGTTCATCAGATGTTCGCCTTGGGAACGTCCTAACAGCTTTTTCATCACGAAAATAGTCTGGGTTAACGCAGATGGTTCTGTCCCCAAACCGACTCCCTTTTATCACATTGATGACTTCACCTACACCGTTGTTCGCAATCTCGAGACCGGCTGGCAGGAACAGGGTGCCCGCCCCCTCGCTATCGGTGGCGACGGACAGCCCAACATTCCTCAGGTGTTTCTCCAGCCGCTTCGACATCTCGTGCTTCGCCCTGGCCGCGGCGAACATAATGACTGGTTGACGATCTTGGAGCATCGGACCGCTGCTAGCATTCGAACTGACTTTCTCGTGTGGGGAATGGGGATCAGAGAGGAAAGAAGCGTTCTTCCCCGACTCGCCCTCGCCGTTCCTAGCGACTTGCGCTCTCTCCAACTGGAGACTGGTTCTGATGGTCTCTCCGTGAGCTTGGACACTTTCGTGGAGATTGTCGATACAAAGCGCTTCCCAAACTTGGAGCGTCTGACTATGAGACTCTACTACTTTCATGGCATCATGAGGGACAAAGAAGCTCGGATGATGGGGCTGACAAACCCCAAGTGGCTCACAAACCACCTCCCCTCTGACCTCTAGATAACAGTCGATCTGGTGCTCGGTAGCCACTTCATGGACCGGCGATCCGACGATGGTACCATCGCACAAGCCATGTTCGACACCCTTCCGCTCCTCTGAATTGAGAACGCGAGACGTAAGCTGGGCGAGGAGTGCGATTTCTTGCACTTCAACACATTTTGGATTAGGGATGAGCAGGTCAGTTTCGAGCCCTCCTCTATCATCGCTCGACTCGATCACGCTCTTCATGGTCCCGACTCGTGGTCTTAGCAGGATGCGGCAGAGGTTAAGCGGAGGCAGCCGGATTACGGTTACGATGTCTCGCGATAACGATGAGCTAGCATCCCCATTGGTGACTCCGTACATTGTTTCCAGCCTGCAAGTAGTCTTACACAGCGCCGCTGATGGCTTCAACGCTCTGTGGCAAGTGGCGCAACGGCTGATTCTGGAGAGAACCTCTACGCCTAAGTCTCTGGGCGAGCTATCGCGGTACACAGTAGGGGAAACTTTCGAAGACGTCGTTCGTCAGTGTCGGCTGCTTTCATGCCAAATGTAACATAACCTCCCAAGTCACGAACTACCTTCCCTGAGTGGCTGTCGTCACATCAGTCGCCTCGCTGCCCAGTTGAACGAACATCTCACTCACTGCACTGACCCATCCATTACACGCACGTCTCCCGGCCCAGATCACAAGAAGTCAAGGTGAATACATTGTTCTTCGTTCTATGTTCTACTGGACTTAGATTGAGGACTAGATTAATTGCCGCCCGTGGCAGCGTTGCCGGTCGAGTCACCTGAGGCCGAGCCAGCAGAGTCGGCCATGTCGGCATCGGCGTCGGCTGAGTTGGAACCAGCAGCACTGGCAGAGGCACCAGCGGCAGCGGGCTTGGAGGCGGCAACCGAAGCGGCGGCGGAGGCGACGTTGCCAGCCGACGAGGCGGACGGGGCACCGCCACCGGCCGCGCCGGCGCTGCTGGGCGCAAAGGCACCCGAAGGGGACTTGTTGGGGGCGCCGGTCGTGGCCGAGCTGGCAGAGCTTCCGGTCGCAGCACCCGCGGCAGCGCCACCACCGGTACCGTTGGTGGAGCCAGTACCGGAGCCAGTGCCGGAGTCAGTGCCGGCGGAGCCCATGGTGTCCGTGTCGTCCATGGATCCGGCGCTCGAGCCACCAGTCGAGGCAGACGAGCCACCAGCACCGCCGGTCGATGCGGAGGAGCCGCCAGTGGTCGAGTTGCCGCCACCGACGGCGCCAGCACCACCGCTGACAGTCTCGTAGATGGGGATCTGCTCGTAGACGAGCGGCAGCCAGTTGGCCTGGTCGGCCGAGATCATGACCTGGGCTCCGTTGCTGTACGGCTTGCGGGCAGAGATGCAGCCGCTAGTGGTCGCGCTGGTGCCCTGGGTGCACAGGTACTTGTTCTGCTCGATGACCCAGGTGTTGCTAGCCTGGGTGGCGGGGTCGCCCTTGCCGCAGGGGGTCAAGGCGACGCCGCCCTTCGTGAGAACGGACAGACACAGATCCTCACGGCCGACAATGTAGAACTGCTCGCCGCTCTGGCTCTGGTGCCACAATTGGTTTGTGTTGTGCTCGAAGTACTGCCAGAGCTGGATCGGGTTGTTCAGGCCAAGGATGGAGTTGGAGTTGTCGAGCACGAACTGCGTACCGTTGATCCCGATCGGTCCGGGACCAAGTCGGGTGGGTTGGTTGGCACCGCTACCGACATTGGTGCCACCCACTCCACCAGCACCACCGGCACCACCCGCGCCTCCTCCGGCACCTCCTCGGGCTCCTCCAGCTCCTCCAGCACCCCCAGCTCCTCCAGCACCGCCAGAACCAGCCCCAGAGCTGGAGCCTGCAGATCCAGCACCGCCGGCGGAGCCGGTGGCACCTGCCGCGCCGGACTGCATGGCGGCTCCACCAGAAGCGGACGTGGGGGGCTTGGCGTTGGGGCCAGCAGAGCCGGACATGGAGGGAGACTTGGCGTCGGCGACCTTGGACGAGACGGCGGCGGGAGGGGTCATGGGCTTGCCAGAGTCGGAGTCGGCAGTGCCGTGAGGGATGGTGGGAGGCTGGACGGGTCCGGCGGCGGAGACCGAAGCGGCAGCGGGGGGCTTGGCAGGTCCAGCAGCCGAGGCAGATGCGACACCAGTGGCAACCGTAGCGGGGGAAGAGCCAGCATTGGCAGCCGAGGAAACGACGGGAGAGGCAGCAGCGTCGCCGGGCACGTTGGCGGGGGCGGCCTGGGCGCCGATGACCGTGACGAGACCAAGAAGAGCGGCGATCATTTTGGGACTGGGGGAGCGATTATACTGGGACACAGAGAAACAATCACCAGCGGAGAGAGAGCTGCATCGCGCTCTTATATACGAGGTCCATGACCACGACGAGCAGCCGGGAGTGATGAGAACAACGGGGAGAGGATGGACGCGACCGTCAAACTGGCTTTAGGATTGCACAGTGAGCTCAACTGCCAGGTCGTCAGGCGGCGCTGACGGCACAGTTGAGGCGGCGAAACGGCACGACCGCGAGCCACAGGGTCTGGTCCGACGAGGCACGCGGCGGGCTGGTGGCTCAAAAGCATGCTGATGTGGTCTGCGCCGTTCTTGGTCTGCGTTCGATGAGTGTGTGCGTTGCGTGTTCTGCCACCTCCGCAGCATCAGTGCTAAGTTGGGTCTTGACTCCCGGGAGATTGCTGCGCTGGGATCGAGATCGATCTGGAACAGCAAGTGACCAGGGCAAGGACCGGCGACAGGGTCGGGAACTGGGCACCGGCGAGCGATGACGCCGAGTCGTCGACGCCTCCCGGCGCACAGACCGAGGGCGCCGGCCAAGCCCAGGAACCCCGGAACCCGTCATTCCACATATGTTCGGACACGGCGAACCTTGTCGACCGTAAGCTCTGCGTTGTCACCGCATAGTAGCTGCGACCCCACTGTGTCGCGCTGCGGAGGTTCCGGATCTGGCTCTTGGCTCGGCACTCTCATCGCGACACCTCGCAACGGCCACAGTGTGTTGTCATCGCCTACAGTCCTCAGACCCGGATGCCATCGGCGTCGCAGGTTGCCGCAATCTGCCTGCCCGCGTGTTCTCACACCCTGCATCGCCCTGACGTTTGAAGTTTTCGCCTACGCTTGTTCCGGCCACTCGCTGCGGGGACTCCACCCTCCAACAAGGCTGCAGCTTCGGTAGCGTCGCTAGCGTCCTCGCTCCCCTCGATTTCGATGATGACAAGGTGTGGGGTCGCTGCCCACCCCAAGCAAGATCTCGCACGTGCAAGCTGACGTCCTCCCCGCAGCTCAAACGGACGTGCCGGTCCTCAAGACGGTGTCCACGGCAACAGCCGCCAAGGCCAAACCTACTCCTCGGTTGAACGTCATCGCATCCACTACTTGAATTGTCAGCCTCCCACCTGACGCCGCCGTATATAAAGCCGTGTGAGGGATGCAATGGCTGTCGCTCCCGTCCGCAATGCCCAGACGTTTTGTACCCGACGCATTGTGAGACACGAATAGCTCACATTCCGATGGAACGGCGTTCGTCACGACTGCTACGAGTGTTTGCACTGACATCTGGAATCGAAAGTGCTGTTTTGTATTGCAGAGTATCTAATCTGGGATCCTGACTGAACGGGAGACTGCGCGCTGCGGTGCGGGTCGCCACCGTCCCACCCTTGCGATATGCATGCCGCTACTGCCTGCCCCTTCAGATGCCTCTTACAGAAGTATGCATGCATGCACGAGACTACTTGCTATCCTTGGCCTCATCGTCGGTTTTGCCTCCATCATCCTGCCACACCTTTGCAGGGAGGCCAATGCGGCCGAAACGGCCAAAGTCGCCGTGCGATTTTGTGTTCTTCTCTCCCTCGTTCTTCGTCTCGGTCTCATTGGTAGGAGGCACCTTGTGTCCCTGTGCGGAGCCCGACTGGTTCTGGACACCCACGCCCCCACCAACCCTGCCGGCTCCGGCTTGGCTTGCAGCGTCGACGCCGTAAGGGTTGACGGCGCGGGCGAAACCAATGTTTGCAGCGTAGTTGTGGTCGGAGATCGTGAGCGCGGGGGTGATGGACGTGGGGGCGTCCTGTGGGTGCTGCGCGCTGATGCACTCGCCCTTGCCTGAACGTTAGCTCCCGTGTTGCAATCGCTCATCCTCCCTGCCCTCATGCTCACTCCGCGACTACCCAAATGTCTCTCTTCACAACTACCGCGGATAAGCGGCCAAGTACTCACTGACACACAGCTTTCCGTCCTGCGGGAACAGCCACTTCGTCTTCACATCCGTCTTCTTCACTGCATCGCTGGATGCTCCCACAGTGCCGTGCGCCTCGGCAGCGTCCTTCGTCGCTGAGCCGGGGGGCGGGAGACCCAAGCCCTGATAGTCGATAAGGCTCGCGGCGACTGTGATCTTCGGCGCCATCGCACCCGCGGCCTATCGTTATCGCCGTCGTCTTCACCCTGGCCATTACCATCCTCGCCCTGATCATCCTCGTCCTTTCCGCAAAAGGCAAGCACGACCCTCTCCCCGAGTCCGATGCAGAAGCTGCTGTTCGTGCCAGACTGGAGTTGGTTTCCAGACCACCTCCAGATCTGACCCCGCTTCAAGCCCTCAACGGCGTAATGGCAGTCATCAAAGATGAGCTGGTCGCCGACCTGGGGTTCGCGGGGGTTGCCATTGTCGTCCTCGGCGCGGGGCTGCACGCACCACGACACGTTGGCAGAAGAGGTGTAC
Organism: Trichosporon coremiiforme; assembly: GCA_039545355.1. Lineage (NCBI taxonomy): Eukaryota > Fungi > Basidiomycota > Tremellomycetes > Trichosporonales > Trichosporonaceae > Trichosporon > Trichosporon coremiiforme. The sequence continues at coordinate 1,080,988 of BCJJ01000012.1, forward strand.
AGCAGCTGGAAGCCGCCAGCGTTCTTGGCGAGGGTGGTCGTCGCAGCCGTCGCAGCGGCGAGGGCGAGCACTGTTGTTGTCCGCATGTTTATTCCGTGTTGGCTGGTATTCTTTGCCTTCGGTGAGTCCAATTTGGGAGTGGGGGTTGCGAAGCTCGCTTGCCCCCCGCAGTCGCTGTTATATGCAGAGAACGCAAGCATCCCCGTCGCGGTCTTACGCAGCTCCGCTCACCCCGCGTTCCCCGCGCACCCCGAGGCTCGGTGTCGATGTCGCAATGTCTGGGAAGCATCACATGGTGCATACCCGGAGGGAGAGGGGGCGGCAGGGTGGCGGGACAGATAAGATTGCCGCTTGCGCCGCGCGTGCTATCCTTGGACGCTAGCGTGCTAGGGTGGTTCGGCGCGTCCCCCGAGCCCTTCCGCACTCGTACATCATCGATCACTCTGCTGCACCGGGTACCCCCGTTGTCCCATGTCCATGTGTTCCACAGAACTCACCGCGGTCGCACAGGTCGGTACATAGTCCGAGAATGCTCAGAACCGCTCGAACCGCACCAGCGTTTGACGAGCGTCCCACATCGATACTTGCGCGACACATACTTGCGGCTTGAAATGTTGCGGAATGAAACCGCACCCATGACGATGAATGGGAAGGATATGCTCCGAGGTTCAATCGTGATCGAAAACGACCCGCAGTAGATATCGGTCACATGGCCCAGGTGGCCATTTACAATCGCTCGAAGCGCCGGCGAGTTTGTCGCTGCGCTTGTGGAGTGGTGGCGGTGCGTCTGAACTGATAAAGACAGGCTCAGTGACGATGGCATCAGCTCTCCTTTTATGGCCCTAACACTCAAAGCCTGCTTGATCTGTCGTCTGTTCTGCTCAACTCAGGGCCGCCGCTCTGTTACTACAGGCCTTGATAGAGAGGAGTGATGCGGCAACGAAGAAAGGCAGGCGCGCGGGAGCACTCCCGTGTCTCCAACAACATCTGCCCTATGGCTCAGTTGGCTAGCGCGTGGAGCTGTTATTCTTAACATACTCCGAGGTCCACGGTTCGAGCCCGTGTGGGGCAGTTCTTTTGCATCTTTTGACGTCTCTGACGATGCCGAAGGTGTTCGAGGGTTCCGGCGTGGCTTGGAGGGTTTGACGGGTGGTGGACGAATGACGGTCGCTGGTGGCGGCGGTCGTGAGGGGCGGATGTTTTGGGGTGGTCACCGGGGAGAGTCTGGCGGGACATTCACTTGGACGTGCACTCTGCGCTGTATCTGGGGTACAGGGCCTGTGCTTCTGCACTCATGACGGTGAGGTCAGCGACAACGACAGCTCATCGCAGATTACAGATCTCCATCGAACTCATCGCGGATTGAAGATAGCCCAGGCGGCATCTCAACCTCAGAATTAACCGAGCCGAAGATCGCCGCGATGTTTTCGAACTTCTGCTCTCTGCATTCCGCCCCCTGTCCTCTGAATCCTCCCTGCATGCATACTGGGACCCCAGATTAGCTGCATGACAATACATATATTCCTGAAATACCTGACCCGCCCATCTGGAAGGACTGTGGGGAGACGAAGCCAGGTGGTCCAGTTTGGGCATAGTGGGCGACCCGCCGATGTTTTCCGCGTTGGGCGCCATGGAGACTGGGCGTACGGCATCCTTCGGCACTTGCGATCATGAGATCCGCAGATAAGAGTCAGCTGACCGATACCTCGTATCTGATCGCAGAACGTGCCGCCCGCCTTCACCTGCGGCGTTGGGCAATGGAGTGCATGACTCGGGCGCTGATAGTGAGGTACAGGCGAACATCGGCTGCGGGGCCGCCCACCGTGCCCGACTCGGTGGACCCGGGTCGGAGTGTCCCACCAGTCTCGGAGCTCAGAGCACCGTTAGTGCACAGCGTAGCAACACGTAGCATGAAGCATGGGACGGGCAAGCTTATAAGCCCCCTGTCTCCTGATGACTACCTGACACCTCCACACGACGATGCCGCCTCCATTCGAACTAACCTCGGCCACCCCCTACGTTGGGACAACCAAGCCCCCCTCGACCCGCTCGGAGAAGTATCTCGACGAGAAAGCAGCGTACACTGTCGAAGTCGGCTCTGTCGCGGCGCTCGAACCTCATACCGACGCCGTGTTCGGTGAAATAGGCGATGGCGGGCCCAATTATCGCGGTGTCGGGTGGAAGGGCGCTTGCGTGCTCATGGTGAAAGCGAATGTGGGACTGGGCGTGCTCTCCCTGCCGGTCGTCATGCATACGCTTGGCATGGTGCCGGGCATCATCATCATCATCGCTGTCCAGGTGATCGTAACTTGTAAGTGGGGAGAAGGGAGAAGAGAGGAGGGAGCTGATGACAAGGGGCCAACTACCAGATTGGCCAGTTCAAGTTGAGACATCCCGAGGTGTACTCCCTCTCGGACGCCGGGCGGATCATGTGGGGCAAGCTCGGCGGAGAGGTGCTCGGCATCATCTTCTCTCTGTACATGTGAGTTCAAGTCGCCTCTGTATCCCAGCCGCTGACAGGCAGGATCTTCGTCTCCGGCAGCGCCATCATCGCCGTCTCCGTCTCCCTGAACGCCGTCTCGCTGCACGCAGCCTGTACGGCCATCTTCGTCCTGGTGTCAGCAGTGTGCGGCTTCCTCCTCGCCTCGATCCCGACTCTAGGGCAGATAACCTGGTTGGGGTGGGTCGGCGTCATCTCCATCTTCGCGTCGATCATGACCCTCACCATCGCCGTTGGGTTACAGGACCGGCCGTCGGACGCCCCGCTCCCGCCTCTACCTTGGGACGCGGACGTGCGCATCGCGGCAAACCCCGTCTTCAGCTCGGCCATGACGGCAATAGGCAGCGTGCTCTTCGCAGCGGCCGCGACGCCGACCTTCTTCGGCATCGTGGCCGAAATGCGCGATCCGCGGGAATACACCAAAGCCCTGTTGATTGGGCAGACGGGCGTCACTGTGTTCTACGTCGTGATCGCTGCGGTCGTGTACGGATTTTGCGGGCAGTATGTCTCCTCTCCTGCGCTTGGAAGTGCCGGCCCCTTGCTGAAGCGGATCAGCTATGGATTGGCCATTCCCGCCCTCCTCGTCAGCTTGACGCTATACACGCACATCCCGGCCAAATATGTGTTTGTCAGAGTCCTGCGGGGCAGGTGGAAGTATCACCTCGCGCATCCGACCAAGATCCACTGGATGGCTTGGCTCGGCGCGACGAGCGGATGCACGCTCATTGCGTACATTATCGCCAGCGGCATTCCCGTCTTTGGCAGTCTGATCTCGTTCATAGGCGCCATCTTCTGCCCCACCGTTTGCATGGTGCCGTACACGTTCATGTGGTTCCATGACCATCCCGAGTGGAGGACGAGCCTCAAGACGAGGGTTGTCGCCGGCATCAATGTGTTCATCATCGTTGCTGGCGTCTTCCTCACTGTCGCGGGGACTTATGGCTCTATCGTGGACCTGATCTCGGCCGTGGCCGACCGGCCCTGGTCGTGCGCGGACAACTCGAATTCGGTGTAGATGGCTGTTGTGAGGTGAAGTCAAAGATCAGTACAGTCCAGGCGGACGTTGTGTCAAGATGTTACATGCTATGATTAATGCCAATGCCAAAATGTCTAACAGTCTTCTAACTCTTACAGTCCCTCTTCGCGCAGCTTGAGCATGAGACCGCCGTAGAACCGCGCAAGGTCAAACTTGTCCCGCACAACCTTCTTCAGCGTCTTGCCCTCGGCCGACTTCTCTGGCCGCTCGATCTCGGCCTTTGCGTCCTTGTACTGCCGCGTCTCCTGTCCGTCCTTCTTGTCTCCCGGGAAGATGTCGGAGACCCAGTCGACGAGCTGACCGACGTGTGCGAGGTCCCAGCCCTTGTCCTTCGGACTTCCCTCGGCAGTGGCCGCAGGTGAGGACATCGCGCGCGCAGTCGCAAGATCCTTGTCATGCTGTTGCGAAGACTCGAGTTGCGGGTCCTTCTTGTTCGAGTCCGGACCTGAACCTGCCAGACCAAGCGCCTGCCAGTCCCCGCTGCGAGCCTCTTCATCCTCAACCTTGAACGCGCCGTGTTGCGGCCAGAGACCGCCCTCGCCGCGCAGGTCCCAGTGGTGGCACCCGTCGACGACGCCGAGGAAGTCACCCCACTTCGCACTCGCAACGGACACCAGTCCATCGTTGCCCTCGTACTGCTGTCCGGGGAGCACCTCGGTTGATGGGTACCCCCGCTCGGCAGCCGAGTCGAGCACAAGCTTAGTGAACCACAGCGGGTGCAGCACCGACATCTTGGACACGCGGCCAGCGACGGAGTAGTACTTGACGTTCGGGTCGTCGGGCGTGTTCGGGTTGAAGTAGTCGTTCATGTAGCTCGTGGTGAGGTTGTGGTACGCGGGCGAGTCGAAGATGTTGAGCAGGTAGTTGGTGAGTCCTGACGTGAAGGACGAGAACGCGTCCGTGTTCTTCTTCGCTTCAGCCTCGCGGGCTTCGCGCGTCAGAAGTGGCGACTTCATCGTGAAGGGGAGATACTTGGCGGCGGCAGCGATGCGGTCGTCGGCGTTCTTGACCGACGGCGGTGCAATCGAACCGACACCAATGTTGGCAGCGCACCAGTCCATAAACGGCGAGCCGCGGTGTGGTGTCGCGATCGTCATCAGACTCAACGGCTTGTACTCCTTCGGCTTGATCGTGGAAATCAGGTGCCGGCAGTCGAGGCCACCCATCGAGTGCGCGACAAAGTTGACTCCGACACCTCTCGGGAGGTACGACTTGAGGAACTCGTGCATCTGCTGAGCACGTTCTTGGATTGAGCCAGTGCTGAAAGCGCGTCAGCAATGGGACCAAACACAGCCACAGCCACGCGATTGATATTATGTTGTTGCCACCCCCAAGGGCAATCAAGCGCAGGGCTCCACACACTAATCGGTCAAGCCACCGAAATGCGTGTCACGCCCCAAAAGTAAACAAATACCAATAGCCACTCACCCTTTGACGCCGACGACGACAACCTTTGCTCCCATGCGATCGCGCAACACCTCAAGCACGGATGCCCAGTAGTGCAGCTTGAGCGACGGGAACAGTGGAATCGGTGTTGCTGTAGAGAAGCCGTAGAGTCCTGCGCCACGTCAGCCACGGTAATGCATGGGTCCAAGCGGTGTACCGGTCGCTTGATCGTACCCGCCCGGCTCTCGAGCCGTCAAACCCCTATAGCCCCACAACTAGTGTGTGGGGCCGCAAGCGAGCGGCCCGGTCCAACTCACCATGGCACAGCACGACGATCTCCTTTGGCGGTGTCGTGCTCCCCGGGAGGAAGGCGCGTTCGTCGTTCATCAGCCGGTAGATGTCCATGTTCTCTGGTGGATACCGCGGATCCGGGAATTTGTCGGGGTATGGCGGGAGGTCTTCAAGTTCGGTTTCGGTGTGTAGGCCCTCGAACTTGTCCGCGGACGTCGGCTTGAAGGCAAGAGTAGCAGACGAGCCGCCCGCAGCGGCCGTCATGTACTCCTTCTTCTTCGGCTGAGCCAGTGGCTTGCGCATTCGCGGGGCGTAGATGATCTGGGCGGCGCGAGCCTGGGCAGCCTTGCGGCGCGCCTGCAGCCCCGGGGCCGTCTCGATCCACCACTGGACCACATAGCGGGCCAGTTGGATGTAGCGGAATGGCGAGAGGGTAGCAGGCATGGCGAAGGATGCCTTGGAGGCGGTGGCGAGGTCGGGGAAGGCGAGGTAAAGGAGGGGGTCGGAAAGTTGGTGGCGAGAAGAGGATAAGCTTTGGGCGACCAGCTCAGCTGTTTGGACTGGCTGGTGCCCGGAGACGTCGTGTTGGCGGTGCCAAGGGGGGTGTTTGTGTGCCGGTAGAGTGGTGGCCAGTGAGTAGTTGCTGTGAGAGTGATGAGCAGGAAGGAAGAGTGCTGTAGGATGCTCGCGGGGTGATCAACGTGCATGCTGCGTCCTGACTGGACTGGTCGTAGTGTCGCCTTGCTGTGTGGTCCGACTTTTGATCCGATTAGCTTTGGGGAGTGCCAGGGCAGTTAATAGACGCCACGTGCAGATTAGGATTGGCTAATGAGACGGAGGAATGGGGAATCAGGAAAAGGGCAAAGGGCGGCCAAGGGGGCAAGGAAAACAATCAGGGTGCTCGAGTGGGTGGCAAAAATAAGGGTCTGGAGCCAATCACGTGATGCTGCCTCCACCTCTCCACTGCACCACTGGGGCGATGGGCCGTCGATGGGTCGGGCGCAAAAAGGGGGAGTGCGGAGCTGGTGACGTCAGGTAGAGGGCACGCTGCGTGTCACCCTCCGTTCGTCGTGAGTTCACGCCGTCCACTCCCGACCCCAATGTTCAGACGCATCGTCCGCTCCGACACACTCAGGACTCCGTACCCGTCATGTCGTCATGCGCTGCCGGGGTCTGGCCAGTGAGCTCCGGAATGAACACAGCAACAACGCACAGCGCGGTGCAAATCGCGGTGTCAAAACTGCATTGTCACAGTGGGGAACTGGCGTGTTGCCCGATCACCCACGTGCTAGGCCCGATCAATGCGACTGCCCGACGAGTCGGACCAGGAACATCCCGTCCACGGCACTGCGAACGACGCGACCCAACACGTTCGAACCATAAACATGCACGCGCCGCGGTTCACACGGAGTACGCGTTGGTCTCCTCCAATACTTAGCACATCCGGCGACGGTGGAGGAGGCGGATCTGGCCGAGAGGCTCGGTCAGTCAAAAGTCTACTCGGAGGTAGCAGGGAAGCGCATGCATATCCGACGGACAACCTAGCTCTCTCACACCAGTTACGAGCTTGCAGCAACGCAGAAACGGCCTTGCAGGCAACGCCGGATTCTGCTATGGCCGGTGGACAACTCATCCTTTGCTCCCAATCGAACAACCGATGCAGACCTTCAAGAGCTCAACATAAGCACTCAGCACAATGACGACCCGCTATCGCACTGGTAAGAAACCCCTCACGTGGCTTCCCACCTATATGCTTCCAAGGAAGTACAACGCCAACCTACATCCACCCTTACAGGGCCGACTACCACCACACACCTGGGCGGCACCATCAACTACGTTCACTCACCTATCCTTGCATGCACAAGGTCCGTAATGCATTCGTAGAACGCCGCAGCGCCTTGGCCGAACTTAGCATACCTGGAAAAGGATGCATGGCCTGCATCAGGCATTTTTCGTAATTTCTGTGTATTTCGGGGCGAGAGCCACACTTATGCACGCCTTCTTCATGATGAATGCACGCTGAGCACCATCACCTGCGAACAGAGACAGGGTTGCGCACACGAGTGCAACGCTGCCGATGGCTGGCTGGTCGACACACACGAGGCTGCGCACTGAAGCGTCGGCTCAGCACACACTTAGGAGGGCGCCAGGCGTGGGTAAAACCACCGCTCCTCACCCAGATGCCAGGCAAACCCAAAGCTACACCCTCGAAGAAGAAATCAGACCTTCCTCCATGTGCGAGTAGAGCACTGCCATTCCTCCGACACCTCCGGAGATGCGTTGCAGTGCACTCTTCCAGTGTCGAGGTTTGGCCGCGACCACCGTCCATACCACACTGCGCCCCGAGAGTTCACCTGATGTGCGCATTTCACTACCCAAAGCAGGGCAACTGACGAACGTCCGCGTACTCTGTTTATCCTTGGATCTGCTCCGGACCTTCGTACTCGCTTCCTTGCATCTCTTTACTGCACCCCCGTGCCCGACTCGCGCTCGTCGCGCTCTGGCGCGAGCTCCAAATGTGCCTTTCTCTCCGGCCTGCTGTGTGCTCGCCGTCGCCTCTGGCGAGCATATGACGAGCAACGTCTGACGCTTTCTTCCTCACCAACGAACTTCTCTTCAACTTCCCCAAAACCCTCTCCAATCCCAACTCAAACTCTCTAACGCGACATCAACTCGAGCGAAAACACCATGAGCACCAGCCAGGACAACCAGCAGGATCATCCCACGGTCCACTACTACTGCACCGGATGCGGCTGTGCCGTGTACATCAACTACGCGCAGGGCCGCGACAACGGCGACTTGTGCATCACCTGTTAGTCTCCCCTCCCCTTGCTCTCAGCCCACATTCCAGTATATAGAAGGAGCACCGAAAGGAAGCTGACACCAGGCGTGTACTCTCCCAAGAAGGACGAAGAGGAGGAGAAGGACGAGTAGAGTTGCGAGCCTAGACAAGTACCAACGCGATCCGGACGATCCCTCGGGGGCGTCTGGAACCTAGCCTACCGCTCTGTTGTACATATAGTCCAAATGTGAATGTATAGTGGGAACCCCCTGATTTTGGTGCTGGAGCGGCTGCACATGAGCTTGAGGAGAGCTGTGCTGATAGGACGAGCTTGCATGAAATTATCTCACTTATGCTGGTAGGTTAATACAGTACACGGCTCTGACATGGGAGGCCCGCGGCTCGGGTCGCACGGAGTGAGCTCGACCCAGGCCATCACCGCTAAAGATCACGTATGCTGCGTACCGCTGTGTCAGGCGCGAACAACTGCTGTGTGCTCGATGACGACCGAAATGCACTAGAGCTGCTGCCGTGTCCACTATCCGGTCATCAAACTTGCGGCCGCGATGCATGTCGCGATGCATGTATACGACCGACATCTCAAGCATGTGGAGGAGTGCATCCAATTTTGCACCACCGAGTTCATAGAACCTGCACCCCCGTTATGCACGCATTGCATCCATACGCCGATTGCGACTGATGGTCTTCGCTTCCGTCGCCCCAAGGGGTGGATGTGAAACGCACAGATCGTGTGCCACACGCACCTCCTGAGATATTTCTCACCAGATCAAGTCGTCATTGGGTTTCCTCTGGTCTCCCACCTCCTCTCCCAGTGCACTTCCCAGATGCTCCGCCTACTCCGTCTGCTCCGTGTGCTTCGCTGCACCGCTTCACCGCTGCGTACCTGCAGTGCTGCAGCGCGGCAGCTCTGGGCTGCACGCGTATCCCCCCAGCTGCCAGTGTATATCAGCCGCAACTGCCCGGAATGTTCTTTCAACAACACTTCTCAGCTCACCCGACAACAACAACAATAATCCAGCTTGCACAGCACATCTTCACTTCGATATCTCCCAGCTCAACCGCGACGATCCCAACTAATATAATATGGACCAGGCCGACCGTCTCTACGGTGCGCCCTGCTCTGCTGCTTCTGCAGACTGTCGCCGCCCTTCCGCCTCCGACTACGCCGTGGTCCCCGGTCGAGTCGGATGACGGCGTCAACGTCCACAATTGCAAGCTGCATTATGGTATGCGAGCTGACTCCAGGCATGTGGGCTCTGTGCTTCGTTTGAGGTGAACCGAAATTGAGGCCAAAGGGCCGGCTGCTGCCTAATTCGGTGGTGCTGGGAGGTGCTTGACGGTGCCTCTATACACAGGAAGCGTCTCGCCTCCTCTGCGGCTTGTGAGCATCCCCATATACAGCTTCAATGAACAAGGCGCTTTAGCTGACGGCAGTTATGTGGACATGAGGTTCTGCTTGCACTGGCAGCGGATCACTTGAAATCACGTGGATGTTAACCGATTCGGCCAAGCCCGTCGAGGGTGTCCGACTCCTGCTGTGGTGGCAAGGTTTTGTTCTGCGGCTTGTGGGTCTTCCTCACTTGCAGCTGCATGACTACCGCAGAAGCTGACGGCAGTCATGTGGGGCACAGAGTCCTGCAGGGTCCGAGAGCAGGAGCGATTGGCCACCGGAGAACACCCTGCTAGGCGGAGACCTCCTCGTCCCGCTCGTGTCGCCGACCAGTGCCCCCGCCTGTGAGTTCTCACATCTAGCTGTGTGGTGACCGCACATCGGGCTGATAACAATTTGAAGGTGTATATGGACTAGTGAAATGGCCACCCACCACCAGTGAGTCTACGCTCACTGCTCATCCACAAACGAGATCCAGTTGACGCCAGAATGCGGACTCGCCAAAACACGCAAGGTGCCGGGAGAGCTACTGGCTCTCAGAAGGCTTCAACCGACGCTCCAGGTGGGGGCTATGGGAGACACGCCAGCGACCCTCCTTCCGTTACAGGAGCTTCTCGGTCGTCCGCATCGTCCTCTGCCTCGCGTACATCGTCTGCCTGCCGATGACGATGGCGGTGGACGGAGGGGAGAGGCTTCGTGCCTTCCCCAAAGGTTGCAGGTGCAAGTGCGCCACAAGCGGCGGGATGTTGTGAGTCCTCCGCATACGACCTCCAGCTTCGCTCTGTTCACCGTAGAAGCTGACGACAGGGGCTGTCTGTCCCCTGGAATCAAGTCGTTTTCGAGTTGTACGCCAAATGGCTTCCAACAGCCGCCCCCACCCGGCCCTCAATCTGGAGGGTGCGAGGCGGAGAATCTGGGTCTGAGTCCTCACGTTTGTGGGTGGTCTCAGGGTGCACCTTCCTTGTCTGTGAGTCCCTCTCCTCTCCCTCCAGCTTGTCCCTGCAGCCTCCCAGCTGATCCCAGGCATGTGGGCTTCAAATCGTTTCGAAGCGTGAGGCGGGGGCGATCATAAGAAGGTCGAGATCACGACCCCCCGCCACCATCTGAGCACCGCACACTCAATTCTCGCTGGACCCATGTGGTTAGAGAGGAGATGTCCCAACGCCGCCGGCCAAAACGAGAACCAGCACACGGGTAGGCTTGGGATCCCTCCCGTCCACCCCCGTTCACTATCGCAACAGACTGTAGGTCACCTTGTCTATTGTCCTAGCTTGGCGTGTCTACTGCGCTTAGCTGATTAAAAACCTCGTCTGTCGGCGGCCCCGACAACCGCTGCGCGGCGGCGGTTGCATGTTTGGCCTAGCACGGGGCAGGGTGGCCGTGGTCGTTCTGATGGCTCTTTGGGGTTCGCCCCCAGCCCGTCCTGAAATGAATGGCGGAGCCTATGATTGGATGGGCTGCTGGTGCTGGGTCTGCTGCTGCTGTCGGTGCTGCTGCTGTTGCTATTGCTGTTACTGGGGCTCCAGCCAACACTGAGGATCTCGTGGCTGCGGCTGCTGCTGTTACTGTTACTGTTACTGTGGGTGCTGGAGCTGGAGTTGCTGGAACCAAAGTCTGACACCGAGATTCCAGACATCGGAACAGCGCCTGGGCGCTGTCAACGCCCTTAACCCGAAATGTGAACCTAGGAAGCGTGTTGAAAGGCGGGGCTCGGATCTGATTCACCATCGGAGGATCCGTCCACACATCAGACACAGTTGGTAGAGTCGTGTTGGAGGTTTACACCCAATTTCCTTGAATGAGATCCGTCCTTTCATTAGTTGAATGCTCATTTGGTAACGGCCGAGATGTCATACAGTGGTTTCCAGATTCCATTTCGGTTATGCAAGAATATCCTCGATATTCCCAAAAATTTCGAAAAGTCACTGATGCCATTACATGCTGATACGCGGAACTCAGGAAACAATGCTTCGGAGGATAAGAGGATGGGGCTCTCAAGAATTACTGATGCACAATGAGTGTGGACGCAGCACTATAGCAAACCACCTGTGCATCACAGTACACCGTGCCCGAGCACACACGCTCGCTGTCGACATGCAGGATCTCCGCTCGCTCGCTCGCTCACCCTTCGCTCCCCCACATTTGATCATCGCAACCAAGGACCTGCTCTGGAACCACTGATGCCCATGTCATTGCCCAAAGGGGCGCTTGGTGCGGCGCCGCCTCCAGTTCTGCACCCATCTACACACTCCTGCGCCGTCGCACATGGTGTGCAGATTTCTGACATTCCCCAATGTGCGCAAGATACATTCTTTCGCGAGTTGCATCAGGTGCGCTTCGATCTTTAGAGTGATTTGAAGTGGTTCAATCTGTACTGTAAAGACCTACCGCACGTTGTCCATCAGCTCTTGTGGCTGCTTTCACTCCTTTGTAAGCGTCACGTCGTAACTCATCCTTTGACAATCCATCCTCATCCCCTCATCTACCTAACCAGACCTTCCCTTCAACACCCCACCTGCGCTCTTTGCACATCATCTAGGAGTACAAACCTAAGTCAGACGTAATCATGAGCTTTAGAAACGACGACCCCGCCAAGATCGCCTGGCCGAATCTCGAAACGGCGACAGCTCGTGGCATCAGCGACACCGACAAACGTGAACGGGCCGCAAAGGCGATTCACCCGGAGAAGAGCTTCGTTCAGAGTTCCCTCATGTGGGCGCTGTTCTACCGCGCATCTGTTGCTGCTCGCGACTACGAGGCAGAGGAGGCTTACAAGTCGTGGCAGGAAATGCTCGCGCGCCGCGAGACGTATGGTCGCCCCAGGGTGGACCCTTTCAACTTCTTGGTCAAGGGCAAAGAGAACATGTACAACTTCCACCGTAAGCAGGCCGACGAGTGCCGCCAGTCCTCCCGTCGCGCCGACCAGGATTACATCGACACGTTCGCTCAAGACTGGAGGCAGGAGCGCAGAACCCGTTAGTAGACGAATGAGTGGGAAGTGTTGTGCCGATCGTGCAGCTGACGCTACAGGGTTGAGCTCATAGGCTCCAAATAATCTCCCGAGATCCTACTCGCAGTGCCAGCGCTCCAGGAGGCTTCCGGTGATGAACAACAAGGTCTGGCCTCTGCACGGCACCCAGGTGTACGCCTCCCCACAAAAAAGTCTTCATTCTGCTCTTTGTACTTCTTCATGTAAATACTTGACGTTACATCCCGGCCGCTGTGCAAAGGCTGACGAGACACATGATTCCGCGCGCTCACGTTCTACGCGCTTCTCATGATTCTGCCTGTTTACGTTTCTCGTGCTTTGGGCCGCTCGACACCAGTCCTTTCTCCTCCAGAACCGCCATGACTGTCAAGCTCCGCCCCTCAAAGAAACTTTCGCACGGCACGTCGCGCTCTTCTCGCCCCTGTCTACACACCTCCGCATTGCCGCAGCGAGTACCCACACAGCTGGAATCTCCGAATGTGCATAGCGTGCGCTCGCCAGTCGTCTCGTGCGCTACGTGGAGATGTGGTGCTGGCCAAGACAGTCGTATAAGAGACGGCCATCGTTGTCTCGTCTTTCCTTGACTCTTTGCGGTTACTCCATCCTACCTAACTTCCCCACCACCACCTAGCTTCTTCCATACTTCACATTTCGAAGGTCCACTGCCTTGTCGCCCCTCGGTTCTCTTTTACGCAACTCCATCTCACTATCTGTCACACGTGTTCGACCCCTCAAACCGCATCATGACGAACCAGCCCTTCCATATGACCTTCCCTACCAGGGAGGCTAAGGCGAGGCTGACCATGGCGACGCCCGCCAACGCCGACACAATCCCAAAGCGCATGGCTCTCGCGAAGTCGGTCCACCCCGACAGCGACTGGATGCGTGACAGTCTTTTCATGGCTTGGGGTCACCGCCTTGGGCTGGCTGCGTACGAGGACGAGGTCAAGAAGGCGCTACAGCAGCTTAATGACCACCGCGCTCGCTGCACCAAGGAGGGTGCTGTCAATGTCGACCCCTACGGCTTCGAGACAAGGCATCACGAGAGCGTCTACCAGCGCGCTTTCAGTTACCTCGAATCACGCAAGGAATCGTCCCGCCAGTTTGACGACCGCTACATCTCCGCGTATCAGCAGGAGGACTATTTCAGGCGCTACCCCAATCGTCTTCATCTGGTTAGGAAGTAAGTCCTTTGAGAGAGCCCAATGCTTGTCCTGACGCTGTAGGACGTAGGACTTGACATCAAGCCGCGTGCGCATTAGTCACCAGCAGCGACAATCACGGTGCCTCTGATCTAGCGTGCTTCACGTGACTACAACAAGGTCTGAAGTCTGCACGCACTTCCTGCGGACGCCTACCGCAGAAAAACCCAAAAACAAATGCTATAGCCTTCACTATTCTCTTCATTCATGTATACACTTTCCATTTCCCCTCAGCTGTGCATGACCCGAGGACATTTCGTGACTTTCGGCGCTCTCCTCGAAGAGCAGCGCAGAAACTAATATAAATTCCTGGAAATTGAGGGTAAAATTGCTCAACAGAAAATGGCTGCTGGAAACTATTGGCTCGAAGCCCGAATCCTCCACCACTCTGCGCCAATGGTGTCCCGAGAATGCGCATCACTTTGTCAACCAACTACATCGAAGGATAATCTAATCCGGTTGTGCTCCTAGTGACGCCCCTCCGACCACGCTGGGTCATAGGGCGGGGGCGTTGGATCCGGCTCCGAGTCCGGGTTCTGGACACGGAGATTGTCTGGGCGTTTTTCAATCTCCAATCTCCCTCCCACGCCCCGCCTCTCCACTCTATCCCGCCTCTCCAGACGAGGTACAGGCTGCCACTCAATCTGACTCTGACGTCTGTGCTCCGCCTCCAGCTTCTCCAGCGTCGTCCTCGCGATCGGTCGCGGAGCAACCGGTCTCGTCATTCTGGCCGGTTTAAGAGGCACGGGCGGCGGCAAGGGCGGTGCCTCGTCTGGAGCGACAGGCTTATCTAGAAGTTGGGCATTGTACTTAGGGAACGTGTAGGGCGTCACTGCAGACGTGTTGGGGACTGACACGACCGCCGGCGTGTCGATATCGAAAGGGTCACTGAGGTCAGCTTGAGTGGAAGCTCGCTGAGCTCACAGTTCGCTTCGGTCGTGCTGCCGACGATGGCGAATGAAGAAGTACACGGCAACCAGCAGCAGACTGACGCCTGCCACTGAGCTACCAGCTGCAATGCCTGCTATCGCTCCCGGGCTTAGTCCGGAGTCGCGGTTCTCGTCCGGCGGCTCCGTGACCGAGTGCGGAGGTGGGGTGGATGTGGTTGAGCTGCGCCATGTTGGCTCAGGATATGTCGTTGGTGAACCAGTATACGCCTCAGCGTTTCCCACTAACGTTCCGGTTTCCGATACAGTCGCAATGGCGGTCGATTTAGAGCGCGTTGCGCCGTACGCTGTGAGGGTCGTGAGCTGGTAGATCGTCGCCACCATGTTGATGTGTTGTGTAAGGGGGAGTGTGCAGATGGTCTTAAAAGGTCCAGAGAACGCAGGATGAGGGGTGATCAGCGCTTACATGGAATGGCCGATCGAGTATATCCGTTCTCGTCATGCTGCCGCTCGTCACATAGCATATAGCACAACATGCATGCGGTCATCAAGGATATCATCTCCCTTTACACTCCTTTCTACCACGCCCCTTCTAGATGTAGTTCCCTTCTCTTGACGCCCTCGAGACTGGCGACGCCCTTTGTTCCCTTCTCTTCTCCTGGATCATCTCCTCACGCTTCTCCCTTGCAGTGTTCGGAGGAGTCGGCTCCTCGCGAATGTCTGCCATGGTCTCTTGTCGGGCTCTTCGAGTCCATAGATGGCCTCGAATTGGGCACAGAGACATAGGTGAAGATATCCGAGCGGGGCGTCCCCGACGTGATGCTTGCGTTTGCGTCGTAGCGGACGGGCTTCCATGTCGAACCACTGCGTTGCAGCGGTGCGCCCCACAGCTCGCTCAGGAGCTGCGTCACCTGACCACTCGTGCGCCTCGGGTCCCTAGGCAGACGCCGCGCCCTTTCCGCTTCTCGCTCGCCATGCGACGACTGCCCAATGTACACGTGCGACGTAGGGAAGTAGTCATGCGGCGTCGGGACTGAAGACTGCTCCGCCGTGCTGCCCCGCTCTGCTCCCTCGGCTGGAAATGGCGGAGAGCGTTCGGTGGCCCACTCCGGATCGTACGTTGGCGGCATGAGGACCGGGAGCGCACCCGCGTCCGTGTCGGTCACGTACACGCTGTCCTCACGAATGCTCCGCAGCGAGGAGATCCCAATGGACGACTGCGGAGTGTGCATTGCGTACGTGTGTCGCTGTCGCGCAGGTGGCGTCAGGGGCGAGTCGCTCTCTCCGGCCACCGAGGTCGGTGCAACGCTCAAGTCAGTCCAGCCCGAGCCGCGAGAAAGGGCCATGCTAGAGCCCCAAGAACGCGAGCGCTGATGGACTAGTCGTTTGCTCTCATCCCTTGTGGTCAGCTAAGCAGGCGACGCATCGCTCACAGATCATACTGCTCCACTTCTGCCTTCTCCTGGGCCTTGCGTCGGTGCATCAGCAGGAAAGCCGAGAGAGCCACTGCACCGAGGACGGCCACGGCACCCAGAGCGATGCCCGCGATTGCCGCCGGGGCAAGCGACGTCTTCCCATACTCGGCCGATGTCGTGACCGCCGCCGGTGGCCTTGACGAGGAAGCCGCGGCGGCAGCATCGGAAGCACTCGTTACGTTCGCGATCCAGAAGGTCGCCTTCTTGATATCGGTCACACGGTCGTTGACGAGGTTGATAACACGGATGCGGTATCTCTCTTGCGGATCGAGCGGACCAGCATACATGAGCGTGTTGGCCGTGCACCACGATGTATACCCGGAGAACACTTGTGGACCCGTAGGCAATCCTGGAGCGGGGGGGATGACCTCGATCGAATACTGTCGATGATCGTCGTTCATACTACCCCAGAAGGTGAAGTAGGATGCGTTTTGCGGTACAGCCATCGTGGCCCATGCGTCCTTATCCCAAGAGTCCATACGTGGCCAAAAGACTGGGTCATCGCTGGTGCAGATCACGTCGTGCACATTCCATGGCTTGCCACCAGGGGTATTGCTGCCTTGTAGATTGGGGATGAGAGATGAGATACCATCTCCGTCTCGAGCGTTCACGTCGACTGTGAGGGTGTTGTTGGCGCTGTCTCTGTGACGGTCAGTCGAAGCGAGCGCTTGATAACTCACTGGAAAGTCTCCACTTCGGTCGTAAACTGGACTCCGGTCAGAGCCAACGTGCCAGTGCGAAGGAAGAGCTGCACCGTGTGCCAACCCCAGTCTACGCTGAGGCTCGCGAGCTTGCCGTCTTCCTCGCTGTACGCAACCTGGCCGCCATCTGCAGATGTGCTTTCAATGAGTCGGAGTTCAATGTTGGTCTGTTCCTCAACAGAACCGAGGAACTGCACACCGGTGCCCATGAACGAGAACATGACTGTCGCATTCGGCCAGCTCACGCGGTGCTCCGAGTTTCCATGACCGACGCGGTTCGGTGTCCATTCGGACCATTTCGAGCCCGAGAAGCTGACATTCCAGCTCTGGTGTTCCATGCCGCTGCGAGTTGCGTTTTCCTCTGGCCGCGGGATCTCTGGTCTGTAGATCAGCAGTGGCGAGTTGTCGGTGATCGAGATGTTCAGCGGTCGCCGGACCAGCTCGGCTGCCAGCGCCGGAATGATCGTGGCGATCGCGAGCAAGATGAACGGCAACATCGTGTGTCGTGTTGTTATGAAGTGTGCATTGTCACGAGGGACGTCACTTGGCCCGTCGCTTGATATGCGGTCGCCGTCCTCGGTTCGGCCAGTACCGTCCTCCAGCGTTCTATTGTTCTGTGAGACACTCGCCACAAGCGCACGCAGTAGCTGTGAGGGCGCCGAACGCCATTTCCCCAAGAGCTTAGCTGAGAAATGAACCCGGAATGCATTGCAATACTCGCCACTGCTGCCCCGCCGTGTGGCCCAGCGTGATGGCCCAGACCACGGTCAAGACTGTTGCCGGGTTGCTGATCCAGAGCAGACCCCCGGAAGTCATCTCAACAACGAGGGGAAGGGTGTCTCGTGTCTCGGACTGAGACACAATGATGCGTCCTGACGCCACTGATTGTCAGAGATCATGTCTCATCAAAAGTCCAGATCTTGGCAACGTCGGTTCCAGGCTTGGCAAGTTCTGTGCGGGACGTTGCAAGCTTGATGTAACGTGACAACCGTCTGTGTTTTGCGGCCTGTCGTGAGCTATCTTCAATTCGAGTGCTGAAGCAGAACAGAATCTCTTATAGTGTTCAACGTTCCGAAAGCCGCAGTAGCGGCTCTCGGAATGCGTCGAAGAGGATGGCGACGAAGCTGTTCGCTAATGTTGCGGCGTGTTCGAAATTCGGGCGGCGGTATCAGCCACCTAGCCGGACGGCTTCACAGTCAGCCTCCAGCACCAGGGTCACGCTTTGTTGTTGTCCACTGATGGATTGTGATAGCACGGTCACGGAATGCAAAGTAATGGAGAAGTGGTCAGTGCAGCGCGCAGCACCCGCCTTCCTTCCAGTCGTCGCTATGTGGTTGAACCGGCCTCCACCTTCCATTTCAACCTCCACCTGACAGAACGAACATGACGCTTATTCGCTCCGCCCCGTCAACTTTCACGTGGCGAGACCGTGCCTGACATCCAAAAGTTGATCACGACCAAGTCCAGCGGCAACAGCGTTCACAGCTCGTCAACATTGCATCACCGCATCAACTACAGCCATGGTCTCGCTCGCGGAGCAGCTCAAGCAGCTCGAAGACGATGTTCCGAAGAGTGAGTCGACTTTGGCCCCCAGCTCTACGGCAGTGGCCCGTTGTATCCCTTCGCAAACGTGTCTTCCTCGGCATCTTCGCAATTGTGACCACCTTCCTCGCTAGTCGTTGCTCAGCTGTCGCCGGGAGCTGAGCCATCCAGCTAACTTGAAAGCGGAATAGCTAACATTCAGCTGTCGACCCCGAGGAGGCCTACGCGGACATTGACGGGCACGATTTGAGCCGCTCGCACGCCGCGCGGGAGCACTACACCGATGTCGGCCCGTCAGCGCTGCGCCGGGGTGAGGTCGCGCAGACCCTTCTCTCGGACAAGTACGAGGGACAGCCGAGCTCGCGCATGAAGATTTTCGATGACGACGAGGAGGCTTCCGAGCCCGAGGACGAGCCTGGATTCGACGATGAGGACGAGGAGGAGGAGGATGAGGAGGACTACGACGAGGACGAGGAAGACTATGACGAGGATGAGGACGAGGAAGATGAGGACGAGGAGGAAGAGGAGGAGGAGGATGAGGGAGAAGACGAGCCGGCACCTTCCGGCAAGGCACTTGACCCGATGGGCGCGTTGAAGGCGAGCAAGGTGAAGGACATCGAGAAGGGTGGTGCTATCAAGCGTCAGCGTGTAAGTCTACCCCAGCTAATTGGACCTCTGCCCAAGCTGACAAGCAGGACCTCTTCGACTCTCTCATGACGACGCGGATAACGTTTCAGAAGGCTCTCACATCCGCTTTCGCGCTCCCCGTGCCCCTCCCCACCGACCCTGCTGGCGAGATCCCCTCGACTCGCGACTCCGTCCTTGCGTCTCTCGGCAAGCTGAATGACACCCTTCTCTCCCTCCGCACCTCCCTCGTTCTCCCCGGATCCGAGCCTGTTCCGAAACGACGAAAGACCGACTCCGACCCGGCCTCCGAGGAGTACTGGCGGGACAGTGCGACCGACTCATTCGCGCTCGTCGATGCTTCTCACCCCGCTCTCGTCCCGCTACTCACCAAGTGGAGCACGAAGATCCAGGCTGCGACATCTGCTCTCGGCTCGCGTGCGGCTGGTGGCTCGAAGCTGATGCAGGGCACGAAGCCGACTGGTGTCGTTGATGCGATCGATGCCTCGCTCTCGCAGAAGCGGGACAAGTCGAAGCCGCTGCTCGAGGACGCCGAGCACGCTTACCGCGCGCTCCTCCGCGAGGTCATCGAGAGCAAGCAGGGCACGACGCCGGTGGACCTGATGCACCTCCGTCGGGAGAAGAAGCGGAAGCGCGAGGCGGAGCGTGGTGGCTCCAAGGGAAGGAAGATCCGATACACTGTCCACGACAAGGCTGTCAACTTTGTCGTTCCGGTGCCGCTGGAGGGATGGGGAGAGGAGCAGACCGACGAGCTATTCGCCAGCTTGCTCGGAGGCGCTGGAACGAAGGGAGCGACGAGCGAGATGCCGGTGCAGGAGAACGTCGAGCTCGGCGGCCTCCGCATGTTCTAACCATACACTAGATAGAGGGTTTCCAATGTACTATGATACCAACATCGCAATTCCGATACGGCACCAACCACGTCCCGACGCGCACTACCAATGTTCTTCTTTGTGGGGGCTGGCGGACCCTCATGACAGGATCTTCCGGCACTCGCACTTGATGTGCATTGATGACCGCTTGCGGTAGCTATGGCAGCACAGCTGGCACAGCCCGCCGATGCAATCAGCGTCATGACGGCGTTTCAGATTCTCGCGACGTCCAGAGCGGGCAGACGGTGTTTCATCCTTGTGCAGCAGTCGTCGGATGGGAACAAAGCAACACTGTACTACAGCACGCATGAGCCGTAGTCGGGCAGGCTGGGCATGCATGCACGCATGCACGCATGCACGCACACGGGGAGCGCCGCGGGCGCCATAGGCACCGGCGCCACGGCAACCATGCATGAGGCTTCCAACTGTGGGCTGCGCTCGCAGAATCTAGGGCTGGCAGCAACTCAGGCAGGCTGCGATCCTGCGCCTCCTGCGCACGGATCAACTTCCTCAGGACATTGCGGCGCAGTACCTGCCGAGCACCTTGCATTCGCCGATGAGGTCTGCACTGGGCCGTCTTACGGCATTGCCGCGCTCTCCCCAGCATCTCTGACACCAGGAAGAGCAATGCGAGAGTGTGTGTGAAGAGACGATCGATGCGAGGTGATGAGGATGTTGGGTGGGATCTGTTGGCTGAAACCTCACCTGTCTGAGTACAGATCAGGAACGGGCCGGACGCGTGCCATGACGAATGCATCTCGTAAAATGCACAGGAGACTGTAAGGCGGACGTTACAGAACCAGGGAAGGGATCAAGGAGAGTAGGGGGGTTGCATTCAAACATTTTTGCGATCGCGTGAGCGTCAGCTCATCATTCTTTGCTCCTCGCTATGCAACGGTGTCGCTCGGCTATGGGACGGACAGCGGACGGACCTGTCGCACTCGGGACTCGGGCGCAGACGACTGGGGCGACCTGGCCGCGGCGCGCGGACAGATCTCTGCTCGCTTTCTCGCATGCTCGGCGCACGGTGTCCATCGCTCTCCCTGCCTGGCTCCCTGTCTGCTCGTTTCCTTGTCCTAGCCTCCTGGCCTCCTGGCTGCTCCCTTTTCTCTAGTATCGACGCCTTGCCCTCTCTCTTCTTAAACTCTCTTCCTCACTCACTCCCCTGCCCCGCCGATCAGCGACCATGTCCCCGCCAACAATCCCAGACGGCGAGCCGCCAGTGTGCTTGATCCTCGGTGCGTCACAGCGTCACGAATCCCGACTTTTCAGACCACAGCGAACCTCCACTTTTTTCGTCCACTCCAGCCCCAGCCCTTAGCTCGATCGCCAGACCACCCCGATCTGCCAGCAGAACAACGCCGCTGACATGACCCAGGCGGAACGACGACAGTCGGACGAGCGATGGCGAACTACCTCCTGCGCGGCGACAACCCGAAGGCGACAGTGAGTTGCGTGTTATCGTCCTCGGTGCTGACTCCAGTTTGTGAGAGCGGGTAAGTGCCCAACCGCTGTACCCTGTGCCGAACACCGGGATCCCTGCGGCCGGGCTTCTGGCGCCATTCGGTCTTCCTTTCCGCGACGTCGACGCTCGTCCAGCGAGCGGCTCTGACGCGATCTGACGTGTGATGCGAGGCAGACGCTAACCCCCAGTCGACAGGTACTGTCTGCAGCCCGCTACGACGTACGTCTCTCCATCCCTCCACCGTGCCAGGTTCCGGCTGACGCCCCAGGTACATCGACTCGGAGTCGATGCAGCTCGCGATGAGTCCCGGCTGGAACTGCCAGTACATCCAGATCAACCTCGGGAACACGGCGCGGCACGACGAGATCTTCACCCCGCCCACCGAGTGGCAGGGCGTGAAGCGCGATTGGAAGCGCTTCGACTACGTGTTTGACTTTTCCGGAGAGACAGGCTTCGACAAGGCAGAGCTGGTGAGTGAGGGCATGAGGGAGGGGAGGCGAAGCGAGCTGCCGAGCTGGGCCGAGCTGGGTCGAGCTGGGGCCCAAAACGCCCCTGGACACCAGGACGCCGGGCTGCCACCCTCCAACCGCGAGGCGTGCGAGGCAGCGTGCCGGCCAGCCGGACGGGGTCAGGTAACGACGGCCTGAGTGGTGCGATCGGAGCGCCTCCACTCAGCCTGCGCGCCTGACGCCACGGCGCAGGTGCTGCAGATTCAGCAGGATGCAGCGGCCTGCCGCAGTCTGCCGGACGTCGCCCCGCCGCAGGATCGCAGGAGATGCCAAGCTACAGCCGGGACAGAGAGCTAACGACGCAGCTGCAAATCTCAAACACGTACCAGACGGCGCTGTCGCTGGCGAAGAGTGCGGCGAACCTCCCAGAGGAGCAGAAGCCGCTGGCGTGGGTGCGCCTGCACCAGCCGTTCTACGAGATGAAGTCGTCGAGCTCGTCGCACGGACACACCGAGGGTGACAAGCTCAAGCCGGACGGAAACCGCGGACGGTGGTGGCACGAGGCGCTGCGCGGCATTGCTGCGCTGCCCGGATTGAACACGGGCATCATCCGCTGCGCCGCGTGGTACGGACCGGGAACGTGGGATTTCGAGGTCGTGCCGCGACTCGTGGCGGGGCACGTCTACAAGTATCTGTGAGTCACAGCGGATCGGGAGAGGGAGGAAGACACTGACGGCCACAGTAACGAGGAGATGAAGTTCCTGCACAAGTGAGCTTGGAAAGAACCGACGGAGCTAATGGCAGTGGCGACCTGCGGATCAACACGGTGCACGCGCAGGACATTTCGCAGGCGCTGTACCTGATGGGCCTCTGGCTGGCGCAGAACCCGCGAGAAGTCGTCCTGCAGGAGGCAGGCGTTGAGCTCGAGTTCCCCTTCGCGCCAGCGCCGGACGGCAAGTCGACGTTCAACTCGATCTTCCACAGCAAGGACAAGAAAAACAAGCGGCCCTCCTCTCTGACGGACACATGGAAGACGATCCCGACCGTGCTGCCCGAGGGCGAGCGGCCGCGCATCCCGCTGTTCAACGTGACGGACGACTCGGACTCGACGCAAGAGTCGCTCGGCAAGCTGATCGCGCAGCTATGGGACATCAAGATTGGGTTCTTGAATAGCACCGTCGTCAGTCTCGTCGAGAAGTTCTCCAAGGTCGACTTCAACGAGATGATCGAGGACGTGAACGAGAAGCACGTCGAGGCGTGGTCCCAGATGCTCCTCAACTGTGACCCGCCGATCCACTCCACGCCCCTCTCGCCTTACCTCGACCCGCACAGCTTCAGAAGTGAGTACCAGTGTTCTTCAGAGAAGTCTCCGATCCCGATCTTGGAAGTCTAGGGGTCAGCGTGTGGGATCTTCCGCTCGCACATCATGCCGACCGTCCTGCCGATCACGCTATCCTGCCTCTGGAGCCATGTGGGACGATCGCGTCGCTCAGTCAAGAAGCGATCGGACCGTTCCCCCGGGCGTCAATGCGATGAACAAACACCGTCTATGCCGTATCGCCGTTCGGACAGGTCTATACTCGACACTGAGGAGAGGAGGGCAGCCCTGTCCGCAGCCCAGCCAGACGTCGGGGAGACATCACGTTGATGATCTGCAGGATGTGCGAGGATGATTCCACAGTGGGGTCAGTGGTTCCTGCGTTCCTAAGCGTTGCTGTCACCAGGCGGCGGCAGGGAGGGAGCGGCGAGCGGTCCATCGCGGTCTCGGCTCCGTGACCGCCCGTGCCAAACCTTGTCAACCCCTCCTCAGAGGTGAAAGAGCGTCGCCGGGCTGCATTCCAGATTCATTGCATCAGAACGAGACCAGAGACTTGAGAAGGTCCAGCCAGCTGACAGCAGAAATGCCCATCCACCTGAACGGCTCCAAAATCAAGGGCGTGCTCGGCTTCAAGCCCGAGTTCCCGAAAGTAGAGCTCGAGGAGCTGAAGCACATCGTCGAGGTGTTCCAGCGAGATTGCATTTGGTGAGTTTGGTCGTTACGGACAGGAAAACTGACGAAACCCAGGCCCAAGGACTGACTAGGTTTGACACCGTCCGAATCAGAACGCCCCCGAACGAACTAGACAAACGACTTCTTCCTACATGATGATGCGCGGCGACGTTATGTGTTGTGTGTAAACGAACTGAATGCATTTGAGTTTGGGACATGGCACCGTGAGGGCACACACTGGCACGGAAGGGCAAAGCTGGCCGCCGTCGAGGCGCTAACCTACGACGAGTTGATCGAGGCGTTGGCTTGTGTGCTTCGCGATGGACTGAGCTTGTTCTCAACTCGATGGAAGCGAGAACTGTCGGCCAAGGCAGCCGCGCCCAGCGTTCAAGATTCAGGAATATGCGGAGCATCTGAATAGAACTGACCTGGAAACTATGCTCCGGACGCCAGCGCGCAGAGCATGCCAGAGCGTGGGTAACGTAAGAGGGGCACAAATTCGCAGCCATGTACCCCGCAGGGCGGCGGTGCCTGGGCGACCAGATGACAGACCTCTCGTGCCCCGCGCTCCGAGCGCTCCGAGACTGCATTCAGTGCCAAGAGCATTCATCGCCTCCTGCTGATCTCCGCCCGCCTCGCATGCCCTCGACTCTTTACCACTCCTCAGCACCCGTGACCTTTCTCCACCCTACGTACGGCCTGCGTACCACGGCATTCTGCAACTCTATCCGATGGGTACGCCCGCCCCTACAGCTCACTGCGCAAACCGTGATGGTCAGGGCGCGATGTCATTGTGGGCTCAGATGACCGCTGTCGCCGGACCCCAGCCTCATGTGGATGTAGCGGCCACCGCCCTCAACCCCGTCGCCGCCGCCCACACGGGAAGCAGCAGCGTCTAATAATGGCCTAGCGATGTGAGAAGCTATAGGGACTAGCATGGGCCTGCAGAGGGGCGCGCCGTGAGCCGGCCTGTCTCATGAGCGTCGCAAGGTTCGGCGCGTACAAGGGTGTATGAGATCGAGGCGCAAGCTCCGCTGAGAACCAGGTGATCAGGGGGTGGATGTGCAGGTGTGCATAACAGCACGATCGGAGTTACCAGAGTCTGCTGCTGCTGCTGGAGTGCGTTGCCGAGCGGCAAAGCAAAAGTGCGAATTGAACGGTGGGAGGAGAGGGAGACTCGGCTCCTCCCAGTCAACTGACTCGCCCACACCTCAACCACCCAGCGCCTTCAACGCCCAGCCAGATCTGGGTGAGACACTGGCCCGACCCATTCGTCATATCCCTTCTCCACTGCTCGTCTACTTTCTCCATCGCACCTGTCCTCTCCTCATCGCTTGTGACTCATAACGCTCTCATCCTGCGAGCTTTCCCGCGATTCACGCGCGACCTCGCGAACTCCTGCTCCACGAGCTCCCATGACCGTAAGACTCCACCACCTGCATCATCTGTATCGATCGGCACTAGCGGCTCAGCCGTCTGCCGAAGCCCACTTGCCCGCGTGCGTGCGGCGTGCTCGACTCTTTCTGCGACTAGAATCCTAGAGCCTTTCGACGTCTCGACGCTGCGGCAGCCATGTCGAAGACCCTCGCCGCAGCCCTGCTTCTGGCAGCAGGCGTGCAGCATGTTCAGGCGGCGGCGCAGATCTCCCGGCAGCCGATCAACATTACGATCCCGGACAGCTCGCCGATGCTCGTCTACTCGCCGCCGGAGGCCAACCCCGCCCTGCCCAACTACAAGTACAACGCGGACCTGTGGAACACGACGTTCGTGCGGCGGCCGTGGACCGAGTGGCAGGCTAACACGCTTGGCCGCGGCGAGTCCTCGCACCGCACGACCAAGGCGGGCAACAGCGTTAGCGTTACCTGGCTTGGGACAGGGGTGTACTTCCACGGAGGGTGTGAGGAGGACTGCAAGGTGACTCTCAGCATCAACGGCGGCCCGGAGAAGGAGTTCACCCCCGGCCCCGGGTACGAGGGCGGCGGCCCGCTCGCGTTCTACAATGACTATGACGCTGAGAACAACACCCAGAACGCGGCCGTGCTCACGCTCAAGCAGGGTGCGATGAGCGTGCAGCGCGCGTATCTGACCAGCATCATCCCGACCTATGCGTAAGTTGGCAAGCTGCGGAGCTGAACTGACAGCCAGGTCGGACGTGACCGAGACGACGCAGAACTGGCTCAACACGACGACGGGGACGGACCTGAACCTGAACCCCGCTATCGACTCGAAGAAGCCCGACGGCTCGGTGTGGAAGGGCGTGCACGAGCTCGGCAACGACCTGGACCGGATGATTTACCGGCGCATCGACACGAACATGGCCAACTCGTACGCGCAGTTCCGGGTCCCGGCCAACTCGACCCTGGTGTCACTGTGGGGGACTATGAATCTCGACCACGGAAACTTCAGCGTCACCGTGACCCCGCCCCCGCCCGGGTCCAAGACGGAGGGCAAGACACTGCTGAACGGGTTCGCGACGTGGTCTATCGTCGACACGCCGCTGTACATGGCGCCCCTGGACCCTAACACGGACTATACGCTGCGCCTCGAGAATCTCGAGGACGAAAAGTACCTCGACCTCGCGAGCGCGCGGTTCTACACCCTCGACCCCGCCAACGGAGCGTCTCAGGAGCCGGTCACTGAGGAGCCGCAGTCGCACGGCCTCAGCGCCGGTGCGATCGCGGGCATCGCCATCGGCTCCGTGCTCGGTGCGATGCTCATTGGCGGCCTGATCGGCTTCCTCATCTGGCGCCGCCGCAACAAGCACCACTACAACATGTAAGCTTGCGTCCTCTTGCTTCAGCTGACAAGCAGCCCCGGTCCATATCTCGTTAACGACGACGAGCGGTTCGAGGTCGACCCCACGCTGCAGACGACGCAGTACACGATGGCGTCCTCGGGTTCCGGCCGGGGATCCTTTGGCCGCGGTTCTCTCCAGAGTGCGTACCAGCTATCTCCATGGTTGGATCGAGCTAACAATTCAGCGAACGACGTCTCGACGCTGGGATACACGCACTTCACGCCTCTGGGCGAGGAGAACCCGACCGACGAGAAGGCAGGAGTGATCCACCACCCCGCGCCCAGCCGTCCAGCCGCTTTGGCGCCACTGGCAATGGACCTGAAGCGACAGCTTGCCGGCTTCGAGTCCGTCCCCCTCAGTCCGTCAGGTTCAGGTCGCAACTCCTTCTCGCGCAACGGCAGCGGTCTGTTGGTGCCGCCGCCCGAGAGTGAATTAGCAACCTATGCGAGCGGCAGTACCGCGTCCAACTCCCACCTCGGCACGAATGCGGGCCCCTCCCATGTCCCGGGACATGCACGGGGGAGCCACGAGCGTCGCAGGCCCCGCGCCCCGCTCGTCGACTACGTCAATGCGCAGGACGCGGGACCTGTGCCGACAACTGTGACTCAGGTCGAGATGCCGCCCAGCTATAACCCGGAGTGGGCTGAGAGTGGCAGTCTGGCTAGTACTGGGACCGGACAGGGGCAGGGGACACCGGCTGCACAAAATGGACAACAGGAGGGAGAGAGGACAGAGCCGGGTCGCATGAACTCGATCGTGAGGGCGGCTAAGGGCCTCCTTTAGACGAGCAAGTCGCCAAAAGGACCGTGTGGAGTGTAACTGTTATAGAGAGGATAACGCAGGACAATGTGCATTGCTATGAATCGTTTTTCCTTCAATTCCTCTTTCTGAGCGAGGTGCGATGAGAGCGGCGTGATGGGAGCGGCGTGAAGGGAGAAGGGTCCGAATCTGATGGAGGTCGAGGGGCTCGAAGATGCAAGCCAAGCGGGAGGTGGCCGTGGGGAAGGTTGAAACTAGCGCAGCCTCCGTCCAATTGCTTGCCCGGACTCCGCACACTGCCTTGGCAGCTGTCCTTGTGTGCGCGTATGTATGCAGACAACCCAGGAAGTCACACGTCGTACCATGTACGCTCGCGCTCATGTGTGCTTGGAGGCCGCGGGGCCGATTGCTGTGTGGATGGGAACATGGAAGATTGCGGGGGACTGGTTCTTATGCTGTGCCCTTGATGGGTACAACAGTGCTTGCTTGCGACCCGCGCAGAGCGGTAAGCAGTACATACGTTCCCCATAAGGCATCGAGCACAGAGAGCGCAAGACACCAACGTGGCGCGGCTGAGGAAGGCACAAGCGATCATTGACGACGAAGGAGGACGAGACACCTCGATTGCTTGGCTGAGGCCATGCGGACTGGAATCGCTCCGTGCCCCGCAAGCACGCCGCTTGGATCAGAATATGCTCCTTCCTACGCTGCCTTCCCCACTGCATCTCGTAGTTGATAGTGTAGCCACTACGCGCTGCGGACGGTATGACATCTCATTCGTGGCGCGGCCACCTGTTGTGAGTTTCTTCGAATTATCCGTGACGTCTTCCGATCAGAAACAGCCATCTGTCATCAGTCAACCAGCACTCGGACCGGCGGCGAAAGTAGCCCATAGCCTACGAGCGACGTCTAGGCCATGACAGTCGCTCGGGGGTGCGGCTGGTGACCCATGGAGTGCCTTTTCTTCCCGTCATCCTTGTCATTTTATGCATTTTCCCATCTACACCGTTTCGGTCGTCTAGTGGGCGTGGTGCTTGTGGTGCTTGAGGTGCATCTGGTAGTCGATGGTGTAGCCGATGAGGAAGAGCTACGCAAGTTAGCGACGGCATACACGACGAAGTAAGAAGAGAGAATGTAAGACTTACGCCGAGGATGGTAGCGAGGATGGGCTTGCTGCGGGGTTGTTAGCAAGGTATCGCGATCGGGTTTGTTGTTTTCGCGCATCTGACACCTCTATGCAGCTCGCGCACGCCCGCTCTACACTCCGATGCTCATTCCGAGCCCATTCCGAGCGGGTTGTGGCTGTCGACGGCGGTTGGAGATCGAAAGTAGCCGAGCGCGCGCCGAGGTGACACAATCCGTCCGCGATCCAACAAACACCGGTTCACACGTACCCAGAGGCGTTAGGGCCCTCGAAGTAGCGGCCGCGGATACCACCAGAGGGCTTTCCGGGGCCCTTGGGGAGCTTGGAGTAGAACTTGACGACCTCCTCGGTGCGGGCAGAGGTGTTGCCGGACGACTGCAAAGTTAGCGAACGATCTTCATTTTCGGGCGTTGGTCCGGTGTCGTCCACGACGCGATACGCACGACAGCCGAAGGGGTGGCGATCTTGGGGGGGATGAGGCCCTTGAGAGCGTTGCGGCGAACGGCGGAGGCGAACATTTTGGGAGAGGGGTGAGGGGGTGAGGGAGATGAGAGAGGTGACCTCAACGACTAGACTGGCAGCAAGCAGGGAGGGCAGCGACGCAGCGACGCAGCGACCCGCTCCGCGCAGAGGCAGGTCCTCCAGCCCAGCCAGCCAGCCAGCGCGAGCGGAGCGGGTGATCTTGTCACCCGATAACGCCGTCCAGTGTGGCATGGGTCAAGGTTCGTGAGACCAGACCCACGTGGAAGATTGGTCACGTGATGGTATCGGAAAATGTAGGGGGTATTTGGAACGCGCAAATAGGTTGAAGGGGATTGATTGCGCGAGCGAGTCGCAACAAAGGGATCTGAAAGGAGCAGCGACGGGTATGAGAGCGAGTGACAGTACGGCGCCAGGAACCAAAGGCGTCGGGTGCAATGAGCGGCCGACTTTTCTGTGCTATCTCAAAAATCCTGGCCAAACGTCCGCATCCAGATCGTGACTCTTTCTCTTCAGCGACACAGGAAGTCCCGATAAGCCAAGGCATCAACGCCCTCTCCTTCGACCTCGTCTTTGTCTCCCACCAACACCTTATTGTTGCCCATCAAAAATGTCTCCCCCCGGCGACTTCAAGCGCGAGAGCGGCACCGCCCGTATCCTGGGTTCCGGAACCTCGGGTAAGTGATCGTGAGACGGACTGATCGAGCTAGATTCGCACAAGCAACAGCCTCCCATCGCGAACAGCTACGGGGACAGCGTTCAGCAGGCGTTGCTCGTCAGATTCTGCTGATCCAGTCGACGTTCCCAGGCGCATGCAGCTCGTACTGATGTTCCAGGTATCGCCGAGCTTATCGTCTTCCACCCCGTCGACACTGTCGCTAAGCGTCTGATGTCCAACCGCGGCCAGGTCTCTGCCAGCACCATCAACCAGATCATCTTCAAGAATGCCGCCAACGCCCCCGTCGTCACCAAGTTCATGTCCCTCTTCCCCGGTCTTGGTTACGCTGCCGGTTACAAGGTTGCCCAGCGTGTCTACAAGTTCGGTGGCCAGCCGTACTTCCGCGACCTGATCGACAAGGGAGCTGGTGACTGGTTCCGTGACACCTTCGGCAAGAAGACCGGCAGCATGCTCATGCAGGCTTCCGCTGGTTCGTGAGTATTCTTGTGGGCTGAGAACCGCTGCCAGCCTGCGTTCCGCACAACGCGTGTGTGATCGGTTCCTGAAGGAGGTTTGGGGCGGCGTGGGTAACAGGTAACGGGGGCTAACAAACCAGGCTTACCGGTATCGGTGAGGTCGTCCTCCTTCCCCTCGACGTCCTCAAGATCAAGATGCAGACCAACCCCGAGGCCATCAAGGGCCGTGGTCTCGTCAAGCTGATCACCGAGGAGGGTCTTGGATCCCTCTACCGTGGATGGGGCTGGACCATGGCCCGTAACGCTCCCGGATCGTTCGCTGTGAGTTAGGTTTAGACAAGATTGTGGCGCACACGCAAGCAGCCGGCTGACTTTCCCAGCTCTTCGGTGGATCTGCTGCCACCAAGGAGTGGCTCTTCCACCTGAACGACTACTCCCAGGCTACCTGGACCCAGAGTGAGTACCCTGCGGTGCCTGTGGATCACACAGGACGAGCCGGACATGCGCTGATCGTCTACCCCAGACTTCGTTGCGTCTATCGCTGGTGCCGTCTCGTCGATCACTGTCGCCGCGCCCCTCGACGTTGTCAAGACCCGTATCCAGAACGCCAACTTCGGCCAGAACGTCTCTGGCTTCACCGTCATCAAGGACATGGTCCGCTCGGAGGGACCAGGTGCCTTCTTCAAGGGTCTTACCCCCAAGGTGAGTTTTGCAACACAGACATTCATGTCGGATTGAGCCCTTGGTCTTCGGCTGCCCATAGCACACATTTTTGGAAGATCAAAATGTTGCACCGCAGTGGCTGAGGGAAAAGCTGGAGACCCCGGGCCGTCTCCAGAGTTACCCCGCGGACCTATTGTTGAGCGGCGTGTGGACGCGTTAAATGCGCGTACAGATGCGGACGATGGGGTCTCCCTGTCATCATGAATGTCCCTTCGGCTAAAGCAAGCCAATCGCGGTTTCTTCGGTGCTGACTTGTTCCCCCAGATCCTGGTCGTCGGCCCCAAGCTCGTGTTCTCTTACACGCTCGCCCAGTCGCTGATCCCCTTCTTCGGCAAGTACGTCTAAGTGTAGCAAAGTACCAGCTGCTCGAGGAGAATGAGGACCATGTTAAAAACCGGACGGAGGACGCCCTCGCTGGTGCGGGTGGCTTATATCCCCTCTGGTCTGTACTATATATAGACACCGCTCGCTCTTATGCATCACAGCCTAGCCCCCCAACGTGTGTACAGCATGTGCAGTCGGATCTTTCAAAATTGTGTTTAGATAACGGGCAAGCCGTGATCGATCTGACAAGTTAGGCGTCTTAAGCGGTATGGTGGCTTGGCGGAGCATGATGCATGGATCCCGTGGACGGCGCAGCTGGCAGGAGTAGGCGAGCAGAGGTGCACTGAAGGCTTGGACGAATGAAATGCTCCGGCCGGTTTCGGTTTTACAGCGCCCACTTAGGCGAGCCGGGGCAAGTACCCGGTTCCGGGGCAGGACGCGAGGGTCACCACGGCGTATGTACCGGAGCGTGTGGAGGGTCAAGTGGTCATGGAGCTGGAGCCGACTTTCTCAGCACTCGAGCAAATGGGATGCAGTGCCGACGATTACCAGACGCATCTCACACCGAGACGTAAAGGTCGAGACTACTTAAAGGTCAGAGCGTACTCATCGTCTCACCTCCCGTGTTCGTCGTCCCATCCCGACCCAACCCAACAACCAACAGGCAGCGCCGCACCCGCTACCAATCGCATTGTCCCTGACTACCCCCATCGAAATCGTACGAGGCGCCTATCCACCCCCATCCACGACCTTTCCAGATGTTTGCCAACCGTCTTGCTTCTTCCACCCGTACCCTTCCCAAACTCGCCAGGAGCATGGTGAGTTACACGCTACGGGCAATGAGCAGGACGGTTTCAGTGATGGCGACGACGACAACGACGCCGCCGAGCTCGCCTGCTTCTGCCCACTGAAATTCCAAGCCTGCTCACTACCGCTCGCACCGGCTTGTGACACGTCGAATTCCATGCTGACTCACCACCACAGTCGACCGCCAACCCCGGTAACCCCGTCTACATTGTCGGCGCCAAGCGCACCCCCATCGGCTCCAAGGATGGTGCTCTGAAGCCCCTCACCGCCCCTGAGCTCGGTGCCGCCGCCGTCAAGGCCGCCCTCGCCGAGTCCAAGGTCCCCGCCGACAAGGTCGAGGAGATCTACATGGGCCACGTCGTCCAGGCCGGCACTGGCCAGTCCCCCGCCCGCCAGGTCGGTATCGCCGCCGGCCTCCCCGAGGCCTGTGACGCCACGACCATCAACAAGGTCTGCGCCTCTGGTCTCAAGACGATCACGATGGCGTCGCAGGCGATCCAGCTCGGCCAGCGCAACGTCATGGTCGCCGGTGGAATGGAGTCGATGTCGAACGCCCCCTTCCTCCTCCCCCGCCAGCTGCCCGGTTTCGGCCACTTTGAGGGCAAGGATTCGCTCGTCACCGACGGCCTCTTCGACGTCTACAACAAGTTCCCCATGGGCAACTGCGCCGAGCACACGGCCAAGGAGCTCGGCATCACCCGTGAGATGCAGGACGACCACTGCCTGAGCTCGTACGAGCGCGCGCAGGACGCCTGGGAGAAGGGCCTGTTCAAGGACGAGATCTGCCCCGTCACGATCAAGACGCGCAAGGGCGAGGTCACGGTCGACAAGGACGAGGACTTCAACAAGCTGCTCAAGGACAAGTTCCGCGGCATCCGCCCCGTGTTCCAGAAGGACGGCACCGTGACGCCCGCCAACTCGTCGACGATCAACGACGGTGCCGCCGCCGTCATCCTCGCCTCGGGCGAGACGGTCGAGAAGGACGGCCTCAAGCCCCTCGCCAAGATCCTCGGCTACGCCGACGCCGCCGCCGCCCCCATCGACTTCCCCACCGCCCCCACCCTCGCCGTCCCCATTGCGCTCAAGAACGCCGGTGTGTCCAAGGACGACATTGCCCTCTGGGAGTTCAACGAGGCCTTCTCCGTCGTCGCTGTCGCCGCCGAGAAGGTCCTCGACCTCGACCGCTCCAAGGTCAACACCCGCGGCGGCGCCGTCGCCCTCGGCCACCCCATCGGATGCTCTGGCACCCGTATCGTCGTCACCCTCATCCACGCCCTCAAGCCCGGAGAGAAGGGTGTCGCCGCCATCTGCAACGGTGGTGGTGCCGCCACCGCCATGGTTATTGAGCGTCTCTAAGCGAACATCGAGCGCAGCGGGATTTGAGCGAGCGTGGTGGCAGTGAGCGTAGGGTTCAGTAGTAGTCTAGACATAGGTGTCACTAAAATGTAACAACTGCATATACCAGAAACCCCCACGAGCGAAGCGAGTGCGACCGACTTCACTAACTCCACACTAACAATCACTAATAAGCAGCGAGATAACGAGACACAGATTCATTTCCCATCAGCTACGGAGGTTTTCGATGGTCGTTTTCTCTTCTGATCAGCACGTCGTCTCAGACGGCCCACTTGTTCCCTTTCCTTCCTTGCTTTGGGTGTTTTCGCTTTCTCCTTCAGAGTCTTCAGAGTCGGGAGTCGGGAGTCGTGTCTTACTTCGGATCAAGCGAAGACTCAACCGGCATCGAGCCGGGTGGCGTTCGCCCTTATCGCTGTCGACGGGTAAACCAATGCCACCCCACATCGCTCATCTCGCCCCAGTTGCCCGCCCAGCCCGCTCAGCCGAACAAGTCGACCGAACGAGCATGTGCATGACCGAGCCGAGAGTATCGAGGAAAGGGTATGCAGTGCGGGGATGCGGGGAAGGCTGGGGGGGGGTGGTTACCACCAAACGCGATAGTCGAAATCGAAACACGCCGCGTTACGTCGCCACACAGTGCGCAGGCGGGGACACACGGGCCATCCCCAGCCAGAGGGCTTCTCCTCGCCACCGCCGCCGGGGACCGCAGAGTTGTCCCCGTTCACGCCGAGATCTTCGCCGGCCTCGGGCTCGGAGCCTGCGTCGGCTGCGTCGGTCTCGGCCCGCTCGGCCAACTCGCGCTCGGACAACTCTTCAATCTCGAGAGAACGCGACTCGGGGTTGTCACGACGCCACCAGTACGACTTTGTGCCGAGGCAGATCCACTCGGCTTCCTGTCAGCGTTTCAAGGTCTTCGTGGCAGTCGGGAGGGATGGTCAGGAGAAGGGCCGCCCCTAGCGGCGTGGCGGGGTACTTACAGCACAGCACACCCTTCCAGGCATTGTAGGACCAGGCAATCGACTTGATGCGCGGGTCGTTGGAGGGCGCGCAGCCGGCGACGATGACGCGGTTCTCGCGCGAGACTTTGGTCAACATTTCTCTCTAGTTCCGGACAAGTCGTCAAACCAGGGCAACTTACTGGCCAAGCAGCGGTCCTTCACGCCCACGAGCTGGATGCGATCGCCGTACCATGTCCACCTAGAGGCGCGGTTGCATGCGGCCCTGGAATCAGCCTATCCCCCCGTTCCCCAACTGGGGAGCATTGAACGTATGAATGTTCGCCCTCGCTTCGCTCGAGCTCGTAGTAAACTTACAGCTCAACCTCGTCGCAGACATTCGTGCCCTTCGCATTGACGCAGCAGTTCTGGCCCCTCAGATGAATGCGGAAGCTGCGAGGGGGACGGGGCGGGCGGGGCGAGACCGAGGGCGTGGGCGAGACGCTGCTCGAGGGAGGAGGGCGGGAGGAAGAAGGGGGAGGAGAGGAGGAGGGAGGAGGAGGCGAA
The DNA here is from genome assembly GCA_039545355.1 of Trichosporon coremiiforme. Classification (NCBI taxonomy): domain Eukaryota; kingdom Fungi; phylum Basidiomycota; class Tremellomycetes; order Trichosporonales; family Trichosporonaceae; genus Trichosporon; species Trichosporon coremiiforme. Next base: position 1,115,637 of record BCJJ01000012.1, read on the forward strand.
GAGGAGGGAGGAGGACGAGAGGAGGAGGGCGTAGGCGAGGGAGACATGGAGGAGGGTTTGGGGGGATGGTGCCACCCGCCTAGGGCGAGTGGGGCGAGGATGAGAAGAGAGAAGAACTTCATGATGCTATGTGGGAGTTGGTAAGCTGGAGGTGGGCGTCGGAGCTGGTCGCTGGAGTTGAGGAGGTCGAGATGAGGGCGTTTATATACCTTTCATGGAGTCGACTGGGTCATCATGAAGCCTCCATATGCTCGAGTTTCTTGAGCGAGAACGCTGCGTCTAGGTGTCGTCCTCAAGCCTTTGGGCCGCCAGCTCGTGTGTCGTCAACGACTCGACCTCGAGCACCCCATGCCATCAGGCATTTCTGCCTCGCGACGTGGTTCAAACCCCGGACATCAGTACGAGATCCACGGGACGATAGAGAGTTCGTGTCCTCTGTGTCTTCGGTCGGTTAATGTCACTCATGAGAACCTGGTGATGTGGGAGCTCTGACCCAGGCGACCAGCATGGCCTCAAGCGCGCTCAAGATCATTACGGCGACCTCCCCGGCAAGTGACTACCAGGCCGTGGCCGTTCCAGGTCAGTCGCCGCGAGGACACCTTGCAGAGCCAGCGAACGCAAGGAGGTCCTCGCCAGTCAGTAAGTGTCCGCCTGCATCCCCTGGCGTGGAGGCTAAGTGGACTGGTGCCCAACCCGTCTCGGTACGTCGCCAAGCCCGACACCACCGGCTCCGGCTTGGCAGGCCACGACGCCGAGCGGGACGTCTGGCAATGTCCAGACCAGCCCGGCCTGGCTTGGTCCGAACAGCACCTGTCCCGGGAATGCTCTCCCAAGCGTCTAAAGCTTGTGTCACTTGCTGGAGTGATCCGCGATCGATTTGTGCGCTATTGGGATGAGCACACCGTGGCCGAGACAGGCTGTCGGCTCTTGCTTCGGCTCTCCAGCTGCAACGGGAGTGACGGTACCGACAGTCAGTGGACTCTTGGATGTCGGCCATGGACTCGTGACACGGATGTGGTGATGGAGCGAGTTCGGGTTCTGGATCAGTGGGGTCATGTCGGTCCGTGTACGTGAGATAACGGCCAGGTACGGCGGTCTTCGTGGGGCTCCTGGCTTCGAGGCTCTGGCATTCCTCGCTTCGCATACCGTTCGGGACGGCTATGGCGTGGTGCAGAGGTTCCCATAGATGCAAGCTCTTCGGCTGTCATTTGTGGGGCTTCCCGGCGCCATCGATCTGGTGCAACTCAGGGGAACTCACCGCCACACGAGCTCTGGCTTGCTCGGACGGAACAACGTTAGCTTCACATCTGGTGGCCGTGTCCTGAGAACGTCACACCAGACACCCGATCATGAAACCAGACGCCGGCGGAGAGACGACTCCTCATCACAGTGCACAGTCGGCGACGATCACACACGAGATGTGCATACACTGTGCCCAACGCCACAGCGCCATCGATCGAACTTCGATAAGATTACACTTCTGCGTATCCGTCTTCGCCCTCATTCCTCGTTCGAAGCAGCCCCACAGTTGCCCTTGTCTGTCGGGATGGGCCCCGTGCGCGTGAGCACAGGCTCAAAGCGGGCTGAGCGCTGCCTCCATGAGAGGAAGAGTTTGGGGGGTTCCTGCCCCCCGATCGCGGACAGACACCACGTCTGCTGGGGCGGCGCCCCCTTCCCGTGGTCTGCAATTGGTGTCAGCGTGTTCGAAGAGTCGCAAGTGACTGCCTGACAACGGGAGTCATCGGCATACGGTGTGTACTTACATGTACAGATCGATGATCGCTTGACCATGTTCCACGTCCATGATGTCTCGACGGTGGGGTCGTCGGTGGGGATGCACGACGCCAGCACTGCATTCTGGCCTTCATCGCCCTTCTTCAGGCCGATGCATCGGTCGTCTTCGCCGAAGAGCCGCAGCTGGTTTTCAATGTAGCTCCAGCGCTGTGTCGGTCCCGAATCGCATTTGCCGTACTCGAGTGGGGTACCAATGTCTGTGTTGTCGTCCTTGGTCTGGACGCACCATGGGCCGTCCGGCCCAGAAAGCTGGAGGAACGTGAAGGCCGCTCCAAGAGCGGGCGAGGCGAGGGAGAGCCCGAGAAGGAGACGCATACTGGGCAAGAATCAAGTTCTCAGGTTGGAGACTTCAAAAACTCGGGCACAGGGTGGTGGGTGGATGATGTGAGAGGTGGAGGTCAGTGTTTGCTGGTGTGGTGTGCGGCAGTAGGAGCGATGAGCGGGGAGCCGAACACGAACAACACCACGCTTTCTTTCTTAAGAAGCATGCGGTTGTCATGAGGGGTCTGCTGTGTGCTGCGACCGAAGCGGGATGGACGTCGCGCTCACGACGTCCCGCACGCGTGGGTGCGTTGTCAAGCTGATCTGCTCGGATCCGCATCTGGCCGCTTGGCACACCTCATCACAGATCGCAAAGCTGACTACGGAAGCACTCGTGTCCGACGAAGCAGCCGTCAAAATCTTAGGCTTCTAGATAGCTAGATCCCATCGAAGCACGCCTATTCCTTCTTCCCTCAGCGGCATGCAAGTCGGTTAGTGTTGTTTCAAGAACCACATGGTGCGTTTCAGGCTGAATTGTCGTTGAGAACCGTCTGGCTGACGTACAAACAAGAGGAGCAATATCTGTAGAATTCGCCGGATTATCGGCTAATTTCGAAGCCTCCTCTAATGGCTCTTACTTGCAGCACAGCTATGCATGAGGGATTGGGCCCAGCTCTCCTGGTAACTGACAGATGCCGAGCAGCGAATTCTGACCGCCGGAGTGGAAGCAAATGTGGACGGGACGTTGACACCGGTATGGGTCGAGTTTAAGTTTAGCGGCTGGGTTTCCGTCGGACAATCCATGGAATCCGTGAGACTTCTGATGGCATCGTCACAGGGCCTTAGGAGACGCACGACAACACCTGAACGGAGGCTATGGAATCCGAATATCATCGGATGTTGCTGAATGCTGCAGCCTGAGATGTGCTAGAGTGCATGCAGCATCGTGCCGCCCGTCTGCGCTCCCGATACGTACGCTTGGACGAAGAACAACCACATTGCCGCTGTTACGGTTGCCATGCTGCATCGCCGCCATCCCATCAGTTGGACTGCTTCGACCACTTGCTCGACGCTGAAGCACCGGGACATCCTTCCGAGCTACAACCTATAAGTTTATGTAGACTTAGCATAGAGTGCGAACCTCCGAGAGCAGGGGTAGCTGTTGGCTCAATCCCGAAACGACGGACGTTTCGAGAACAAGCCCGCTGGCCCGCTCGTGTCGTACTAACCATGATGCCTCCCTGTCAAGGGCTGATTTTCGATGTCTGTCATCGTTCTCCCTGCTTGTGGGAGGACGACGGAGCGCGACGTCAAGCCTCGAGGGGGATTTGGGTTTGCGAGTTTGATGGCGTCCCCGCTTCCAGGACTTGCAAGGAACGGCGCATGGTATGTTTGACTCACCCTGCAGCTACCCAGGTGGAATGGAAATCCGCAGCGAATCGCACCAGTAGCCGCCCGCTGCTTGGCGGTGCACGAAGTCCCAACGGCCCGCTCCCTTGCCCTCATTCGATTGCTCGCCCCGGAGGCTCCTCGTTGCCGTCCTCAACAACCAAGGACACGGGTCCCAAATGTGGTACCCATCTTCCCAGCATGAAGGGGCAGCCATGAGGGGTGAGGGGACGGCATCGAGGATTGGCGAATCCGCGAGGTTGATTTGGCTGTAGCCATTAGGGTTTGCGTCATGGGGAGACCGCGATATGAGCGTGCCGTAAGCAGACAAACTTTGTTTTGTTCTGTTGATGACACAAACAAACTACTGTTGTTAGAAGGGAGCGGGCCGGCTTCACTTTCTAGGTCGTACTGCAGTGAGCTGTGTGCAGAGTGCGATGGGTCAATTTCCACGAGAAGGTACTACTACCTGGGCAGCGCATTGTTGATGGGGAGAGATGATACATATATCTACTGAGCCGTGTCGAACAGCTCGTCAGTCGTGTTGCAGTGTTCGGTTCGTGTTCTAATCCGCCATGAAATGTGGCTAGATGAAGTGTTTAATCCTCCTTCTTCTCGTCAATGTTGGGGTTGATTGGGTAGTGGGGGGCGGAACTGTCCCTGTAGACACCGGCAGCGCCGTCCTGCCACGAGATGGGGGTGTGGGTGCCGGGCGGGCCTGACACAAGCTGAACTTGGATACCGGCCACGGGCGCCTTAACGCACGTAGCGCTCACGATCCGTCCCGGAACCGCGGCAACGTCGGTACACAGGTAGGCACCCTCACCCGGAGTCGAGTGCTGCTCGTTGGGAAGTCCGAAGCCAAACGTGACGGTCTTGATCTCGGGGCCGTTCTTGGTGCACGAGGCGAGTACGAGGCGATCCTGCTTGTTCACTGCTCGTCAGAAATTGCGTGTTGCACGAAGTGGGCCATCAACTTACCGCCGATACACCTGTCTTCGACACCAGCCAGGCGGAGCTTGCCGTTCTCACGGAACCAGCCCTGTTTCTTCTTATCAGGGCCGCCGCAGTACCATCCGTTGATCGGGTTACCGATGTCGGTGATACCGTGGGCGTTGTCCAGACAGAGGTCGGTGTCAACGACCTTAAGAGAAGCAGGAAGGTCTCCCGGCTTGGGGCTGTAGCTTCCACCGGCGGGAGCAGCAGCGACGGCACCGGCAAGGGCAAGAGCAGTGATGAAGGAGGTAGCGACCATTGTGAGAAGATGGATGGACTTTGCAAGGAGGGTAGCAGTTGTTTTCGTGGTTGCTGTGCGTTGGAGTTGGAAGTTGTTGACACTCTCGACGGAGGTCCATCTGGGTGTCTTATATACCTTTCATGGCCGGAAAACAACGTTTCCGGACAGTGGTAAGCGACTCAACTTTGCCCCAAGAAAGCGCCAGGACAAGCCCATCGTCAAGGACACCTGCAATAGCCCTGTCACGTCGGGAACAACGAGAGGAAGTTCGAGACGAGCTTTCCGACGTTGTCAAGGACCTACTGTGATCAAGGGTTCGTTCGATTGGGGACCACGAGGTGCTGCTGTCTCTTGGTAGAGACAGCGGGGGTACTGCTGGGACACGATGCCGCCGAAGTGCTGAGCGGCGCTGGTCCGCCTCGTCTGGCCCCGAGGCCAGTTAGGCTGATTCTGGGAACCAAACGGGCTGGTCAGGCCGTGACGACGCTCGAACTTGAGCTTGCTGCCGATCGGCACATCGGGAAAGGGGGTAGGGAGGCGACACCGAAGCCCGCAACTTCTTAGCCTTGCCGGATGCTGTGCAGTCCCCCCACGAGGATGTGCTCTCCGACGCAGGTGACGGTGATTACTGGCCCAGGTCGGTGTGGTATCTGAGGACCGGAGCTGTCCCGCTCACATGTGGCGATTCGCACTATCATTTGCGCTATCTCACCCGCATCTTTTCGCCTGCCTTCCGGATGTCAGGTAGTTAATCCACTGGCAACTGGATTGCTGGTGTGACATAAGGCTTCGTTATCCTGCAGATACGAACCCTCGGTCGGATACCCCGGACGTCTGATCTCGGCCCGTCACCCTTTAAACTAGGGTCACAGGTTAAGTCGAACGGATGCGCACGGTCCCGTCATCGTCAACCTCGCCGTGGCTCATGTTCTGATCCATAACTCATGCAACGGTACTCTTTATGCCTAGAAACTCCGCGTAGAGCCGAAAGGAATGCTTGGCAGCTCGGACAAATGGAGCTGCAGAGCGCACCGTGCATACTGGCCACCACACCACCACAATAAAGCTGCATGTCACCACCCTCCTTATCGCCCTAGATCTCAGCCACCGAGGCCTGTGCTTGCCCCAAATCTTTCATGTATCAAGCTCCGAAGCTGGGCTTTTGGAAAATCCAAGAATTGAGTCGAAACCATGCATATCGGCAGCGGAGTCCGTCCGACTGTCCATCTTTGTGGCATATAAGCCTCCTTGAGTGCCACTTCTCTTCCACAACAGCTCTACCTCATCAGAACTTGCAGCTATGCCTCGCCCTTGCCTCACACCTCGCCGCCGCGCCAAGATTGCGTCCTTGGCTCGCTACCGCAGCTATTCCTCTGTCGCCTGGGAGTACAACATCGCCAAGAGCACTGTGGGTTACTGTGTGATGTTAGCTCGCCTCCAGGCTCTCATTCCACCTGCTCTGGCTGTTCTGAACCCTGTCCAGGGGATCCGCATCCCCCGCAGCCACACCAAGCTCACTCCCGACAACCTCAGAGCGATCTACGAGGTCTTTGAGGCTCAGCCCTTCGCCAGCAATCGTGAGGTGTTGGACACTCTTGCAGACAGAGACATTGTCCTCTCTCTCATGACTCTGCGCCGTGCACGTCGCCAGCTTGGTTATGGCCGCTTTGTGGCTCTTGTGCGGCCGTATCTAAGCCCCCTTCACAAGGAGAAGCGTCTCGCTTATGCTCTTGAGCAGCAGCGACTCTTCCAAGAGTGGAGGAAGGTGATCTTCTGTGACGAGGTCCCTCTCTACATTGACCAGCTCCACAGAGCATATGTGACGCGCCCCATCGGTTCTGACCGTGCCAATGAGCGGTGAGTGTCTTTCCTGACGTTCTACATGCTGTGGAAGAGTGCTGACACTCAGGTACATCCAGTACACCTTCAGATCGAGCTGTGGGTCGATTATGTGCTGGGGGGCTATCTGGTATGGCGGCAAGTCGAAGCTGGTGTGGTTTGACACCTCCCAGTCGACCTCCAAGCGCAAGGGAGTCAATGCGGCCATCTATCGCACCCAGGTGACTGAGAAGGAGTTGTTTGATTGCTGGAAGCGTGTCAAGACTCAGTGGCGTGGTTATGGCTTGCCCTGGGTTGTAGAGGACAACGCTGTCGTCCACACAGCCAAGGCCACCCGTGGCAAGGCAGAGCAACTTGGCATGCGCTTCCTGCCTCACCCTCCCTGCTCTCCTTGCCTCAACCCCATTGAGAACCTTTGGAGCAACCTCAAGCGCCGCCTGGCCCGTCTCAACCCTCGTCCCACCACCCAGGAGGGGCTATTCGCTGCCGCTACGGAGCTCTGGAACACCTATGATCAGAATGAGATCGACCGACTTATCATGTCCATGCCTAACAGGATCAAGGACACCATCTCTGCTAATGGAGGACACATTAAGTATTGATCCCAGGTGCACCATGCTTCGTATATAGGTTACCAAGACTCCCATGCACGTGGAACAACTGTTTATAGAGCAAGAAACATGCATATGCATGAGTTATTCGTGGTTGCAGCGAGGTCGACAGTTCACGGCCTCGTTTGTGGCACCACTCGTTCGACTTAACCTGTGACCCTAGTTTACTTCCGTTCTGGCATCAGGTTCATCCAAGCAACTTCCGATTGCAGACCGTTGACCGTCCCTTAAGCGCAAGCATGCGATGCGATAACGTCAATCGATACCTACAACCTTTGCTATCCCAAGTCCTTCCCCATCATTCACTGCTACGCCCTACGACGTTCGGTTTCATGACGAGTTATGTTTGTTTATTGTGTATCTCTGTGACCTCATCCGCAGGCATACCCATAGGCATGTGCCCAACTTTCAGGATTAGGTCGCTGGCGAGCGATAAGTCTAACAACAATTGAACGGGGCATGCTTAACCCTTTCCGCTGTGGACGGGGCATGTGCCAGGGCGATAGCCAGAGTTTGCCTATGCCGTGCATGATTCAGGCCGCAAACATTAGCAAGCGTTAGAGCGAATGCCATTTGCTCTGGCATATGAACTATCCAGGTGAACGAAACGCCAGGGGGAAGAAACGACGGCGGGGGACAGTAGGGCCGCTTCAGACATGGGCAGCTTCGGCGGGGGCGGCGATGCGATTCTGTCGTTGTCAAGACTGGAGGCGGTCGCTGGTGGTCGTCAAGAGGCGGACGAACTCTATTCGTAGACGAGGAGATAAGATTATCGGGTCAGTTCCCGTACATAACAGATTACGTTCACAGGGTGAGGCAGCCATGTGCGTAAGCCCGTAAACCACTCCGACCGATCGTCCCAGCATCCTGGTCACTCCTGACCAGTGCTGTCGTGGGAGTCTGCAGCAAACCTACCGTTCCACAGTCAGCGGGTACAGCAGAGCCCCTCAGATGGCCCGTGGACCCAAACTTGTCGTCGCGCAGCTGCTATGCACAAGAGGTGGTACTACGTACGAGAATGTACGTGAGCGCCGTGGGAGAATGTACATTGTTCCTCGGCCAATTATCGAGACTTATCACTCCCGGTATCCAACTATATGATGCCCCTCGTCAACCAGGTCCACCACTGAGAGTGCTTGGTCTGCCGTTTGGGTTTTCAGTTCGGCGCGGCGGCGCACGGCGATTGTCCAATGCGCGCGCGGGGTTCGGTGCAAGCTCATTCCCAGACAGCGCCGAAACGAGACGGCAATCGTTCCTTGTCTACCTCACTCAACGGCAGCCGGACCAACGTTGCATAAGCTCGATACCAGACGTCGTTGCGCCAACCAAGAACTTTCTCGGACAGATCGGAGACATCGTCACCCATGCGTTAGCGTGGCGCTTGTCGTGATCTGTACACTGCCTCTGCGAGAGCGTTACGTCCTGCCATCTACCGAAGCCTTGTTTTAATCATGGTGCCTCCGCGCCAGAACAGCTGCCCAGCTGAAGGAACATGGTATGCGAGCTGTCCTGCTTCCGGTTGTTGAGCTTCCACTCGGCTCTCCAGGGCGAATCTCTGCGGTAGCAAAGGCATGGGTCTCATTGGACGGTCGGCATAGCCTTGGTCGATGGTAGTAAGGAAGGAGGATCATTCGAAGACCGAACGAACGGGGTGTCAGCCCGAGCTCCGCGGCTTATGTCATGAGGGGCTTTACCTCATGTTTGGTCGTCTCAGAGTATGGTAGCTTTGCTCCGCCTCTCACTAATCTCGTTTGGCTGTAGCTTGGACGGCCACGTTTGCGTTGATGGCCGTCCACCGGGCAGACATGGCCACGCGGTCGCAATGACGACGCTGGTTCCGCAAACTCAGAGTTGAGAGATCCAGAGGAACGCCGAGGAACATCCACGGAGTTACGGGGTCGAATCAGGCATACGGATAGAGTTGAGGAGCGGTGGAACTGTTCCGGATGTGAAAGGTGGCCCCCAGTGTGATAGTCCGTGGCATCGCTACCAACCGTCACCCGAACAAGCTCCAGCATTCAGACTCCAGTGCAGCCTGCTAGATCAATTCCCATTCTGGTCAGTTTGGCTCGCTCCGGACCGGGCCGCTCAGCCGGCAGATCAATGCCGAGATGCTGGTTCGGGCTCGGACTTGAGCCCGAAGCCGACGCCCGCGAGGCGGGCTGGTACCAGGTACGGACCTAGATGTCTTGGATACCAGCGGTGCTTGTTTGCGCTTAACACAACCCGCAGTAGGTCCAGATCGTACCCTCCCGTCAGGCCGTGGAGCTCGGACAGGCTGACTTCAACCCCCTTCATCCAAAAGGAAAGGGCCAGAAGCAAAAGCACATGTTGCCCTTGAACCAGCTCCCGAAGGATTAGGGGGGCAGCGTTTGGATGTGGGACGAGGGCGGATCGAACGCCCGACCTCAAGAATTGAGTATCTTCACTCTCGCGCTCTCCCAACTGAGCTATCATCCCTTTCACATCAGCCACGTTTCTCAGCTTACCTAAAACTACCTGGCAGTTGGATTCGAGTTTCGCCAGATGGTTTTCTGGTAGCAGCAAAAGCGGAGACAGCGCAGAAAGCTCAGAGTTGTGAATGTCTGTAGTCCATGCATGCAGATTCTAAAGACTATGCTAGCCTAGAAAGACACTCCAACCTACGCCGCGACTTCTCGCGCACGACCCAATCAGGTTCGATGATACCGCGCCCATACTCTCGATAGAAAGACTGGATGACCCCTGCCGTCTTTGGGTTTTTCGCGCCAAGCCTGGCGAGAAGGCCTGAAGCGTACTGGACGTCAATCAGGTTGTTGCGGAAGATGTTGGGAGGTTCCTCCACGAACAGCTCAGTGGTTTTGTCCCCATCACGGAGCAGAGCGAAGTCCACTGCGACGCCATCCGCATCCAGAGCCTTAACCCAGAGCCACTCTTCCCATTGTCCACGCTCCGCGGTATCGGTGAGCTGGGACTCAAGCCAGGCCCACCATAGCTCGACCGCCTTCTGCTGCACGACTGGACGCTTCAGACCCAGTCCCCGCTGGACAATCGACGCAGCACCCTGCCGGATCTCGAGGTCATCGTCCTGGAGCAAAGTGAGAAGTGCACGTTGCAGGACGGTGCGCGTACTCGATGTCGGACCATACAGAACATTCACCAAGCCCTCGAGACTGCGCAGAGCGGCCATGCGGCTGGGTTCGGCCTAGGGTTAGCTTTAATCAACAGGTCGGTAGCGATAACTTACTTGCTCCTCCGCGGCTGCCTCAGAGATAAGCGTGGCCAGCTTCGCGATACGCTCAACATCCTGATCGGCGCTGAACCGACCCATGGCCACCAAAGCCGCCTCCTTCAGAGGCACGCAACGCGTCTTTTGGTATCGCTTCCAGACAATGTCTGCGATGGCGGGTCGGTTTTCCTCGAACTCCGCTGTCGACGGCCAAGATGCTAAAGCGTCGAAGACGGCTGTATGCACGCCGTCACCAACCGGCGACTGGCACAGCTTGACCAACGACTTGAACGTGGCGTCACTGTAATCCGAGGCACCGAGGTTCTCCAAGGCGGTCAAGTGGGCGTCCTCAGGCATCGAAGGGTGCAGCAGGTCAACAAGGTTTGAAGACACAAGAGCCTTCGCAGCGCTGGCACAGAGCAGGTCGGCACCAGGGGCATTCGACCGCCTCAAGGACGACAGAGCGATCTCCTTCGTGATGGAAGGCAGGGACGGCGTGAGAGGCTCGACCAACGAGGCGTACGCATTCACGCAATTCACAGCAGCAGTAACGATGGTGGGGTTCCGCTGCTGCCACAGCGACTCGCGCATGCGGTCCTCTATGATACGCCGATCGTCGTCGGACACATTCTCCCACTGAATCACATCCGTGATAAGATGCTCGAGGAACAGGAGTCGTCCGTGAACCAAGTTGAGATCCATCGATGAGTGGGAGATGCGGGTGGCCGTTACCTTCGCCTTCTCCACTGCCTGGTCAGGGCTCAGCAGACTCGAAAGCGCTTGGCTAGCCACAGCTCTGATTTGGATGTCGGGATTGGACAGATAACCCTCCACGATGGGACAAAGCTGAGCAGCCTCGGACGCTCCGTCCTGAGACCAGCGCAGAGACCTCAGAATGATGAGCGCAGGGAACAGCGGGGAGTGCTCGCCGAGACCGGTAGGGCCAGCGCGGCGATTGCGGGCGAGGAAGTCATTGATCCACGGCATGAGTGTAGGGTACTTCTGGACCCAGGAGGCCAGCGTTTGGCGGTTTGCCAAGGCGGCTCTTGTTCCGGCCTCACCTTGTGATCGAGGGTTGTGGTTCAGCAGTCGGTGAGACAGAGTAGAGAAGATAATCAGACCACCGTTTCGGACATTCCAACTGGAGGGTCAGTGTTGCGCGCTACCTCCTCTGGCAGATCAAGACGTACTTGGGCGAACCGAATGCTTGCAACGCAACAGTGACGGCCCTCTCGAAGTACGCTTCGAGGTGCCGGGAGTGCTTCGCGTCCAGGAGAAGAATCTTGAGACAGTTCAAGGCGTGAACCTTAGCGGCGTCGGGGGAGGGAGTGTCGAGGCGAGCCATCGTTACGAGGGCATCAACGGTGTATTCCAGCAGGTCAGCGTCGGTCGAGACCAGTGCCAAGATGGTGTGGGGAAGGGCAGCAGATCTTCGGAGCGTCGAGATATGTCCCTTTCCAATGGTATACAGCTCAGTCTTCGGTCAGCTTGCTTCATCGCGGCCGCTCTAAGCTCACCTCGAGCCACTCCTTCACGAGGTCCTTCATATCCGTACGTCGCACAACGTCCACGACCCAGCCGAACGCAGGGGCAATCTTTGAGAACGTGCCCCTGTGTCTGACCTCATGCAGCCAAGTGAGGAAATGGTGTCCGGCGTGGTCGACTTCAGATGGCGACCACACCGTTTGGTTCTTAACCCTCAGCGGCGCGGTTATGATGGCTGCCAGCAGCTCGCTCGCTTCCTTCGTTGCTCGCCAACAGCCGCTGAGCAGCCCGGTGTGATCCAGGTTTTCCTCGTCGTCGCCATCGCCAAGTACGTCGTAGGCCTTAGCGATCTCGTGGGCTGCCGTCTTGTCCTCAGACTCCGGACCCAACGAGATGACCTTTGAAGTGACAGTCCAGACTCGCTCAACGAGGGCGAAGAGCTGATGAAGGAAGGGCGACCATTTTGATTGCCCTTCAGGGATAGAGAGGTCAAGGTATTGAACGAGCTCCCTGCAGAGTCAGGATCACGACTAATCGCACAAACGTACGCAATGGCACTCAGCAGCCCATGCAGCGGAAACTCGGCGATACCACTTGCCAGGTCCGTCTCGCAACGCTGCAGGTGGGAACCCAACAGCTGAAGCATGCCTTCCAAGAAAGCCGCAGCCGCGTCATCGCCCTGAGGCTGTATGACCTTCGTGAAGAGGATGCTGAGGGCCGCCCGGCCCGCTTCAGCTTGGGTGTTTCGGCGATGGTTGATGGACGTCTGCGCGGAGAACAGCAACTCCTCTGTCGCCACACTGTTCGGTTCGAAACCTTGGAGAGGAAGAGGTGACTGGGAGATCCTAAAGGTCAGCTTCTCGGAAAACTCGCCCCTTGCTTACACATCTTTGGCTGCTGCTCGCATTTCAGTGAACTCGGAAGCCTGACATGCAACCAGCGCTTGCACCCGGTTCGGGGTGTAGATGCGAGCGCCCTCCGGCTGTGCACCGAAGACATCAAGATACCGTTTGAGCAGATTTAGGGCGAAAATGGCGCGAACAGCAGGAGTCTCGCGACATGCCAGAATCGCTGGCGTGATGTAATCGTCGGCAAACCATGCGTGGAAGGCCTCAGCTAGAGCCAGCCGCCGCTCCAAGATCGCCCGCTGCGCAGGTGTAGTTTTCGGCCGCTTGGCATCGCGAGCTGTAGCGTTTTGCACCTCCTTTAACCTCTTGAAGAAGTGGTACACTGCGGAGCTCATATCCGTCCGTCCGCTGCTCGTTAGCTTCCATGCTATTAACTTGAGCCTCACCCAGCTTGAGGCAGCGCCTCATTCCACTCGAGCCCTGCAATGATCAAGTTCATGACCTTACGGTCCAGCAAATCCTTGCTGCCGATGAGAAGCTCGAAGGCCATGATACGCAGCCTGTAGTTGTCGTGATACAGCGCCTCCTGCAGCTTCTCCTGATCCAAGTCGGCGAGAGACTTAAGGCCGTTCTGGACCCCGAAAGCAGCGACCATGATCCAAGCAGCGTAGCACTCGTCCTCCTGCCCTTCACTGGCAGCCTCGTCCAGCATTCCCAGTAATGTGTTCAGAGAACCTGGGTAATCGGCCGCGAGCGGAGGCAGGAGGTAGCGGCTGACGACCACTACATCCTCACCATCTTCCGTAACGAGTTTCGGCAGTAGGGGCCGCAGCATGGCCCTGTCGGCCTCGACGCCTTCACGCCCCGCACGCTCTCGTCCCAGGACCTTAGATAGCAGTGTTCCGCGAACGCTAGCAACACCATCAGAGCTCGTTACGTTCTCCAGAAGCTTAGGCAACAGAGAGCTAGGCACCGAGTGAGCTGGAATGCTGTCGATCAAATGTCCGAGGGTTACGAGAGTCGAGCGAACGCTCAGGTCCTGGCGGAGTGTCTCTGACCACAGCGGGAGCAAGATCTCCTCGTGATGCAGACTGACAGCCAGTCGCACAACTGCGGTGAGCGCCTCGCCTGCGCGTTGCGGGTGAGGTTTGGTCGTGTGCGCCAAGCCTTGGCTCAAGAGGATACCCAACGAGGCACGGGGCTCCAAGGCAGTGCTCAGTTTCTCGACCACGGTTCCGAGCAGTGGTTGAGGGATTGAAGGCAGCTTCGTGATCTGCCGACACAGGACAGTGAGGTAAGCCAAACGGCTTAAGACATCGTCCCCACCGTCACCGGGTGCACAAACAAAATCGATAGCGTCTGTGAGAGTCGTCCTGACGTCAACTAGGTCACGGTCGACGACTCACCCAGAGATGAGCTCTTCGGTGCTCTTCTTCAGCAGCGCCTTACGCGCTACCTCACAGGCAGACGCATTCCGCTTGTCCATGGCGCGTGCTGGTCCTCGGAGATGGCAAAGTGATAGGAGTAGATCGAGGGTCTGATAACAGATCGATCGCCCGAAAAATTGGTCCCGTCGGTTCCATGACAACAATATCTCGTAGGGTGTTGCCGCCGACTTGACGCAACCTCCACTCTCCCTTCGTCTCCTCGCCGCGCGGAGGAACAAGTGACGAGTGCAATCTATAACAACATTCTCGGCACCAGACATGTCGGAAAACGACAAGAATGACTCGGGCGTGGACAGCTTCACCCACGGCGTTGCCGTCGAGGTAAGTCAATTGCGTGGGCATTCGCTGACTACTCCAGATGTCTCGCTTGATGAACATGGTCACGCCGAACGACCTTCTCGCTCAGAGAGTCATTGAGATTGCCAGAGGAAACCGCACTGGTGGTTCCTTTACCAAGGGTGCGTTGCGCCGCCTTCGATGTTTCGATGCTTGAGCTGACGGGTAGCAATGGGAACGTTCGGCAAGTTCCCAGAAGACGCGGTGCTGTCCCTTCACCAGAGGATCCTGGCACACGATGCCCTGGCCTCTGCGTCTTCCGGCGGTTCTATGTCTGGAATGGACCATGAAGACTCCGACGTCCTTGCAGCGGAGCCGCGAAGGAAGGGAGGTCTGCGAACAAGCGGAGCGGCGCCGAAGTTCAAGGCACCTGCGCCCCGGGCCAGTCTTCTGGGTCTTGACAAGCTGGCTGCGGAGAAGCGAGCCCAGGCGGGGGAGCCACCAAGCAAACGTTTCAAGATAGAAGAGCCGGAAGAGGGAGCTGGTGGAGTGTTCAAGGGTGAGTTGTACTTAGATCTTCCTCAACTGACGACCAGTTCCTGCTGTCCCCGTCAAGCGCGAGCACACCCGCATCAAGGCTGAAGAGACGCCGAGTCATGGAGGTGGACTATCCGATATTGCCCGTCAACGACTGGAAGCTCGACGTCGCGAAAAGAACAAGCCTCAGACGCAAACGTCCGCTGCCGTTCCAAAACGCGAGGAACGCCGGGGCTTCGGTGATTTCCAGGAGAGACTTAACAAGGGCAGCTGGCAAGACCGAGACCGCGACCGGGGATACGACAGGAGAGATCGTGATCGTGGCTACGACCAGGGAAGGGACGACCGACGAAATGACCGTGGGTACGAGCGTCACAGCGGCAAGAACTGGAGCGAAGAACCGACTCCGAGGGAAGACCGTCGGTACGACGGGGGAAGCATGCGTGTCCCGAACCGCGGATGGGACGAGACTCCAAGCGGAAGGCGCAGTGAAGGTGGCCCTGGGTCATCAGGGCGGAGTCGCGGTTGGGACGAAACTCCAAGCAGAAGCCGAGACGACTCGCCCGTGTTCGAAGTCGATGCCAAGGAGTGGGAGGAGGAGCAGATGCGCCTCGACCGCGACTGGTATAGCTACGACGATGAGGGCGCCGTTGCTGGCGACGAGGAGCATAATCCTTTCGCCCAGTGGAGCAATCTCGAGACGAGCAAGGAGACCGAGATGGAGCAGAAGGTCGCCAAGCGCCAGACGGCGAGGCAAGCGCAATACGTGAGTGCTAGATTGGAGATGCCTCTGAGCTGACGTCAGAACGCCGACACCGACAAATGGGAAAACAACCGTATGCTCACTTCGGGTGTCATGAAAGCTGGTGACTTGGACGAGGACTTCGAAGACGACCCAGAGTCCAAGGTTCACGTCCTTGTGCACGATCTGAAGCCGCCGTTCCTTGACGGCCGTACAGCGTACACCAAGCAACTGGAACCAGTGACACCCGTCAAGGACGTCACGAGCGACATGGCGCAGTTCTCTCGCAAGGGAAGCGCCCTTGTCCGCGAGCGACGAGACCGGAAGGAGCGCGAGCGAGCCGCTGCCAAAGCCGCCTCCATGGCCGGGACAACACTTGGCAACCTTATGGGAGTCAAGGATGAGCCTGATCTCGGCGAGGAGGGCAAGGAGGTCGACGAGAACAACTACAAGGCTGGGTCACAGTTTGCGACTCACTTGCAGAAGAACGATGGTGTCTCCGAGTTTGCGCGAACGCGGACGTTGAAGCAACAGCGAGAGTATCTTCCGGCCTTTGCTGTCCGCGAAGAGCTCATGAGGACTATCCGCGACAATCAAGGTGAGTTTTGAGGGTCTCTGCTTGAACTGACAGCCCAGTTATTGTCGTGATTGGCGAAACGGGTTCCGGAAAGACGACACAGTTGGGCCAGTTCTTGTACGAGGACGGGTACTGTGCCAACGGCATCATCGGCTGTACTCAGCCGCGTCGTGTCGCGGCCATGTCTGTGGCGAAGCGTGTTAGCGAGGAGGTTGGCTGCGAGCTCGGTGGCACCGTCGGCTACTCCATCCGTTTTGAGGACTGCTCAACCAAGGAAACGAAGATCAAATGTGAGCTGCGAACCACAGACCGGGAAAGCTAACAACAGTCATGACCGACGGTATCCTCCTCCGAGAGTCCCTGAACGACGCCGACCTCGACAAGTACTCGGTTCTGATTCTAGACGAGGCTCACGAGCGCTCGCTGTCAACCGACATTCTCATGGGACTGCTCCGCAAGATCCTCATGCGCCGCCGAGACCTGAAGCTTATCGTCACGTCTGCGACCATGAATGCCGACAAGTTCTCCAAGTTCTTTGGTAACGCTGCCCAGTTTACGATTCCGGGTCGTACTTTCCCCGTTGAGATCTACCACTCCAAGTCCCCTTGCGAGGACTACGTCGATGCCGCGATCAAGCAGGTGCTGCAGATCCACCTGACGCACCCGAAGGGCGACATTCTCGTGTTCATGACGGGCCAAGAGGACATTGAGACGACATGCGCCGTCGTGGAGGAGCGACTGGAGACGCTCGACGAGCCGCCACCACTCGCGGTGCTCCCAATTTACTCGCAGATGCCCGCGGACCTGCAGGCGAAGATCTTCGAGCCGACGCCTGACGGACGCCGAAAGGTGATTGTCGCCACGAATATTGCGGAGACGTCCCTGACTGTGGACGGCATCCTGTATGTCGTCGATGGAGGTTTCTCCAAGGTCAAGATCTACAACCCGAAGGTCGGTATGGATGCGCTGCAGATCACGCCGATCTCGCAAGCGAACGCCGGCCAGCGAGCTGGTCGTGCCGGTCGTACCGGCCCGGGTTACTGCTACCGCATGTACACGGAGATCGCGTACCTCAACGAACTGCTCCCGAACAACATCCCGGAAATCCAGCGCACCAACCTCGCGAACACGGTGCTGCAGCTGAAGACGTTGGGTGTGAAGAACCTGCTCGAGTTCGACTTCATGGACCCGCCGCCGCAAGAGAACATCCTGAACTCAATGTTCCAGCTCTGGGTGCTGGGCGCGCTCGACAACGTCGGCGACCTGACCGACGAGGGACGGATCATGAGCGACTTCCCGATGGAGCCGAGTCTGGCCAAGATGCTGATTGTCGCAACGAAGCACAACTGCAGTGCCGAGATGCTCACGATTGTGTCAATGCTCTCAGTCCCGAGCGTGTTCTACCGCCCGCCCCAGCGTGCCGAGGAGAGCGACGCGGCGCGCGAAAAGTTCTTCGTCCCCGAATCGGACCACCTCACGCTCCTACACGTTTACACGCAGTGGAAGAACAACGGCTTCAAGGATCAGTGGTGCATGAAGCACTTCCTGCACCCGAAGATCCTACGCAAGGCGCGCGAGGTCCGCGGCCAGCTCGAGGACATCATGAAGTCGCAGAAGCTCCCGATCGTGTCTTGCGGCACTGACTGGGACATTGTCAGGTGAGTTTTGAGCGCCGTCGATAACTGACAACAGAAAATGTATTGCGGCCGGATACTTCCACCAAGCTGCGCGCGTCAAGAATCTGGGCGAGTACGTCAACATCCGTACGGGCCTGCCGTGTGTGCTGCATCCGACGTCGGCGCTCTACGGTCTCGGCTACATGCCCGACTACGTGGTCTACCACGAGTGTGAGTACACGAACCCCGTTACCACGCGTTCGTCGGCTAACAGCCCCCAGTGGTCCTCACATCGAAGCAGTACATGATGTGCGTAACCTCCGTCGACCCGTACTGGCTCGCCGAGCTCGGCGGCGTCTTCTTCTCGATCCGCGAGCGCAACTTTGACGGCTTGGCCCGTGCACGAGCGCAGAAGGAGTTCTCGCGCAAGACGGAGATGGAGGCTGAGATGGCGCGGCAGCGCGACGAGCGCGAGCGCGCGCAAGCGGACAAGATCGCCAAGGCGGCGCGCACTCCTCGAATCGGCGGCGTCGGCACGCCGGCGAGGGCAGGAGCCACTCCCCGGCGGGCGGGCATCGGCGCCGGGTCAAGGACGAGCGCAACACCGCGACGCAGAGGTGGCATCTAGCCATTTCTCTTTGCACTCGATGGGAGTTGTAGTCCAGTAAGAGTAGATAGCATGCATTTACAACTAGATCCATAGGTCACAGGGTCGCGACGTGTCCCCTCCGGCTCGCATCGAGGGTCATGGCGTACTCCCTCGCGGCTGCGGTGTACGTCCGACTTGCGCGCGGCCATGGCCAGTGGTCGGCATCGAGGGGCCGGCGCCAGGCAAAGTCGCCAGAAGGGAGTTCAGCGAACCCGTCCCAGGTGGCAGTTTTGGGTCTGTCTGTGAGCTACGGTCCCAACGGAGTGGCCAGATGAGGAGGTGAATGTGCAAGAAGATAACTCACGCCGGCGCCCCCTTGTTGAGTTTTCCTTTACTCGCCCCTTTCCAGATCTTGTCAATCTCCCTCTCCTTCCGTTCTCTCTCCTTCTGTTCCCTCTTCTCCCTGGCTGCTTTCTCCCTAGCCGCTCGTTTCTCTTTGGCCTCCATCTCCCTCTTTTCCTTCTGCTCCTTCTTCAGCTTCTCCTTCTTCTCCTTCGCCTCCCTCTTCTCCCGCTCTTTGGCCTCTTTCGCCTCCTTCTCTGCCCTTTCCCTCTTCTCCCTCGCTTCTTTGGCCATCGTCAGCGCGATCCACCGCCGCGTCTCTAGATTTCGCGCCTGCTCCGCTTTCTCGGCGTCGGCGGTGCGCTCCGCCCACACTTTAGCTGATGCGGGGGAGGCAGCCTCGGCCGCAGCCTTTTGCGACGCGAGTTGTTTCTCCCACTCTTTCTGCGCTTGGTGCGATACGACACTGGCGTACGCTTGCCACGCTTGCATCTCGGATTGTGGTGGGGCGGGGGGAGGTTGCGACGAGGTCTTGAAAGCTTGCAGCAATTTGGCGTAGGCTAGCCAGTCGGCTTCCGTTTGGAGCCACTCGGCGGCGCGTTGTGATTCTTGTGCCGACTGCAGGGCGGAGAGGTAGCTTGCCCACTGGAGGGATTGGCTGGGGTCGAGCTGCGGAGAGGAAGGAGAGGGAGGAGGGGTCTTGCCAATCTTCTTGAGGTAGGACTCGACCTGTTTCCTCTGTTTCTCAAACGCTGCCTTCTCCTTCTTTGCGAACTCTCTCTTCTCTTTTGAGGATAGCGAGGGGTGGCCGGGACACTTGGGGCAGGACGTTGTGTGCTCGGTTGGTAGGTGCCAGGGAGGTGGGGAGGAGGGGGTAGGCTTGCGGGTGAAGCAGCCTGGAACTGTGTGGGTCATGATATAATTTTGCCCACTTGCGAGTGCACCGACATTGGAAAGTTGAGACACAGCTGGAAAGACGCGGGGAAGAGTGACCAGGAGAGGAAAAAGCAGCGGTCAGCTGAGATAAGAATACCGGCTCTGGCGCGGGGTCGGAGGACAATGCGGGTTATTGTTCAGAGTGCCTAGTTCCAGGCCACAGGTCGATCGATCGGCACTGTCGGCGGACCAAAGAGCTCAGTCAGGTGTGGATTAACAAAGCTCGCCCAGCTCGTGAGATACTGGAACGGTGGAGATCGGTGCAGACCTTGTCATGAGAAGCGGGTTAGTCAGCAGTCAGTGCAGTCGTCTGTGTCTCGGCCAGAAGGGGGCCCGATGCAAGCTATGCAGATCCCAGATCATCCCCCTGTTGCCACTAAGGCTCGCATGCGGAAGACGCACGACCGGCGCAAGCGTTGGGGCCGCTGGGGGGTGACAGTTTCGAGTCGATATTAGAATGCTTCTGTCCGTGCACTGCTCGCACTGAATCGAACGCATGTGCCGTCCGTTGCTCACTGCCACTGCCTCGCCAGCCTTGTGGTTGTAGGGCAGACAGCATCCCTGGCTTGTATGTCCTCGCTGCAGTCAGTCAGTACCGTTGCCGCGCTCCGCTCGCTTCGCTCGCTGCTCGCCGCGCGTCTCATAGTAGCACAAGTCACATAGCCTCATACACTCTAGTTAGCGGCACCGACGGAGGGGGGAAGGCCCGAGTCGGCCTTGTTGTCCCGCCTGTTATCCCGGTTGAACTTGCCGCCACGTCCACGACCGCGACCGCCAAACTTGCCGCCGCGGCCACCACGTCCGCCACGGCCACCGTGGCCACGGAACTTGTCCGCGCGGGCCTTGTCCTGCGCAGCCTTGGCGGCGCGCGAAGCCTGGAAGTTGGCACGCTTCGTCCAGAACGCGCGCTGCTCCTCCTCGGACGGGCGCTCGAAGGCGACCGGCTTGTCGCCGTAGACAATGGCGGCGGCGTTGAGCTTGGAGAGCTCGTCGTCGGTGATCGCGCCGTTGTCAGACTTGGCAATGACACCAGAGGTGGAGTTGGGGGGGAAGTTGATGAAGGGAGCCTCGAGGACGGCAGAGGCGATGACGGCCTCCTTCAGCTGAGTCCAGTCAGAGCCCTGGCCGGGGGCGGAGAACTTGATGCACGCGCCGTCGGTGAACTTGAGCTGCGTAGGGTCGGCAATGGTGCCGTTCTCCGTGTCGACGTCGAGGGTAGCACCGAGGTACTCGATCGTGACGGGCTCGTTCTTCTTCTGCTGCTTGCCCTTGCCACCCTCCTGGTCGTCCTCACGCTGGCGCTTCCTGCCCTCGAACGAGGGGACCTCACCGACAATCTCGACACCGTTGGGGATCTTGGCGAGCGAGGGGTTGAGACCCTTCTTCTGGCGCTCCATCTCGCGGAAAGCGTTGAACTTGGCAGGCTTGTTCCTGTCCTGCTTTCCACGCGAGATCTCGTTCTCGGGGATACCCTTCTCCTTGGCCTTCATCTTGACGTAGGCGTCCTTCGACATCTTCTGCATGTCCTCCTCGCCGAACTTGGGGATCGACTCGAGCTCGAGGAACTTGTCGGCGTCGGTCTGGTACGCGAACTCGGCGAAGACAGATCCCTGCACGTTAGCACGGACACGAACGCTTAAACACAGCGAGTACTCACCTTGAAGGCGCCCTTGCCCTTGCCCTTGTCACCCTTGCCCTCGACGTCACCGCGACGCTTCCTGACAGCGTTGACCTTTCCGAACTGCTTGAAGTACTCCTCAATCTTCTCCTGCGAGTTGGCCTCGTTGTCACCCTCGCCGAAGCCCTTCACGTAGACGGAACGGTTCCAGATGGTCGAGTTGGGCTCAAGGGGGCGCTGGCGGCGGACGTTGGCACCGTCCTCGGAAACAGCGAGGAGGGGGTCGTCACCCTCCGARGYRATRACCTGGCGGAGRCCCTGGGCGACACCRGCRACACCRATGGGSGMGTAGTCGCGCATGCGCTTGAAGGTGAGGATGGTCTTGATGGGGACCCATCCCTCAGGGTTGCACTGGGTGAGGGAGAAGAAGAACTTGTCCTGGGGAAGGTTCGAGTCGGAGAAGTAGAACGCAACTGCGACAAGTTAGCCTAGCGCGCTTGACTCAACAACAAATGACTCACCCTGGGCGGCGGACTTCTCAAGAGCCTCCTGGACCTCCTCGGCGGTCTTGCCCTCCACGACGGGGAGCTCCGTCTTGACCTCCTCAACAACAGGCTGGGCCTCGGCAACCTCGACGGGCTTGGTCTCCTCAACGGACATGATGTATGCGGGGATGAAAGTCGGAACTAGTGAGACAGAAAGGGACAGAGAAGTGACCTGTGATTACGGGTCTTTTAGGAACAGATGCTTTTTGGGTGATGGGAGCTTGACGGACAGAGTCGCTAGCAGCTGTTTGAGTGACAACGTCGGGCGAGTCGGGCGAAGATGCGAGGATTGACGAGGAAGGGAGTTGGAGGAAGAACGGCGAGCGGGCGGGTGGAATCTGGGGAGGGAGGGATTCACGACCTGGTGAACTTTTGCAGAGGGGCAGGGTCCAAGCTCCCACGTGGCGTGATGGCGGCGCGGTGGCAAAAATTAACACGAGCAACCCGATAACAAAGTCAGGTGACATCCGATCGACGATGCAGGGGATTAATGGTGGGAAAATACCCATAAATAATGGCCCGCTCCAAGACCTCACTGAATGGCTCTTGGTATGGATGGTGGATATTTCAGTCGTCGTTCCAGACGACCAGCCATTTGTTTGGCGCCGTAATGGACCCTGAATATCCTCTTTGACTGAATAGACATAGCGCATCGGATGCGTCGATTGGATCATACGCCTCATGACCGCGCTACCACTCACTCGACCCTCACTGACCCACACCGCACAGAGATGGCTGTACCTTCCTCATCCTCATCCTCCTGCTTCCTGCTGCCTGCTGGCCCTGCTCGTCTCCCCGCCCTCAGGCTACCCAGACACCGGCCCTGCAAGTCAGTCGCGCCTTCCTCGTCAGCCAGCACCCAGCCAGCCAGCCAGCCAGCCAGCCAGGTAGCCAGCCAGCCAGCCAGTCGATCGAACCCCCCTCCCCCCGCTAGTTATTGCGATGGATTCCCTTCCCTCATCTTCTTCTTCTTCTTCCCTCGTCTTGTCACCGTGCAAACCTCTCTCACCACCACCATTGCTGCCGGACAGCAACCCGTCTCTTGTCCCTCGTCCATCGTGCTCTACAGCCGGTCTCTAGCAAGCACATCCGACGTCTGAATAATTGCGACTGCAACTGCCCCGAACGCCTTGACGGCTTCACCCAAACATGCTCTTCCTTCTGCTCTCCAACCTTCCCCAGGCGCAGGCCGCCACCCCCTCCGCTCGATGGGGTCACCGCGCCATCTTCAACGAGGACGACAGCTCTCTCTACATTGTTGGCGGCGCCGTGTCCAACTCGGTCAACCAGTTGACGAACGATGTTTTCGTTCTGCCCGTGAGTGATTTCTTTTTCTTTTCCCGGCCGGATTCAATCGACGGGAGTGCGTGGCTGACCTAATTAAGCTTAACTCGTCGACCCAGGTCTGGTCCAACGGTCCCAACGAGGGCCTTCCTGCGCATGCGTTCGCCTCGATGGCACTGTCGCATGACCGATCGCAGCTCACTGTCGTCGGTGGTGTCACTGCTTCGTGCGCCGACGACGACATCACGCACACGCTCGACCTGTCTTCCCAGAGCTGGTCGTCTGCCACGCCTGAGGGCTTCGTTCGTCGTCATGGTTCTGCTGCCGCCGCCATTGGCAACGGCAGCGCCAAGGGCATGCTTCTCGTTGTAGCTGGTCTCAACGACAAGTTTGTCTGCAGCCGCACCTCGTCCGCCTATACCGCGGCCGACACCATCGCTCTCCCTGCGTCTGCGCACCGCGCGTCGAGCAACAAGATGGACTCGTCCCTCACGGGCGACCACCTTGCCATCTCTGACTTTGCGCTGGCTCAGACCAAGGACGAGACTGTCTACCTCGCTGGCGGTCAGGCTGCTGATGGCTCCCTCGTCGAATACTCGACGATTGCTGTCTGGAACAAGCAGGGAGGCTGGTCTTCCCAGAAGGTTTCTGGCGACATTCCCGCTGGACGTCTCGGTGCTACCCTGGTGGCGCACCCCACTCAGAACGTCCTCATCCTCCACGGCGGGTCCACCGAGGATGGCGGCAAGTTCTCGCCCACCAACCTGGTGTCGGTGCTCGACATGAAGAGCTGGAAGTGGTCGGCCCCGTCCCACCTGCAGCCCGCCGCTTCCACTGCGCGCTCCTACCACACCTCCGTCATGACTCCTTCTGGTGTCATGATCACGTCGTTCGGTATGAGCCTTGACGGTTCGCCCAGCGACAACCAGGCTTACCTCGACATGCGCAGTAGCGACCAGAAGGCGTGGGGCTGGCAGTCTGACTGGTCGAGCAACTACCTGACCAACGAGCTCGCCGCCTCCGAGTCTGGATCGCACTCCAAGTCTGACAAGGGAACCATCGCTGCCGCTGTTGTTCCCACTGTCATCTGTGTGCTGATCCTCATTCCCCTCCTGGTCTTCTTCATTCGCCGCCACCGCAAGCGCCAGCGCCAGCGTCGCCTCGCTTCCCACTACTCGTTCTCCGCCCAGGAGGACCGTGGTGACTTCAACAACAACCGCAACCGCTGGGGCTGGGGCCACAGCCGTGCTGACGACGAGGACAGCCACCCGAGCTTCGTGTCTAGCATGCGCGACGTTGTCTACAATGTCTTCCGCCGTGGCAGCAACCACGGCGTGGGCGACGATGGTACTATCAACGAGCCCCAGCAGGACATGACCCAGGTCCGCAACCCCAACGAGCTCACCCAGCACGGTCAGCCATGGGAGGAGATTGACTTTGGTCTCGGCCGCGTCGACCGCGTCGACCACGGTCGTCGCGAGGCCAACTACACCGACCTCCCGGCCCGCATCCCCCGTGGTCAGGGAAGCCGACGTGTTAGCGGCAACGTCATTCCCGATGTGTACCCCATGCCCATCGCCTCGACCATGCCCTACGGTCCTGACATTCCCGACTCTGTCCGCGAGTCCATGGAGAACCCGTTCGATGACCCCAAGGAGCTCAACGACGAGCAGATTGACGAGCGCATCCACACCGCTTCGACTGCCGTTCACGAGACCCCTCAGCTTGTCGACCTGAGCCCTCGCCTGGGTACACCCAAGGACGACGGCCAGCAGACTCTTGTCACCCCCGGTTCTGTCGCTGCTGCCAAGGACGCCTCCGAGTGGGCTGCTCTCGAGGCTTCGCTTGTCAACCGCCCTGTCTTCCAGTCGATCTCGCCTACCTCTACGCTCCGCTCGCACGCCCACGAGACTGAGGCTACTCGTGAGGAGCGCAACTCGACTCACTCGCACTCGTCGCGCGACAGCTTTGTCAACCCTCCCAGCCTTCCTCCTCTCCAGTTCTCGCAGTCTCCTCTCTCGCCCAGCCGCAAGGTCTCTGGTGCCTCTGTTCAGTACCCTTCGGTCAACCAGGGCAACATGCGCCAGCTTGCCGGCCACGTCCGCCGCGAGTCGATGGAGAGCGCTCACATTGGCACGCTTCCCCGCAACGCTCTCGGCCTCGGCAGGCTTCAGCCGGGCAGCCGCGACTCTGTCTCGTCGCGCCTGCACATCGCCAACCCTTCGAGCTCGCTCGAGGATGTGCGCAATCTCTAAGGACATTACGGTTGCGCAACAGCTCCGCTGGTCGGGCTTTGTAACGGGATCCTATGTAGTAGATACTATTTAAACCAAATGCATGAGCTACTAATGTGAGCCACAGTGTTGCACTCGATGCTCTCGTGACTCGAGAAGTGTGCATTCAGCCACACTTGGCGGGTACCAGCAATCGGAAAACCCGAGCTATGTCAGGGCGTTCCAGGCCCGACAAGCAGCATATTCGCACCTTCTCGGAGTCGGACCAAGCGGCAGCGTAGCGGAGATTACGCCAACCTCCGCATTGTTTTCCCCGCGACATCTAGCGCTACAGTGGAGGAATGTTCAGGCAGAACCTCGGTGACGGACATCGACCCGGAGGTGCGCGTAATCTCCGCCGCTCCCGTTGCCGAGAATTATGTCTGTCGGCAATGCAGCATTTCGGGGCATGTCCGACGACTCGATTTGAAGTCTTCACACTCACCACGAACTACGAACTAGATAAGGATCGACAGGATCGACATTTTGCCGCGGGAGTCTTCGAGATTTCGAAACGACCGTGAAACCGCAAACCGATCTCAAAATGGCCGACACCCAGTCTGCGCAGCCTCGGCTCCCTCCACCGGCCGGCACGGCCGGGGGCGCTAGTACCAATGAGCCCGGGGTGGCGCCTCTCAACCCACCAACATTCGACACACCGACAACGACCATCGATGCCACCTATGAGCAAACGAACGGCAAGCTCAACGGCGAGGGGGAGAAGTCAATAGCCTGGCGGGAGGAGAAGCTGGAGCCATCCTTGCCCTCGCCCTCCACGCCCGACTCCAACCTCGACGACAAGCCTGTTGCTGCTCGATCGGACGCTCCGAGTAGCCACGGTGGCAAGGGACACTATGAGCAGGAGGACGGAGGAAGTGGAGGACATAGCGGTTTTGTGTCCTTTGGGAAGAAGCTGGGCGAGATGTTTGGCACTCCGAAGCGACGGCCGCCAGGACTCAAGTGGCGCAGCGCGAGCTGGTTCATCACTGCTGTCGTTGCTGTGGGCGTTACGATGGATGTGTTGGCTTATGTGAGTTTCGTCTGAGTCGACGGAGCGTGGGCTGTCCGAGTCGGATCCGCGGTTCGGCGTGGCACTGTCTCAGTCCTACTAGCCGTAGTGGCTCTGATAGCCGTGAGATATCTGCCGTGCGAGCCTGGTCCCAGTGGTAGTGCGAATACAAGCTAACCTCCCAGGCGATCATCGTCCCCGTCCTCCCGTACCGCCTGCAGGCCCTCGGCCACACCGGCATCGCAGGCAAGATGACCTGGCTTCTCTTCGCCTATTCCGCAGGAATCTTCGTCTGCACCTTTCCCGTCGCCTTCTTCTTCCACCGCTACCCCTTCCGACGGGGACCCTTGATCGTCGCCGTGCTCGTGATGGAAGGCTCTTTCGTCATGTTCATGCTCGCCAACCCGTACTGGTGCATGATCATTTCCCGTTTCCTGCAGGGAGCGTGTTCCTGTGTCGTGTGGTCTGTCGGTCTCGCGCTCATCTGTGAGAACATTCCCGAGGCAGACATGGGCAAGCATTTGGGAATGGCTGTTTCTGGCATGTCTATCGGCGCAACGATCGCCCCGCCCATCGGAGGCGCGCTCTACAAGCATCTCGGGTGGCATGCGCCGTTCATCTTCTGCATCATCGTGTGCGGCGTCGACCTGGCCGCGCGTATTCTGGTGGTGGAGCGGAAGGATCTGCCCCGGTGGGGCGTCAAGCTGGACGCGGAGGGCAACGTGATCGACTGGGGCCGCGGCGAGGAGGCCGAAACCAAGACGACCTACAGCGGCGACACGAAGGTGGCCCACCCTCCTGCTGAGCCCATCGGTGCCGAACCCCACGTCAAGCCCACGGATCCCGAGGACATCGACGTGATCGCGCGCGGCGGCGCGCTCGAGACCGCCATCGCCCGCGAGCACGTCGAGGAAAACGCGATGCTCCCCGAGAAGCCCGTCGAGCTCGGCCCCATCCAGGTACTCATCACGCTCGCCAAGATCCCCAGGGGCACCGTCGCGTTCCTCCTCGTGTTCATCTTCGGCTTCATCATTGGCGCATACGACGCGACCCTGACGCTGCGCGTCGAGCAGGTCTGGAACAAGGATTCCGACTTTGTCGGTCTCATCTATCTTGCCGCTGCGGCGCCTGCGTTCTTCTGCGGTCCCATCAGTGGATACCTCGCCGACCGCATCGGCCCGGAGGTCGTCCTGATCCCGTGCTTGATCCTGGTCCTGCCCTGGATGCCGCTCATGATCCTGAAGACGAGCCTTCCCGGATTCATGGTCTTCTTCGCTGTGCTTAACTGCGTCGCGACCGTGCTCAACGTCATTGCCTCGATTGAGATGGCGATTGCGTCCAAGTATCGCCCAGGTATCAGCGAGATCCACGAGTTTGCCGCGCTCAACCTCGCATTCGCCGTTAGTTCTGCCATTGGCGCCGTTGTCGGCGGACAAATCTACGACGCTGCCTCGAACGGATGGGCCATCGTGTGCTGGATCTGTTTCGCTGTCTTTGCTGTCTCTGCCATTCCGCCGTTTATCTGGACCGGATCGCGGCCGTTCCTGTACCGCATGCTGAGAAGGCCGGCTCCCCTGCACTGCTTCCCGCCCAGTGAGCGGGATGCTATTGCGGAGAAGAGGAGGCTGAAAGCTATGGGCAAGGAGGAAGCCGGCGACGCCGTCGTCGTTGAGGAGGCGTAGTTCATCTGGTCTGGGTCACATCAAAGCACATCTCATAGAAGGTCTATAATTCACAGTTTCGCTGCATATCTGTACTTTGCCACATGCACCTGCATCTTGCATCATACGCCCATCACCTTGGTCGCTACATCAAGGGGTGGGGACGCGGATGGGAAAGCACGCAAAGCACGCTGCCGGCGGTCTTCGGCGCATACCGACGGCCACGCGCGGGCATCTGCAGCTCACAGGAACGGCGGCGAGTTCCACTTCCGATTTCCCTCGGCCATCCCCGATCGTCTAGCAATGGTTAGTCCTCTCGGTATTGGGGGTTTCTGCAAGCCGTTAGCTACGCTGTAGTGAAACTTGCAGCGAAGCTATTGTGGTCAGGTGGAAGCAGTTCGAACGGGTGGGCGGACCAGAGTTGTGCACCAGGTCCATCACGGCCGCTCAGTCCGCATCGCCCTTCGCCCACCTGTCACCAGATCGACGGGTGCGCCAGCACCTCATCTGTCCATCTGGAGCTGCATACTGCTGTACAGGAAGCGTCGAGTGAAGTCTGACGCATGCAGAGAGCAAAGCATACCGCATGCATGCATCCATGAGAGCGACCGGTGTCTGATCTTGCGGCCCAAAGTTATTTCGGTGGGTGCCGGGGGCCGCTGATTCTGGCGGTTGGGGGCAAGGGACCGGCTATCGCCCGCATCCGGCGACCACCGACAGCAGTGCCCTCCGGGCTGGCCGGGCTACAAAGCTTACTCCCAGTCTTCACCATCGCTCACCCTCTCCTCTCCGCCGGGCTCACATCTCCATCTGCACAACACTCTCATTCCCTGCACAACATACATATCCCCCCTCCGCTCTTTCTGACCGCCGAGGACGACTGAAAACGAACGCCTGAACTCCGGCCCACCTGACCTATTCCCCCATCCACGAAATTTGGAGACACCATGTCCCGCACCGACTACCCGAAGGACGGCCAGGCGATGGGCGAGATCCGCACCCCGATCTCGCTCGACAAGCTCCAGCCCTACCTCGAGAAGAACATTGACGGCTTCGCCGGCCCCGTTACGATCAAGCAGTTCGGCGTGAGTAATAAGCTGGTCTTGCGACCAGATGTCATGTGGTTCTCCGGACTCTGCTCGGGACCCGGCAGATCGACACGGAATGAACACAGCTGACGGGATAGTTTGGCCAGTCGAACCCGACGTACTTCCTGCAGACGCCGAACAAGTCGTACGTGCTCCGCCGCGCACCGCTCGGCAAGCTGCTGTCCGCGACCGCGCACCGTGTCGACCGCGAGTTCATGATCCTGAAGGCGCTGGGCGAGTACAACGAGTCGCTGCCCGCGGACGCGAAGGACCGCGCCGTGCCCGTGCCCAAGGTCTACTGCCTGTGCATGGACCGCGATGTCGCCGGCGCGCCGTTCTACGTCATGGAGTTCCTGAAGGGACGCATCATCACCGACATTACGATGCCGGACATGCCCCGCAAGGACCGCGAGGAGTGCTGGCGGAGCGCGATCCGGACGCTGGCCCTGCTCGCGACCACGCCGCTGGACAAGCTCAACCTGGACCCCTCCTTTGCCCCCGACCCCATCGCCAAGCCCTACTTCCCCCGCCAGGTCAAGGGTATGCTTAAGGTCTCGGCGTCGCAAGCCCAGGCTCCCCTCCCGGACGGAAAGGGCCCCCTCGGCGACATTGTGCACACGGACGAGCTGCGGCCGTGGTTCGAGGCTGGTGCTCAGCGCGTCGCGCGCGCCGACGAGACGCATGGCGCCTCAATCGTCCATGGCGACTACAAGATCGACAACATGGTCTTCCACCCGACCGAGAACCGCGTCATCGGCGTCCTCGACTGGGAGCTCTGCACGACCGGCTCCCCCCTCGCGGACCTGTCCAACATGACGATCGCATTCAACATCCGCCCCCTGTCGGCCGAGGAGGCGGCGAACCGCCCGCCCAATGTGATGGGTGGCCTGAAGGGCGTGCCCTCCTCGGTGAGCGGAATCCCGGACGTGTCGACTCTGGAGAAGTGGTGGGTCGACGACATGAACGAGGGATACGCCTTCCTCAAGTCGCAGGGCCAGAAGGAGCGCGCCAAGTGGCAGTGGCCCATCCCCCACTTTGAGTGGGTCAAGAGCTGGATGGCCTTCCGCCTTGCCATCATTCTCCAGGGCATTGCGGCGCGCGCCGCCCTCGGACAGGCGAGCAGCGCCTCGGCCACGCCCAGGAGGGACGGGATGGACTTCTACGGACGGTGCGCGTGGGACACGAAGCAGGAGGCGGAGCAGAGCGCAAAGCTCTGAGCACCTGCGAGCGCGGCGAGCTCGACCGAATCCCGTCATCCTTCGCTGGACGCGGTTAAGATATAAGTGTGATAGACAGATGCAAGATAGTAGCTACAACATGGAGTCCGACTGGGTCGCTCGACCCATAATACGCCGCTCCCCACAACTCATGCCCTCCGCTTTCGTTCCGAACGCCATGTCAAACCTACGGTCAGCACTGATGGGACTTGCGACGTACCCATAACCATGCCCGTGATGAGAACCCAGCCAATAGTGATGAGAACGACCTTCGTCATGCCAATGTACCCTCCGTCGCCACGACTCACGCGGGACCGCTTCCGTCGACGCCCGTTATCTGTCGAGTGCCAGGGTGCCTGATGTTCGTGGATGATGGGGTCTTCACTCGGTGCAGATAAAGCGACGGTTGGCGGCGCGGTCGAGAGGGGATAAGGGGTAGAGATGGAGGAGCGGGAGCGATGGCGCCGGGGGTGGGAGTGGTCGGTGGTCCGGGAGGAGAAGCGAGAGAGCACCGAGGCAGGCATCCGGACGCTGTTGTTGAGGACGTTGCAGGTACCGAGAGACTGTGATGGGTGTCGGGCCGAGAGAAGAGAAGTGGACACAAGGCAACTTTCGGCCAGTACGTTTGCTATAGAACCCAAACCATCAATGCCATTAGGAGTGGCAATAGTCGCTGCTAACATGTGACGCAAGACAACGCGCGGCGTCCTCTTGTCATTCTACAGTTCCAGTGCATCCCCCGCTGAGAGTTACTGATTGACATCGCTCCGCCTGCCGCATATGTGGAGCACAGGCGGCGCTCTTCCTTCAACATCTAGCACGCATGAGGACGCTGTGATAGGAGGCAAACGCGGGCAGTTCGGTGACCCAGCCGCCGAGGTCAGTTGATACTTTGGAGTACACTAGCCGTCAGCGCCCACCCATGACTGTGGATGGGCAGGCGCTAGCTCACCAGTCTGCGTGTGGAAGCAGTGTAGCCCTCTCATAGCAAACTAGTCTCTCCCTAGTCTGCTTTCCTCTTGCCGGGCCGAACAAGGCCGGTGCCACTCACAGGGACAGCCTCCACTCTCCGCATTCAACCTCCATGCCTCCACCATCGTCCACTCGATTTGCCCCCGCTCATCCATCCAGCGCGCCTGCCGTCATCGATATCGACGTCGGTACGTCGGTGACCGTTCTAACGACATCAGCAACAGCAAACGACAATGAACCCCGCCGCCTCGGAGCCCGTGGCGCTCAGCCAGTCGCAGTTCTCCCCCAACTCGAGCGCGGTGTACCCGCCCGCCGCGCAGCATAACACGGCCGTGATCGGATCGTTGGCGACGGTAAGTTTGTCTTCCCCCAGCACTTCTCTGGCGTCTCCAACCTTCTCTTGCGTCACTATCTGTTGAGCTCAGAGGTTGGATTCATGAATGAATGCATCGGTATCCGCGGCTCTCTCTGAAGCTAGGGGGCTGTTCATGTCGAAGCTAACCACCAGCTCACGGCGTGCTTCGCCGGTCTCGTTGCCGGTATTCTCGGCCTGACAAATCTCGCCGGGTTCGGCCTCTACCTCCTCACCGCCATTGTGACTGGGCTCACGATCGCGGCCGTCAAGATGCACGGCAACGTGGGCCGGTACGCTGTGCAGGCGCACGCGTCCTCGGGACCGCTGGGAGCAGCGAACGTGTCCAACTGGCGCGGGTGGGTTGAGACTATGGGGCTGGGGCAGGAGAATCTGCTCGGTTTCTTGCTCTTCTGGATCGGAGGGTATGCGCTTGTGCATGGTGAGTTATCGGTTGTAGGGTCGTAACTGACGCGCAGTGTATGACTGAGCAACATATGAGGCGATAGAGCACGCCGAGGCGACAGTAGAGAGGGCAGTATAGACGCATGTAACACTATCACGGCACACACTACCAAGCAGCGTTAAGACGGACCAAGATGCATAACAAAACAAGTTTCTAACTCTACTCTACTTACTAGACACTCCTACACTTCCCCCCACCAACGCGAACTTCCGCTCACACCTACTTCTTCAGCTTCTCCGCGACGTAGCGGTCCCAGCCGATCTCGCCAAGCGTGTCCGCCTTAGCGAGAACCTCCTCCTCGAGGTCGTGCTGGTACTTCTCCATCGCGCGCTGGTACTCGGGGACGCTGGTGCCGAGGATCCTGACGGCGAGGAGTGCCGCGTTCGTGCTGTTGTTGATACCGACGGTGGCGCAGGGAATGCCGCGCGGCATCTGGACGATGGAGTAGAGCGAGTCGACGCCGTCGAGCACGGACGCCTTGACCGGCACGCCGATGACGGGCACCGACGTCTCGGACGCAACCATGCCAGGGAGGTGGGCCGCGCCGCCGGCTCCGGCAATGACGGCACGGAGGCCGCGCGAGGCCGCCGAACGCGCGTACTTGACCATGCGATCGGGGGTGCGGTGGGCAGAGGTGATGGTCAACTCGTAGGGGATGTTGAACTGGTCGAGAATCTTGGTCGCGGGCAGCATGACGGGGAGGTCGGAGTCGGAGCCCATGATGATGCCGACGAGGGGGTGGGCGTGGCTCCGTCCCTCCTTGGGCGCGGGGGCGATGGAGTCGACGAACGTCTCGTCCAGGTCGGGCTGCTGCGACAGCAGGGTGCGCATGCGGGCGCGCAGCTCGGCGTCGCTGGGCGCAGTGACCGTGATGTGGCCCATCTTGCGCGCCTTGCGCGAGTCGGCCTTGCCGTAGAGGTGCGCGCTGGCGCCGTCGACGGCGAGCGCGTCCTGCACCATCTTGCTGACGGGGGCCATGTCGTCGTTGACGCCGAGAATGTTGATCATCGCCGCCGAGGGGACGCGGAGCGACGTGTCGCCCAGCGGCAGGTCGAGGATCGCACGCAGGTGGTTCTCGAACTGCGACACGGTGCATGCCTCGATCGTGTGGTGGCCCGAGTTGTGCGGGCGGGGAGCAATCTCGTTGAGAAGCAGCGAGCCTGGATGTCAGCTGGGTCAGAGCCGTGATTGGCTGCGGGAGTGCGGTGACTAACCATCAGCAAGGAGGAACATTTCAACACCGAAGATTCCCGCGCCGTCGAGGGTCGCGACGGCGCGCTCGGCGAGAGCGCGGGCCTTGGCATTGATACCGTCAAACTCGGGACCGTCGGCGCGGAGGGGAGCGGTGCACACGCGAAGAATCGAGTCGCGGTGGACAGTCTCGACGGCGTCGTAGGACTTGACCTCGCCATGCTTGTTGCGGACGACCATGACGGCGACCTCCTTGACAAACGGCGCCCAGCCCTCAGCGTACAGCGGGCGGTCGCCGAGGAACTCGAGCGCGGCAGAGACCTCCTTGGCGTCGGTCGTCTTGAGGGGAGCGTTTCCGCGGCCGTCGTAAGCGAGAGTGCGCGCCTTGAGCATGAGGGGCAGGCCGAGCTCCTTCGCGAGCGCCTCGACGTCCTTCTGGTCCCTGCTGTCGAGGGGGGCGAAGGGGGCAGTCGGGATGCCGTTGTCACGCAGGTGCTTGTGCTGGAGGTACTTGTCCTGGATGAGGCGAATGGTCGCGGGAGCAGGCTGGACCTCGCAGAGTCCCTCAGCCTCAACGGCGGCGAGAACGTCGGCGTTCACATGCTCAATCTCGACGGTGAGCACGTCGCACTCCTTGGCGAGCTTGCGGATGTGCTCCTCGGACGTGAACGCGCCGTCAATGTGCTCGGTGCCCTGGGGCGCGAGCAGCGTCTGCTTCGCGGGCGTGTAACCTCCCTTGTCGAGGATGATCAGGTCTACGCCAAGCAGCGCAGCAGGGTGCGTGAGCATGCGGCCGAGCTGGCCGCCGCCTGTCTGTCAGCTTCACTGCCAGAACATGGAAGCTCACCGAGAATGCCGACCTTCTTGTTCGTCGCCATTGTATCCGTGCGTTCCGTGTCCGTTTCGGTGGGAGGGATGGAGCGAGCGTGCAAGCAACGGAGGGGGCGAGCGAAATGTAATCTCGGCCAAAAACGAGCCCATTCCCTTGACTCGAGTGCGCCAACTTTTACCACGTGCGAATGGTCCCGCTTGAGATCCCAAACGTCATGTCCGAGATTTGTGCGGCGCGAAAGTGAGCGCAGCGAGCCGCTGCCTGCTGCCCGGGTTTGTTGTCGGCGGTTACTTGCCACACCTTCCTTTCCTCCTCTCCACCGAAGACACCATGCTCCGAACAGCACTCTCAGCGGTCAGACCTGCGCTCCGCTCTGCCGCTCTCCCTGCGGTTGCCCGCGCTCCTGTCGCCGTTCGAACGCGACAGCTTCATGCGACCGCTACCGCTCGCTCGGGACTGACGAACCTCTTCGAGGCGAACCCGGACAACCCGCCGCTGAGCGTCGCCAAGCTGAACGACAAGGGTTTCCACCTGTCTGACGGACTCGTCGTCCCCGGTGGTGTAGTTCTCGCTGACGGCGCCGCCTTCCTCTGGAACGTGAACCCGCCAGGAGACATCATGAAGGGCATGGCTCATGCCTGGGCGGGCTGGACGCCGGAGCGGTTTGCCATTTTTGAGCGTCTCGTGCCGCGGCCTGGTAAGTGTCAGAGAAGGCAGAGAGAGGAGAGGAATACCAAAGCTGCAAGAACTGTGAGGTTGAGCTGACCACCAGAGATCCTCATCCTCGGCACTGGGGCGCAGCCCCTCCCCATCCCGAAGGAGATCCGGGACTACATCTCCGGACTCGGTATCCAACTCGACGTAATGGACTCGGTAAGTCCCTCTCACTCTAGCTGCGAGGAGTTTGTCGAGCTAACATACCAGCGTAACGCGGCGAGCACATACAACCTCCTGTTCGAGGAGGGACGGACTGTGTCGGCCGCCCTGTGTCCGCTGAAGCCGGTGGACATGCGTGCCGACGCGGCCTAGATGGGCAGCGAGCGAGGCGAGCGCTGCTAACGCTGCGAGACCTGCGAGCGCCGAGCATTACGAGTTCCGTGGCAGGGGAACGACACATGGAGGAAGGAGGGCATGGCAGGAATACATCTCACATCTCAATTGTATCTTACACTTCGTATGCAATATGGCTACCTTTGACTGAATCTACCGTTCGCGCTTCACTTTCCTCCGATCGCGCACGTCCTCGGCCGCCTTGGTCACTTTGCGGACCCAGTCTGCGTTCAGTCCGCGGACGGTCAGGTTCGGTTTCCACCCGCCCAGTAATACCCTTCCACTCTCCAGAGACATGCTCTCGCCCGAGTGCTCGTTGGAGGGCTCGTTGGAGGGCTCGGAGCGCTCCTCGGAGTCTAGTTCAGGTTTCGTCTCGACCTCACCGGATCCAGAACCCGAGCCAGACCCAGAGACGAACGGATGCGAAATTCGGAACTGGCCGGGAATCCGGCGTGGTGATGGGCAGGGAGCAAGCGACTCGTGCGAGTTGTGGTCGAACGCTGGCCGCTCAGGTTTAGGGAGGGAGATCGACTCGTCTGTCGTCTCGGCCTTCACTTCTGCCTCTTGCTCTACCGGTTCTTCCACTTCCTCTGCCTCAGACGTTGTTGCTGGTTCCGCGCGAGGTTCTGCCGGTTCCCGCTTGGCCGTAGGAGCCACACTCGGCGGGGTAGAGTGATGCACAGAGGGACACTCGGACGAGACAAACTCGCTCTTGACAAACTCGCTCTTGACCGGTGTGGTGAGTTGGGCACTTGGCAGGCCAATGTCTCCCCATCCCTCCGCGAAGGGTAACTCTCTCCATCTTCCGCTGGGTTCCCCCGTCCGCGGTCTCTGGGCCGGTGGTGGGCCCATGGAGTCGTCGACCTCGAAGATCCGCCTCTTCCCTCCCCAAACCCTGTCACTCGCACGATCACCTCCACGCTCAAACCCGCGCTCACCGCGCTCGCTCCCGCTCACGGGTGAACTCCTCGTTAAGGGGGGCATACTCCGCGTCTCTGGGCGAGAGGGCGTAGCGACATCGGGCATGTCGACAGGCATGCTGAGGGGGAACTCGTACCGTGCCAAGTCGAATTCGCGCGAGTCCTGCGACTGTGACAGGGATTGTGATTCCTGCGAGGGTTCGACGGCGCGGCGTTTCATCGCCCGGCGGCGGGAGCGTTCATACTCGCTCAGTTCTGATTCGGACGTGTCCCCGCCCTCGTCTACTGTGGTGGACGGCTGGGCGGGGGCCGAGGGATGGACGAGATGCGAAGGGTTTTCTGGAGCTGGGGTCTCGGAACCGAGACACGAGTCGGGGCGCGGTCGTTGGCGTAGTGGCCGGACTGCTATTTCGTCGTCACTGCTCGGATCGGGATGGTGCGGTGTCCTGTGTCGCGGAGATGTGCGCCGAGGCGACGGCTGACGAACCGGTGTCTGCTGCGGCGCAGGAGAGGAGGACATGGGCGGTGTCGGCGGGGGCTGGGACTCAACGGGCGGGATTTGCACCTCAATTGGACCAGCGTCCTCGTCCAGTGGCGGGGTGAGGGATTGTTGCTGCGACTCGGTGGACTTGTGCGACGTCTGCGATCGGTCGCCTGATCCCGGCTGAGACGGTGTGGTTTGAGCGCGCACAACGTCGAGACCAAAGACGCGGATCTGGTCCAGCTGAGCTTGTTGTTCCGGACTTGGGTCGTCGAAGAGCCACGACGGCAGGCCGCGCGAGTTCTTCCCGCCCAGACGCCGGGCCATGGCGGGCCAGCGGGACATGATGTCCTCCCGTGGCTTGATGTTAGCTAACGAAGAGAAAGAAGGAGCTCACCTTGGCCACGGTGGCCGGTTTCGTCTCCTCCATCGGCGGCGGTGGTGGGGGCATAACCGTTGTTCTCGGGGTGGGTTCCGAGAACAGCTCGGAGACGTGCGAGCTCGGCCGCTCGGCTGTCGGTGCCGCACTGCTAATCGCGACGCTAGAGGACAAACTCAGGCCAGTCCCCCACGCCTTCAGAATGCTTCGTACGGGCTCGTCCTGGGTCTGTGTCCCGATCTCCTGCGCGCTGCGGTGTGAGGGCGGCACGTGCTTGCCAGTCGAGAGAATCGTCCACTTGTACACCTCGAGTATGACTCGGGGGATGTCCCGACCAGGCTGGGAGCGGAGTCGAATGCGGAAGGATTCGAGCCGCACAAAGGCGTACAGGTTCGCCGTGAGACGTTCCTCCGGCTCGCCAGCTAGCGATCTACCATCAGCTAAGCCTGCGTTCGGTCAGCTTACCGCTCGAAGCTGTCGACTGCCTCGGGCACGAAGACGACGTGCACACGGTGCTGTGTCTCGGATAGTTCAGCTGATATGGGTGCGTGTCGCTCTGCGTCGGTGCGATAGTTGTGGAACTGATGTCAGTTGCGTCCCAAGGAGTTACCCACCTTGACGATCTGCGCCGTGTACTGCCCGTTGACTAGCGCGTCGAGGTCGCCGCCATGCCGCTCGTAATGGCTGTAGAGCGTCCTGGCGATCCACGCTGGTGCGACTTCGCTCATGCAAGAGCTGCTGCAGTAGAGTCGGCGTCACCGGCCCGAATCCGTCGAGCTTGCTCGGCTTGTTGTTGTCGCGTTATCCACGCGTGCCGGGTGACTGGATCTAAGATTCCGTGATTGCGTTATCAGTGTATTGCGTGTATAATGAAAGGCACGGCAGTCGGCCTCCTCGCCGTTTGCGTCGCGTGGTGCTGAAAGTCAGATGATGCCCGGTCTTCCCCAACAAATGCAGCACTCCGAATTTACGGCGCACGGTTGCTGGCATGGAGACCCACGGTGGTGCGGAGGCATGCTGCGATGTCTTGCTGGTGGTGCATGATCGCACGACACAAGCGGGCGTGGGGTCGAACACCGGGGAACTGCGATGCCACAGCGCTGCGGCGGCGCGACGGCGGTGCACGCTCGGACGCGTGATGTCAGCGGCGACTTGTGGAGGGCCGTCGTTGGCGATGACGGTGCGCGCCGAGAGCAGTATCCCAGGATCGATGGTGTAACGACCGGTGCCTGGGCTTGAGGGCTCGGCGGCAGACCGAGCAGGCGCAAGGAGGCTGCAAAGCTGCCGCTGCATCCTGACTGTGCACTAGGGTTTCGAGACAAGTGTGGAGCAGGCTGGAGCAGGATGGAGCAGGCTGGGACGCAGAGACGGAGCTCCGCGCTGCATTCAGTGCAGAAGATGGGAAAACCAAGACCGATGGAACCGACAGTGCAAGTCGGAAATTGGCCGATACGGAGGAAACAGTTGGCAGTGAATGGACGCGGGACGATCGCTTGTCGCACGTACCGCTGCACTGGCGTCCAATGCCGGAATGTGCGGCGCGGGCGCGGGCCGGGGAAGACACCTCGACACATCACTCTGTTCCAAATTATAGCACTCCACGAGCTATAGTTAGTTTGGGCCACTAGCGCACTAAGCCGGTCTAGCCTGGGAGGCTGAGAGGCTGGGTCAGCCTGGGCAGAGCCTGGGACTCGGACTGGTCGACTGGCTGGCTCGCAGTGGTGTCGGGTGAGCGAGCACTCAAGGCGATCTCCGTCCCACTTTCCAGGGACAGCCTGAGTGTATTTGACCCCAACTTATCGGCCGTCATGCACAGCGTCCACTCAGGATATAGCCCCCCCCCGCCGCCTCGCGTAGCACAAGCGAACTACTGGCTGGACTGGCGTACCGGCCACTTTCCGCATTTGTCGTTGACTAATCCTCACCAGCCCACGGTATGCATCGCTAACAGGCGCGGCATGTCGTACTCTGCTTATTCCGGGTCGTAACGATCACCACACCGAGCAGCCGTATGCATGTGCATCCGAGTCCACTGCTATTAGCCGCATCTTGTCATCTGGCGCTTGACCGCTGGAGCGTAGGAGCGCTGGAGCGCTGGAACTGGAGGATCAAGAGCGATGGAGTATGGAGCCCGAGTGCCTAGTGCCAGTCACGAGAAATGGACCGTGTGGGCAGTCCGGACAGCGCTCAGAGCTCAGAGCAGAGGCGCGAGATCCTCGTTCCTGGCGACAACGGCCTCCTTGGCTCCGCCAGCGCCAGCGCCAACAACCACCCAGACAGCACTCATCCACCCAGGAGCCGTTCGCCTGCCGCCTTGCGCCTCGGTGCTCACCCCTGACTAGGCGTACTAGGCTGCCAACCCCACATCCATCCTCCATGTCCCACCACTGCGTCGCTCCCTAAGCCCTACACCTACCCTCTGCACGCAACCATCCCACCCACCATCGTCCCTCACTATCACACTCCCCCTCATCATCATTGTATACCCCGTTCACACGACCCACTCGCGGCCTATCACCACCACCGTATCTCGCGCCGCGCAAGGTTCCCCCCGTCGGCCCTGCAACTATCGCACCGTAATCGCGTAATATCGGTCGGCCCCGCACCCGACGCTTAGAGCATCGACACCTCACTTTTGGTGCCCACCGGGATCGCCATCACTCCATCTCTTACCGCCCATCAGCACTTGCACATCGCGTCCCTAGCTTTCGGCAACTGCTGTCCGTGATCACTTGCGGCTCAGGCGTGCATAGGAGTAGGCTCGACCCTCTTCTTTTCCGGTCCAACGGCAATCCCGCACTTGCGATTGTCCCGCACTCTATCCCGTCCTGTTCGATTGTCACCATCGCACTCCTAAACCGGATCTCTTGATTGTCCCAAAGCGCGCGTCACTTGCCGACTTGCTAGAGCCACTCATTCAGGAGCATGGACTGGCGTCGCTTCCGTTCCACCGGCGGAGGTGCATCCTCCTCGACCGGGAACGGGAATGGGACAAAGGAGCCCGTCTCTCCTGCTGCGGATACAGCAACGGCCCCCGTGGATAAGGGCAAGGAGCGTGCGCTGGACGAAGCTCTCTGGGGTCTTGAGAACGTGAGTGCGCCTTATCAGCACGCAACCGCCTATGATGTGGACACACTGACACCCTCAGTTCGGAAACACATGTTACTGCAACTCTGTGCTGCAAGCTCTCTACGCCTCCGACCCCTTTCGCTCCTTCATCGAGGCGTACCCCGACGTCAGCAAGCCTTACAATGCTCTCGCCGGAGAGATCGCCACTGGCCCGCTGCCGAGCCCGTCCATCGAGGTGAACGAGAACCCGATGGAGAAGGCGACTCCCGTATCCCCACCGGCAAAGGAGAAGCGCGGCGGCCTGCTTGGCTTTGGCAAGAAGGCTCTCTCGACTACCCCCCAGCCATCGACGCAGCCTGCGGCGCAGCAGCAGCAGCCGAACCAGCAGGCACCACCGCCGATCATCCTCCCACACGACCCCGACTTCCCGGAAATGTCGCTACTCTCCACGATCCAGACGCTGTTCCACCATCTCTCCACGTCTGCCCCTCATTATCCCGCCGAACCCAAAACGCCTCCGCAAGCTGCGCCGGCCCCGGCGGCGGCGCAGCCCACCCCAGGTGGCAACGCGGCCTCCATGCCGTCCGGAACCCTCACCAACAACGGCCAGCCCACAGGCCCCGCGCTGTTGGCATCTCTTCCCCCACCCTCGGTGCCGCGGGGAGGCGGTCCGTACCGGGCCGGAACTTTGGGAAGAGGTGTGGTGCGTCCAGAAGATGTCTTGCGCACAGTTCGTCGTACGCATCAGCTGTTCGCGGGCCAGGGTCAACAAGACGCGCACGAGTTCCTTGGCTTCATCCTGAATCAGCTGTCGGAAGAGGTCGAGCAGATGGACGCCAAATTGAAACGCGAAGGTAAGGAAGTTGTCGACATTAAGGAACATGGCCGTACCTTTATCCAGAACCTGTTCCATGGCGTACTCGTGAACGAGACCCGATGCCTGAACTGCGAGACGACCTCGAGCAGGGAAGAGTCCTTCCTGGACCTGTCGATCGACATTGAGCAGCACAGTTCGCTCACCGCGTGTCTGCGGCAGTTCTCCGACTCTGAGATGCTGTGCTCTACAAACAAGTTCTATTGCGAGACTTGCTGCGGACTGGTCGAGGCCGAGCGAAGGATGCGCATCAAGGAGCTTCCCAACATTCTAGGCCTGCACCTGAAACGATTCCGCCAGGACGACATGGGCAGGCTGCACAAGCTGTTCTACCGTGTGACCTTCCCTCTGCAATTGCGCGTGCCTTGCACCACGGAAGAAACCGAAGACGCCGAGCGTCTGTATGAGCTCTTTGCTGTCGTCGTCCATATTGGAAAGTGAGTACTGAGACTGAAGGCTTACGTTTGCATGACAAGCGTATTCCTTCCTCATTCCAACTTGAGCGACATGTTTGATGGTCCGTGCTAACCGATCAGCACTCCCACCCATGGTCACTACGTGACGATCGTGCGCTCCCAGCCGGGACAGTGGGTCATGTGCGACGATGAGAACATTGAGCCGATCGAGGAGAGCGACCTCGCGAACTACTTCGGTGACAACATTACGGGCGCAGGCTATGTCCTGTTCTACCAGGCGGCCAACCTCGACCTCCAGAGTCTTGGTCTGAAGAAGGAGCCGGTTCCGCGCTCGCTCCCGCCGGCGCCCCGCGCCGCAGCTCTTGTCGAGGACGATGTTGTGGGCGGCACCTCGGCTCCCATCGCACCCCTGGACCAGCACCCAACGGCGCTTCAGTTCACGGCCACGCCTGCGTCGCCGACGAAGAGCCAGTCTGTGCCTCTCCCCGTCCAGGTCCACAATGAGAGCTCGCTTGATGTCCCAGCGCAGTCTCGCCGCGGCTCCTCTGGCGTGGGTCGTGACCCCAGCCCGTCTAACAATCGCTGGTCGCACCATGGTGGGCCCGTCTCACACAGCCCCGGAGAGCGTGGCAAGTGGTTCGGCCTGAAGAAGAAGGACGGCGTGTCAGGAGCCTCGACCCCGGCCGACCCCCGACTCATCCGCCAGTCCACGTCGACTACGGTGAACACGACCTCGACCGAGGCTGTCGACCCGATGACGCAAAGCATGCCCGCTATGCCGGACCGCATGTCGCAGTCATTCCCCGATAGCACGCCGAAAGACCTGTCTGCATCCATCCGCTCAGCGACCTCGGCGTCGTCTGGTGGACATGCAGCCAGCCTGCCGAACGGGGGTGCTACTCCCGCGCTCAACGGTCACGCTTACCCCTCGAGCGCCGCACACAGCGACGCAAACGGTTCTGCGGCGCCTACGTCACTGCCGGCGTCTTCGGCTCCGAGCCAAGCTCCCAGCCACAGTGCGAGCGCGGGCAACGGCAACCTCAACGGTGCAGGCGACCGCACGAGCCGCATTGGACGGAGTGCGACGGCGTCTCGAGCCGACCGGGCGAGCAACGTCAGCTCGCAGAATGGCTACTCGGGCGGCAGCGGCCTCGGGCGTAAAATCAGCGCGACGACGGGCTTCAGCAGCCTCGCGCGGCGCAGTAGCAACGCGTTCAAGATCGGCTTTGGCAAGAAGAAGCAGGGAGACGAGCAGTAGGAAACCAGCAGGAGGGAAGCAGCTAGAATAGCATCTGTTGAGGCTCATTGTACATTACTCAGCGGGATGCACGAGCCATAGAGACAAAGTTGCATTGGGGAAGAAGCAATGGATTGCCGAGGGCATGACGAAGTCGACACCGAGTGGGTGGCGAGCGGCGACTGGCCAAAGTCCGTCCCTACCGTTACTGTACCTCCACCGCCTTCTCGTAGAGAGTCAGCCCTTTTACACCCTGACGATTTGGCCACTCTTGTCAACATTATTCTCTCTGTGTCCACAAAATGCGCCCAACAGTCTCCGCAGCACACGCTGTGCGCGCGATGCGCAGCGCGGCTGCCTCCTCCTCCCGCATTACCGTCCGACCCGCCGTCTCTGCTCTCGCTTCCTCGTCGGCGTCGTCTTCCTCGGCCGTCTCCCCGAGGCATCAGGCCCAGGTCGCTGGCCGC
The DNA here is from genome assembly GCA_039545355.1 of Trichosporon coremiiforme. Taxonomy (NCBI): domain Eukaryota; kingdom Fungi; phylum Basidiomycota; class Tremellomycetes; order Trichosporonales; family Trichosporonaceae; genus Trichosporon; species Trichosporon coremiiforme. The sequence continues at coordinate 1,158,773 of BCJJ01000012.1, forward strand.
CGCACCTTCTTTTCGCTTCCCGACATTACCAAACTCGCTGGGCTCGTCCCGGGACAGCAGAACAGCGGTGGCGTGCAGAATGATGGAGAGGAGCAGCGGTTCCAGGCTAGAAAGGTTTTCCCGTGAGTGTTAACTGCACTAACGAGTGATCGAAGGAAGCGAGCTGTGTCGAATAGGGCCATTGCTCTCCTCCTACATCAGCAGCGCCCCTCAGTTGTTCAAAGCCTCAATACATCTGAGGAGGTCTGGGCAATTTGCGATAGGGAAGGGTTCCGGTGGCAGCGTGCGTAACGCTCCGCCCACCCGACCTCGGCTCGATCTCCGAGCGCCAAGGCTTCCTCGGACGGTCTCTCCGTGCCTTCCCTCTCTGGCCTTCCTCGCCCGCTCCAAGCTCATCGACTCCGGAACCCGAGCTGACCCCAGATACACCCCCGCGCAGCTGTACGAGCTGGTCTCCGACGTGCCGGCTTACGTGACGTTCATCCCGTTCTGCACCGAGAGCACGGTGCTCACGAAGGACGGACGGCCGAACCATGCCTGGAAGCCGGGACAGGACCCGTTCCAGGTCGAGGCTGAGCTTGCTGTTGGATTTGGCGGGCTGGAGGAGCGATACATCTCGAACGTTGTTGGTGTGCCGTTTGAGCGTGTCTCGGTGAGTACACTGTGCTTCCTCGGACCTGCCGTTTGTGTGAGAGCACGACAGTAGCCTCCGAGAGCCACAGAATAGCTAGCGCACTGGGAATCTCAGCTAACATCCAGGCCACGGCGTCCGCGACGACCCCGCTGTTCAAGAACCTCGTCACGACATGGAGCTTCACGCCCGCCGGACCCCAGTCCACGATCCTGTCGATCGACCTCGTCTTCGCCTTCGCGAACCCGCTGCACCGCATTGCGTCCCAGGCCGTCCTCCCCAAGGTCGCCGAGAAGATGGTCGAGGCGTTCGAGACGAGGGCGAACGAGGTGTACGGCAAGCGATAGCACCGTTGTTTAATGCATTATTCATATCATGGGCAGTGAGGGTCATAGGGGGCACGCACTTTAAGACACGCACACATTTCCAAGACACGACAGCTCTACAACTGAACTTGCTGGATCACACCTCATTCTCTGCTTCCCTAACTTTCTTAAGAGAATACCAAGCGCAGCAAACAACCCGGGAGTGGTGAGGAGATGCAGAGCAGCCGCAGACAATATCCACGATCGAATCCACGCCCACCCGCACATACCCCAGCCAGAGCAGAAAGCACTCAACGCTCGTATAGTGTAGGTGGTTATCACCGTCCGTTGTGGTTATTTCGTTACACCCCGATCCGGGCTGACCGCTGTTCGACTCAGCGTGCGAGCACGTTTTTGCCGGCGAGGGCGCAAGGCTGAGCCGAGCCCAGAAATCGCGTGGCCGGAGGTTGTGTGACTTCATACAAACTTCCCTCTTCTGCTTGTGGTGTGTGGAGGACCATAAGGGAATGTTCTGACCCGTGGGAAAGCTTGTCCCCAGATTCATACTCTGCAACTCTTTGACTTGGGACTTGGCTCTTCGGCCCCGGTCCGGAAAATTGGCCAGGGTATCGGAGTATCATCGGCCGTAGCTAGTGCAGCTTGAGCTAAGCGGGATCAAAAATTTCCGTTTTTTCGCATGTCTGACCTCCACCGCCCGCTCCTTTCTGCCAGTGGCACTCCCTATGCTGCAGTCCACAGGAGCAAAAGGAGAGCCCTCGCACGCTCGCGCTGCGCGCTCGGGTGTAAGGAGCGGGGGGAGCAAAAGAGAAGCCTCGTATGGGGCTCGAACCCATGACTGTGTGATCTATCGGCATAGAGACTAAGAGTCACACTATCTACCGACTGATATAACGAGGCTTGCTGATGTTGTGTTGTTGTTGGCAACTGCACGCGGCCGTTGATGAGCTCTTCGTCGCGGAGAGGGGATGCTTGTAGCAGGCTTATGTGTTTGCATGGTGGCTATTGAGTTGCGATGACCAGCGCGATGCCTTGGAGTTGAAGTACGTATGGAGGCTGAAGACAAGGACGATGAATAGTGGTCCGATGACTTGGGAGGGTGGTCCGGGTGCCCAGATTGGCGCTCGTGTGACTTCTGCTCGAGAGTGCGCACATTCGGCTCCGATACGGGCTGACGTCTGACGGACTACGCCGACGCAAAGTCGGTCCGCTGGGTAGTGTAAGCCGGGAGCACACAGTGGGCTGACGTACAGGCACTTCTGGCCGGTATACTTCAGGAGCTCTGTCAGTACACCACCGATCTTATACACTCGCTCGACCGCTTCGCGGCAGAGCTCGAGACGCCCGCTTTATGCTATTATGTATGCATGCTACTACAACGCCCCAGTCTGCTACTCTACGCTTAGTCGCGGTGGTAGACGTCCTTGGGGGTGAGGCCGTCCTGGCCACGCTTCTTGTTGGCGCGGCCCCAGGCCTTGATGCGGATCGACTCGATCTCGATGAAGCCAGAGGTGGCGGTGGGCTCGAAGCCACCAAGCTCGTCCATGGAGGAGAACTTGGCGTCGTAGAGGCCCTCGTCGGCGTCACGGCCCTCGACGATGACGTTGCCCTTGTAGACGGCGAGACGGACGACACCGTTGACGGTCTTCTGCGAGGCGGGGATGGCGGCGGTGACGAACTCGCGCTCGGGCGAGAAGAAGAAGCCGTTGTAGAGGATGTTGGAGAAGGCAATGGTGACGAACTGGTCGCGGAGGGCGCGGACGTTGCGGTCAAGGGTCATGCCCTCGAGGTCCATGTGGGCGACACGGAGGATGGTGCCGGCGGGCGACTCGTAGCATCCACGCGACTTGACGCCGATGAAACGGTTCTCGACAATGTCGATACGGCCGACACCGTGCTTGCGGGCGAGCTGGTTGAGGGCGAGGAAGATCTCGACGGCGTCGGTGACGACACGGCCGTCGGCGGGGAAGGTGACCTTGGTCGGGATACCCTTGGTGAACTCAATGTTGACCTTCTCGGGGGTCTCGGGGGCCTTGCGGGGGTCGACGGTGAGCTTCCACATGTCCTCGGGGGGAGTCTGGTCCGGGTCCTCGAGGATACCGGCCTCGTACGAGATGTGGAAGAGGTTCTCGTCAGTCGACCAGGGCTTGGCCTGGGTCTGGGTGACGGGGATGCCGTTCTCAGCGGCGTAGTCGAGGAGAGCCGAGCGGCCGGCGAAGCGCTCGTAGAAGGTGGGGTCACGCCACGGGGCAATGACCTTGATGTTGGGGTCAAGACCGTAGTAGGCGAGCTCGAAACGGACCTGGTCGTTGCCCTTTCCGGTGCATCCGTGCGAGACAAAGCTGTAGAAAGTCAGTGGCTTGATAAACACGAGGCTGCGGATAGGCAGCCTCATCCGCCGGCGCTCCGAGCTCAGTTTCGACCCAAAAGTTGGTTGGCGCAAAAACAACAGAGCTCAGAGCCAGCCAGCTTGGTGACTCACTCGCAGCCCTCACGCTTGGCAACCTCCATCATGCCGCGGGCAATGACGGGACGGGCAAGCGAGGTACCGAGGAGGTAGACACCCTCGTAGATGGCGTTGCACTGGACGGCGGGGTAGATGATCTCCTCGACGAACTCGCGCTTGAGGTCGACAAGGAAGAAGTCGACGGCACCGCAGTCCTTGGCCTTTTTGCGGGCAGCCTCGAAGTCCTCCTCCTGGCCGACGTCGGCCATGAAGGCGGCAACCTCGTAACCCTGCTCGATGAGCCAGAGGAGGATGCACGAGGTGTCTGATGTCAGTTGAAGACAGGCTCCAGCAACATACCGAGACCACCGGAGTAGGCGAGGAGGACCTTGCCCTTCTTCTCGTTCTGAGCAGGCATGCTGTTTTGTTTGGTTGTTGTTGTGGGGGAAACTGGGGAAAGAGAGGATGGAGTAAAAAGATCTCCACGGGTGATAAGGATTTGCGGACGGGCGGTCGCGGAGTCTGAGTCTGAATGGAGGAGGCTGGTTGTCCGATCCCCCCTCGTAACGTAGGACCGACTCGAAAAGTTGGTGCCGCAGGCACAAGGTGAGGCAGGCTAGCCAGGCTGGGCAGGGGCACGCACTTGGCCGGCCGGCAGCAAGCACTCAGCTCCGATAAGTGCCGCCCCGCGCCTCTCAGCCTCCTTCTGCATCTGGGTATTCACCGTTTCGATCCTCTCTCAACTCCCCGGTATCGGGCGGAATTAAAATTTCGACCAAAACTCGCCTGAATCCAACGCCCAGCGGCCGACTTCTTGCGGAACGCGACGCGCGTGCCGATTAAAATACCTCACGTGACCTTTAACGTCATACGGCCGTGCCTGACGTAACTTTCGAAGCACTCTCTCGCTCAGAACAACAATCGAGATCTCGCACTACCTGTCCGCTTGGTCTGTGTGTCCCCCTTCGCCCCCCGACAACAATCCCCACAGCCCCGACTCCGCCATGACGAAGAAGAGGGGCGGAAAGGGCAAACGCCTGTCCATGTTCTCGGCTCTGCCGCCGACGCTGAAGCGGGCTCTGCGGTCCCAGCCCAGGCTCGAGAGCGTCGTTGCGACGACGGCCGTGCACCGACAGGACGAGCAGCCGACGGCGAGGCTCCTGCCGACACAACCGCCTAGCGACTTCGATGAACCGGAGGCCGACGAGCCGGAACCCGCCGAAGTGGACGCCGCTAGCGAGTCCTCGGACATGGACATGGATACGGACAACGACAGCGACGCCGAGGGCAGCGACAAGGAGAACGTCCGGCCTGCGTTGGAGCGACCAGCTGAGTCCAGTACGCCGAGTGACCTTGGGTCGGCAGTCATCTCACGACGAGTCGAGACCGCCCCGCTGCAAGCCACCGCCGATCATCCATGGGACTGCACCGGTCTCGTGCCGCGCTACACCGACGCCGGCGCTCTTCCCAAAGAGTTGCGCAAATGTAAGCTACCTCGCTTTCTACGTAGCTAACCACAGACTGGTGGCAGCGACACTCTCTGTTTCCGGCCTACTCGCGCCTGCCCTTGTTACTCGACGAAACAGGCTGGTTCAGCGTGACGCCGGCCGAGATCGCGGCGCACATTGCCGAACGCTGCCGCGCCGACGTCGTGCTCGACGCCTTTTGCGGGCTGGGCGGAAACGCGATCGCGTTCGCGCGCACGTGTGAGCGCGTAATTGCCATGGACAACAACCCCACCCGCCTCCGCCTCGCTAGGCATAATGCGCTTTACCACGGCGTCGCGGACCGGATCGAGTTCGTGCTCTGCGACTTTGTCGAGTGGGCCAAGGCGCACGCGGAGTCGGGGCACAAGGATCGGGAACCCGTCGATGTCGTGTTTCTGAGCCCGCCTTGGGGTGAGTTTATAGCAGAAAAGATCTGGTTAGCTGACAGCCAGGCGGACCGGATTACCTCGCCTCGGGGACGTATCCCCTCTCGGCCATCGAGCCCATCCCCGGAGACGAGCTGTTCGAGCTCTGTGCCCCCATCTCGCCCAATATCGCCTACTTCCTCCCCCGGAATGTGGACGTGGGCGAGGTTGCGGCGCTCGCGCAGAAGCTCGACACGCCGCAGGACGACGCTCCCGATGGCGAGCGGAAGAGGGACAGGGAGTGGGTCGAGATGGAGGAGGAGTGGGTGGGAGACAAGCTCAAGGCCGTCACTGCATACTATGGCGCGCTCGTTTCTGGCACTTAGAGGGTTTAAAAAGGAGACTCGCATATCTGTTGTACAAGTTGCTGTATGTACTACAATCATAATATTGACAACACTTTCGTCGCTCGGTGGTTGGTGGTCGGTGGTTGGGTCTCATGAACATGGGGACTTGGGCGGGTGGCGGGTCGGCTGGGGAAGAGGAAGGAAGACTGGTCGATGGGTAAGTGACTGTCGGTTACCGTGCTGTATCTGGGGTTGGGCGTGGGGTCTGTGATCAGCTATCGTGAAGAAGTACCCAGCTCACGGTCAGCTAGTACCGATACATGCCCGGACGCAGGAAGTGGTCGAGGAGCCCGTGCCTGTGGTAGTAGCTGGGCTCCATGACCATGGGCGGATACCCGTATGGCTCGTAGTATCCCATGCCCCCGACCATGCCACCCATCATGGGGTATCCATAGCTGCCGTATCCGCCATAGCCAGCGCCGTAACCATATCCGCCGCCGTATCCGTATCCACCGTAGGGATATCCGCCATACGCGTAGGGATCGGTGGCGTACCCGCCATACATGGGGTAGGGAGACATCGACATTCCCATACCCATCATGGGGTCGACGTAGGGCATCGAAGCAACAGAGGGAGCGTAGGCGTATCTGTGACCGTATCCGTGTCCGTGGGCGTGGCGATAGTCGTCGTCCCAGTACGAGTGACGAGAGTTGTAGTGGCGACCCATGCTCGAGGCTTGGGGACGATTATATGTTTGAGGAACGCGAGAGAGGGGAGAAGGAACGGTGCGAGCGTGCGCGCGGCCGTGCTAGCCGTGCTCCGATGCCAGCCAGCCGGTGGGGACTGAGGCTGCCTGGTCAGAAACAGGGAAGCCGGAAGAGGGACGGCCGTCGAGACGATTGAGAATTGAGGGAATCGAGCTAAGGCTGCAGACCCGCACTGGCGACGCTGGCGAAGGGCGAAGAGTCAAAGGGTCGGAGCGCGGATACCTGCCTGTGTACTAGCAGTAATGGCGCAGCGCTGGAGCTGGACGTAGATCCACCAGACCTAGCTGACCTGCGCGTACGATCTGAGGTGGCACGGTGGCAAACCCACGAACACACGCGCGAATCCTACGACCAGATGCTCTGACGTACCAGCATCGGATTTCCGAAACACACCCTCCCATGGCACCTCATCCTTGACATTGCACAGTCCTCGACAGACTGCATTCCATCCCATCAACTCCGCCCTTGTCTGTATCTACCTGTGCCTATTCTGACGGAAACAATTCATTGACTCCAAACACATCCAGCACCGAAGTACATCCGCTCGGCCATATCTATGCTCTACGGAAAGGCACGAAACAGATGGCGATCAAAGCGCACGCTCGGATCTCTGCGTGCCTGCAGTGGCGCCGCGGCGGCAACTCAGTGACACTCAAGCTCCGGTCTGACCCCGTTTGACCGATCGATCACCCATTGTGAACTACGGCGACCAAGCTGTTTTCGCGCTCTCCTCATTGTTCTCCTCAACTTTGGAGAAGCGCCTGTGGTGCCCCAGTATGCTCGGGCTAACCTCTCGGCCCGGTCATGCCGCATTATCCGCCTTCCCTAGCACTTTGAGGACAGTGTCGAGCGATGACCACCAAAACGGTGCGGCCGTCGGACGGAGTGCACACCAGAACCTGATTCAGCCTCTGCCGATTCTAGATCACGAGAACGTTACCTCCGCCCACTGATGAGCGCCATCGGTGTATCGTGACACGAGCTAGCGTCCACATTAGATGATGGAGACTGAGTGCATGTGCACGTACCCTACCTTCGGAGCCGTGCGGTGTCAGGATGAGGGTGCTTGATAAAGCTCAAACAAGACGCCGCCGACCCCCTTGTCTTCGGGTGTACCCATCTGCACTTTACCACAAGGGACGATCACTTTCCTTCGGCTCCACAATTCATCCACAGTCATCAAGTTATGTTCCTTCCCGCACTAGTAGCACTCAGCTTCCTGGGCAGTCTGACTGCAGCCCCGGTCGAGGACGTCCTCCCGATTGGACCAGTTCAGCTGACGGTTTGGGAGGTCTTGATCGGCGTCAAGCGTCAAGCAGGGTATGGATGTCCGCTGGGCTACAAGGCGTGCGACGACACCTGTGCACCCCTCGTGAGCACATGCTGTGGGGATGGCGACGGCTCCTACTGCAAACTTGCGGAGTACTGCACGCTCGGGGGATGCTGCCCCATGCTGAGGCAATGCAGTGAGTTGGACACCGATCTCGAAACTAATTGGCATCAGGGGGATACAACACTGAGACTTCTACGTACTCTGTGGGCGACTCGACTCCGACTCAAACGACTCGCGCGACAGAGCCCACGTCTGATCCGCCTTTCGGTACCGACACTTTCAGCGCTGCTCCGACCAGTTCATCGCGTAACGCTCTTCCCGAATCTGGTGTGTCTGAACCTACTTCTGTCGCCAGTTCTTCCAGTGCCACCCGCCAACTGCCGGAGACTGGAACGAGCTCTGCGTCGCTAACGGCCACAACGGCCCCGGATATCACCACGACCGTCTTCGTCGACCCCCCCGCCCTCGTTCCTACCTCAAAGAGTACCAATTACGCTGTCCCCAACGACCTGAATCCTTCGCTCCCCGACAGTAACGGCAGTACTACGTCGTTGACTGTCTCTGTTGTTTTTGTGACCGTTTCACTCTCCTTAACTCTTATTTTCCTCATCCACAATATCTAGGCTGGCGACAAGTTCAGCCAGCACGAGGACCGTGCGTCCCGATCAAGGGAAGCACAGCGCTTTCGGGAACTATCCAGTATCTTCTGGGACAGAAAGTTGGGCTTGAAGCAAGAATACCTCGATGACTCCGTACGTATGTGATGGTCCCCAGCCGAAAGTATGCAGTGTGGGCCACGAATAGCGGCCCTTCTTGCCACAATACTGGTAATTCAGTGGATTTTGGGGTATTTTTCACGATTGTGACGTAGATGCAACCCGACGGGGTGACCTCAGACGTTAGGGACCAGCCTTGTAAGCGTTTTAGAGCCCTTCGAGGCCTTATGAAGGGGACAGCCCCAGACCAATCAGCCTTAGGATAAGTGAACATCGACAAGTCCGTCCTTTTGTGGCTTGCAGAAGCACCCGTCTCAGGAATCATTGAGACGTCGGGCGTCGGCTGTTGCGTTTCGGGCCCAGGGACTGGTGTTTGGCCGACGCGACCGAGCATCTGCCCATAGACGCTCGCGATTCAAACTCCACGGAAGGTGCCTGGCTAGTAATCTTCTTGCTGGTGCATGACAATTCACTCTCCCACTCTTCCTTCTAAGGGTCTGCCTACAGACCCAATTGTAGAAGATCGTAGGGAGCCCAGGAGGCGGGTTAAAGCTGTCCAGTGGTGCTCAGCGAAAGCAGAACTACTCCGCCACATTCCTCGAACCCTTGGTATGCCACTTGCTGACGAAGTATTGCCTCGATGAAGCGAGTGGAGACTCTTCGATGAATAACCAGTGCACTATGCATGTTGAAGACACAGGGCTCTGTAACGAGCTCGAGCGAAAAGCTTATCGTTGTCCTTGGCTGAGCGAAGGCAACGGACAGGGCGCAGAGCTCTGTGCTGCCGCTCAAATCCGCACAGACCAGCTGATTTTCGATCCAGGCGATGGGGGTTCCGCCATCTCGCTGGCCGCTCATTCTGCTGAGCCGGCGAATGCGCAAACTGTCTGACCCTTGCCCGAACTTCTTACCTCCTATCTTTGCACTTCCTTAAGGTCAAGCGTTAGCGCGATGCGGTACGAGAGTACAAGGATGGATGGGGGCTTGGCGCCAAAAGAAGCGCACATCTAGGAGAAGATGAGCAACGTCGTAGACTGACTCAGGTTGTCTCACACATGGACCTCCACAGGGCGCATGGCGCAGCCTGCAGGACACTCCCACTCACGTCTTCCTCGCTTTCACTCCACTCCACTCTGTGTGTCGCGCGGTCGCAGCCCACTGCGTGAACCAGCTCATCACATCGCTCCCATCATCGTCAGGACCGCATCACAATGCTCCTGACCTTGCAACGACAGCCCTCAGCACCCATTCCATTATCAAACAGCTAACAATGTCGAGCACAGCTAGTACAAGTTGTGGTCTGCGCGCCCCCACCGACACGGTATTGGAGGGCGCGAACGGCCTGCCGCCGCGGCCCAGCCCTTACGTTCGACAAAACTCTCTTCCCTCCACCCCCCAAGCTCTCCCTTCCACGAGCAACAGAAGAACATGGGATCACTTGCGAGTCAACAAGCCCCCTCCGAACAATCGACGAACCTCTGACTCCCTTGCCACCTCCGCGACCTTCGCCCAACCCCCTGACCCCAGGCCGTCTCTGTCTGTGACACCGACGCAGGTGCCGACGAAGCTTCCACCTCCTAGTCCGAACTACGTCCCGCGCCAAAGGCCGCAGCCCATCCCGCCTGTAAGAGAGGCAACGATGGTCGACGGCTACAGCCAAACCGAAGAGACGAGCAGGATCGATCGTAGTGCCCAGTCCTCCAGACCTGACACGATGACCGCTGGTGCGCACGCCGACCTCATCGCAGCGACGAACGTCCTCCGCGGAACCAAGTTCACGGTTATGGCCGGGACATTCAATGTGTCTGACCTGCAGCTGGTCTCTACGTACTTGAGGGTGAGCTAAAAATCACCTGTTGCAGCTGACAGCAGGTTCACGGCGGGCAGTTGAAGGTCGTCGGGAACGAGGACGGCCCAGATCCGCGGACGGACTACGTCATGGTTCCCACCGTGGCCCAGACCAATCCCGACCGAGCGGCAGCAGTCATCGAGCTCCTCGCACAGGAGAACAGCAAGTGGCACGCCTTCCCGACAGTCACCTACCAGTGGATTCTGGAGGGTGTGCGACTCGGGTCTCTGCAGGGTACGAACCCAGACGATCCTGATCGAGATCGCATCGAGGCTATTCTGGAGGAACTGGTGGCTCTCGAGGAGCTCCACCTGTCGACTAGAGATGAGGTGAGCTGACGTGCAGCCACAAGAAAGCTGACCACCAGTTGAAGAACGATGAGGCTGAGCGCCGGCTCCTCGTCTGCCAGTCGATGATGGTCCGGCTCTTCCGCATCATGCTGCCGAACACACCGATGTGGCGAGCGATGGGAACCGATGTTGCACCAGATGTCGGAGACATGACGAACGAGGAGCTTGTGCAGTCCGTCGAACTGGCTTCTCACTGGAAGGATCCGGCAGCCACGACATGCACAGCACCGGAACAAGAGCAGTGGAATGACAACGCCCTTGACATCTTCCTCGGGCAGGAGAACGAGGGGTCCTGGGACACCGATGCGAACGTCGTCGAGAGCACCATTGCCAGTTCCAGCAGCAATCGTCAGGATGCTTCGAGGATGCAGGTCGACAACGATGGGCCGGACCTCCGGACCGTTCGTTTCGAGACACCCACGCCACCACCCTTCCCTCTCGCCAACGGCCAAGGCTCGGCGCACAAGCCAATCATCATCGACGATTCGGACGACGAGTGAGCTGCATTGAGAGCACCACAGTACCATTCAGTTGTATCTGCTTCATAGCATCAGTCATTCAGTCATGAAACGCCCCTGCATCGTGTTGGTGTGATCGTAGGAGGCACTAAAGTACGCAAGTTCCGAGTGGCGCTGCTTTGGATCTTGAGATTTCATTGCCCATGGCTGGAGTGTCTGACAGGACGATCAATGCCAGCCTCCGGTTCACCTCGATCGGCGAGCTTGCACCGCTTGTGCTCCGCAGCCATGCGTGCGCGCACTCCATCCGCGCCTTCGCCCACGGGGCTGAACAGCCCAAAGCAGCTAAGAGCTGGCTCCCTGTGGGCGTTCGTAAACCGGCTTGAACCTCCACCTCTGACGCACAAAGTCGCAAGGTAGTTCATGCGGCAGAAGGGACAAGGTGAGGAGATAGCACAAGACACCGTGCTCCACCGCGTATCACGCACGGACAACTCTTCTCTATCTTTTTGTTCCTCACTGACACATCCGTGCGCCTTCCCCCCTTTCCCCGCTGCGTCCCAGCCTCACTTTCTGTCCACCCCCCACCGACCTCACCCATCTCCCTCAGCCTCTACACATCAACAACATCTAATCCCTCATCAATCACTTCACTTCTGAACCTCCTCTCGACCTTCCGTCAGCGGCTGCTCAAGCTCGACTGCTCCTGAGCTCTTCCCAAGTCTCTTCACCGTCGCCCTTCCACAGCGAATTTGGTAACGCCATTGCGTCATGAGGGCCCACGTCGGTGTGCGCTTCTCAGTTGTCGAGGGTACCTTCCTCCCAGATGCCCTCGTCGCGATTGAGAAGCTCATCATGGTGAGCTGTAGGAGATGGTTACTTCCCCAGCTGACAGGTCAGGAAGACGGCGGTATATGCACGACGGCAGCTGCGTCGCCACCTGACACCGACTTCGTCATCGTTCCCCGCTTCGCTCAAGCCGCAAACGTCGACCTCGTCACACGCCTCATTGAAGGCGACCTCGAGGAGTGGCGAGGCATCACTCTCGTGACCGCTGAGTGGATCAAGCTGTCTACTGAGATTGTCCAGAAGTTTGAAGAGCTCTACGACGAGTACAAGGTGAGTGCAGTCCACCTCCGCAGCCTTCAAAAGCTGATGTTTGTTAAGATCGGCGGGGCGAAGGACGTGCGTGTGGAGGCTGAGCTTGATTTCAACCGTCCGCCCATCCCCATCGACAACGATCTCATCGTCGACGTCGAGGAATTGCCTCAGGACAACCTCTCGGTCAAGACCGCAAGCATCAACGGAGACGCCGACCTTCCCTCCACCCCTCTTGTTCAGAACGGCAAGGAAGACAATGCCGTGGACGACACTCCCAAGCCCGGCTTCCCTTTCCCGGCCGCCAAGAAGAACGCAGATCCCACTAGCCCAGGCACGCTCTCGCCCCCCTCGGAGCTCGCAAGCACCCTCAGTGCACCTCCTACACCGACCATGAGCAAGACCAAGAATGCACAGCGCAAGGCAGCCCGCAAGCGCGCGAAGAACAAGAAGAAGGGCCTGGGCGAGCTCGAGGAGACTGAGGGCGAGGACGAGTCAACCACCACCGATCAGTCAAAGACTCAGGAACAGGAGCTGACTGTTTGGGACCGCGTCCGCAACCTCAAGAACAAGGACACTGTGTCCTCTGTCACTGATCGTGAGCACGAGGGGAGGCTCAGTGCTGAACTCTTACAGGTATTCCTCACCAGACAATCCAGCTGCAGACCCTCAACGACACGAAGGAGTGCAGCTGGTGCGGCAAAATCCACAGCCCCGCAGAGTCGTTTGAGATCTGGGCGCGGGTGGCAGATGATGTCTTCCCCAAGCACAGCGTGAGTCACCTGGCATAATCAGCAACTGACAGCAGATACTCGACAACCTGTGGCTCAACAATCATCTCGCCAGCCGTACCGCGTGGTGCCAGTCTCCCCGCCGTGAGAATGACCGACCTGGGGCTGGGCTTTCGTGGGAGAGCATCCGCGACACCACCACCCCTGCTTCGGACAGGTTCTTCACCGACGAGCTCTTTGATGCGTACATTCGCTGTCTGAACGATCACCTTGAAGTCTGCGGCGTCAAGGCGCTGGTGCTCGGTACCGCGTACTGGACGGAACTTTTGGATGAGTGCATGCACAGGCACCCCGCTCGTGTCCCTGTCAGCCAGTGCGGCCTGATTCGCGTTGGTCACACAGATGTGAGCTTCGACCATCGGCTGACTTAGCTAACAACAGCTTTCTTTCAAGCAGTACGACCGCATCATCTTCCCCATCCGGCTCGGATACCTCTGGAGCGTCGCGATTCTCGACGTCGAGAACCGTGTCGTTGTCTGGTACGATGCTTTCGGTTCCGATCAACTCGACAAGGAGGCTGCGTCCAAGGTGCGGCCTTATTTACACACCATTCAGCTGACCACAGGTTGCCCGCATTCTTGATGTCCTAGTCATCACCGATCCTGATGTCGGCTCTTTCGACTGGAAGGTTCAGGACGTGCACGAATCGGTGGGTAGCTCTTGTCTTGCCTCGAGCTGACGGACAGTTCGTGCAGGAGCCAGTCAACTGCAGCGGCGTGCACGCTGCTCTCGCGTGTGAGATTCTCGCAAGGCAGGGCACGCACAACGACCATCTGATCCAGTGGCTGGTGGTTGAGTTCCGGCGCAGTGAGTTGCAACCTGCGTGACGAGAACTAACGGACAGCGTGGCGCAGTCCATCTGTGCCCAGGACCGTCCCCGACAGCTGGCTCCTGCGTGCAATTCGGTGGGTCGTTTTCGTCTGTGCCAAGGGCGGATATTGGAAGGACTCGTGGGAGGCCGACATGAGCTGCGGCAAGAGCCAGTCGCAAGCTTCGAGCATCCAGGGCCGTCCGATGGAGGTCAAGGGTCTGGAGATCATCGGCTTCAACAGCGAGGCGGCAGCGGCGTAAACCAAGAACAAAGTATTAGTAGACCAAGCAAACATGTAGACAGTGAACATGACAGTTGTACAGTAGCCATGACATGCAAAGACTGTTGACACACTACCTCCTTGCTGCCAAATTCGAAACTCTGAAAAAAGGGCGATAGCGCCACCCAGGGCATCTCGACCAGGGCACGGCCACCAAAAAGCCACCGAAAAATGGCCCCGCCACCAATTATGCACCCAATCCGACCACTTCTTCATCTTTTTCCAACCCTCACATCTCTTCCCTTCAAAAGCATGCAAACCGCAAAAGGGATGCGCTCTCGCGCTTGACCACTGACAGGATCGAACTGCCGACCTCCGCATGGACTGATAATCGTCAGATTATTAGTACGATGCTCTAACCAGCTGAGCTAAGCGGCCTTGGACGATGACGTCTGGCTAGGCCAGGATTCGGACGGCGGCCGCGATGGCTCGGCGTTGGAGCAGTGTACGGGGGTATCTACGCTTCTTGAGGCGCTCTGGGAGTGCTGGAACGTTGCTTGGGGCGAAGAAGTTTGCCTTGGTCAAGAGTTGGATCGAAGAGGCTGGGAAGTTCGGTGTGGCCGGCGTCAAATTAGGTCACGACGTGAGAGGTACATCAGATGTGCCGGGGGCTCACGCATGCGGTGGACGCACGCGGTATCCTGCATGCGAGCGCAATGACGGTGGGCGTAAGACGTACATAGCGTTCGTCACCGGCCAGCGAGGGATGGAGTTGTTGTGTGCATCGAGACTCATAACGCTCGACACACCTTCCCGTCTCAAACGTCTCGCCACACGCCTCGCAACATCAACGAAGCGCAGTTCACATCCAGACAGCGCCCGCAGTTGGTCAGTGGTCGTCTCTGGTCCCAAATTCAGGAGTCACTGGATATCTGCATCATGACCTGGGTACTTCTGATTCTGCGAGGCGCCATGTCCACGCCGCACGAGCGCCGCTTAGAGCTTGCTCTGGACGAGGTTGTCGTAGACGGTGCGCTGGAACTTGGAGTAGACCTCCAGGAACTGCGTCGGCACCTCCTCCATAATGTTGGTGCCGCAGATGGCGGCGATGCCAGCCTTGGGGTCAACAAAGTAGTGGGTCTTAGCCACACCCGACCTGGCTGTCAGCTCATATTCCTTAGCTGTATCGCTGAGACTTCGCTACTCACCACCTAGCCGATCCGGGGAGAGGACCATCATCACTTCCGTTCGCGAGGTAGCACAGGCCAAGCGAGTGCGTGACCTTGCCCTCTGTCTGCTGCTTGTCCGTGACGCCCATGAACGCTAGGAAGTCGGCGAGATCCTTCCTCGGCGCCGCGCCCGCGGGCATCTGGTCGCTGAACACGAGCTCAAACGTCTGCGGCGCGATGATACCGCCCGGCTGCTGGCACTTCAGAATACCGGCCAAGAACTTGAGGTACGCGCGCAGCGTGCCGACCATGCCTGCGCCGCCGGACTGGAGGCCGATCATCTCGGGCGTCATCTTGGCCACGTTGCGCCAGCCGGGGTGCAGGATGATGTGGCCCTTGGTGGCCGCCGTGCGCGCCGCCATGCTCTGCAGGCGCTCCTTCACCTGCTCCGTCGGCAGGAAGGTGATCTCCTCCTTCCCGATGCCGAGGGGACCGAAGATGTTCTCGTGGAAGTACTCGTCCAGCGTCTGGCCCGTCAGGCGCATCACGAGGATGCCCGCCCAATCGACACCGGTGCCGTAGGCGTAGTGCGTGCCCGGCTCAAACAGGAGAGGGCGGACATAGCCCTCCACGCCAATGTTGGCCTCGAGGAAACCCTTCAGGCCCTCCTTCTTCTCGTACCGCTCGAGAATGTCGGGCCGGAGGAAGGAGTAGCCCAGGCCGCTCGTGTGCGTGAGCAGGTGACGGAGCGTGATCGGGTTCTTGCGGGGAACGAGCTGCGGCTCGCCGTCGTCCGTCCAGCCGGTGATGATGGGCTGCGCCCAGAGCTCGGGGAGGTGCTTCTCGATCACGGAGGGGTCGTCGACGGCAATCTTGCCCTGCTCGACGAGCTGGAGCGCAGCGAGCGAGGTCACGAACTTGGTCATGGAGAACATCTGGACGGCTGCATGTTAGCGAATGCCAGCGAAGGCACGTACTCGTCTCCGGGTCAACCTCTCCCAGCCCAGGCTTGCCGAACACCTTCTCGCCAGCGCAGGAGTAGTACAGCTCGCCTTCGGGGCCAGTGACACCAAAGTACGTAGCAGGGAGGACGCGGTTCTCAACCGTCTCCTTCAGGAGCTTGTCCAGGGCCTCGACACCCTGCTGGCTGAGCTGAGGCTGCTGCTCCTTCGTCATGTCGTGGTCGTTCGTGGAGTGTGGGTAGGAGTGAGGACAAGAAAGTTGATGGTGCCGGGTGCGGGGAAGGATGTTGATATCAGTGGGCAAGCAAGGTGCATCGTCACCGGGTGCAAGGTTAGAAGCCCCAGGGTCGGTTATCAGTTCCCGAGCGCCCGAACACCGATCGGTCGGACATCGCCGGCGGCCATTCGACAGCGTGCGCCCCAGACAAGCGCGCCTTCCCTGTGCCGTCGCGGCCCGCCCCAACCATTATGGACGCATGTATCGTCGGCGGTCTTGTGACTGCTTGCAGCGCCCAAGCAGCGCCCGCAGAAGCAATTCAGGACGCGTCGCGCCGAGCCTCTGGGGCCAGACTTTCCGGCCCCCGGGCCAGCCAAGCCTTACTTGCAATGTTCGATTTCGACCTGGGTCGAGTTCGCCGAGGAATGTGGAGAGGGTCCCGATCTTCCGCAGCCTCACCTTTCGCGCAGGTCTGCTCGTAGAGGTTCAGGCTGAGATCCAGAGAGCGGCAGCGACCACTCATCTTTGTGCAATGGCGAGTTTCTGCTGCATTGCTGGGCACACAGAGAGGGGCCGCCTGGCCCAACGTGTTGGCGGCACGTGATGCGTGCCTGATCGTTTAGGCTGCTCTTGAAGTTGGCGAGTACGAGTTGCGAGATCCCAATCTCAGACTGTCCTTAGTCGCTTTTCCATCAAAAGTCAGTGGAGGATTGCTAACGTAGCAGAAAGAGTACCCGTTCAAACGTTCATTCGTTTCATCTACAAGGACTAACTACCAAATCCATTGCTTTGATGGCTTGACGTTTTGATGTTTCGATCATTGATATGTTCACGAGCGAGATCTATTGATAACCTTGATAGAAGCTGCTGAGAGCTTGCGCGGACTCGAGAAATGGTGTGTGAGTCGGCTGGGAGGGAGATGGAAGCCTAAGGGGGAGTGGTGAAGACGGCCTTGTTGCCCTCGTTGTCCATGGTATAGTGACCCCACACCTGCCAGTTGCCACCCCCACCGTCACCGGAAAGCTTCTCCACGAAGCCGCTGCACTTAAAGACAACGACCTGGAAGTACTCGTTGTGCCAGAAAAGGTAGTGGTGGGTGGCTGACGTCTCCTTGGTAGCTTCTGGGTTGTCGGTGCCCCAGGAGAAGTCACGGAACTTGTGGAACACGAAGACGTTGTGGTCCGGCCACTGCTTGGTGCAGGCGTTCATGATCCTGGTGATGTACTTCTCGTCCGACTCGGTGAAGTTGTCCTCGATGTTTTCAACGAAGGCCTTGAGCTCCTCAGACTCGGCACGAGGCAGCAGAGTGTGCTCGGCAGTGTAGTTGACGGGATGGGCACCGATCTGGACCTCGGCGCCGACTTCGAGAGGGGCTGCGGTGACGGAGCCAAGCACCGAAAGGGCCGAGGCAAAGAGGGAAGCGAAGAGCATGATGACGAAAGAGTGTGTTGAGAGCCGAATGGGAGGCTGAGTGTGGGACGAGTGGACGTCTTGAGTACGATAGAGCTTGAACAAGTTGAGGCTGGCTGAGGAAGAGCGAGAGAGAGAGATAGCTTGAGTGCTAGCGTGAGATGAGGGTGTGGAGAGGAAGACGAGTGGTGACTGCTGGTCTCTGACGTCCTCCAGACCCCGACTTATATGCCTGCCAGCTTTCCGCCCCCTAGGCAAGAAACGGAGAAGAGCTGCTTCGCACGGCCCCGCTATGCCCGCGGCGCACGGCCCGAGGACCAGACCGTCCAAGCTACCTTTTCAATGCCAGCACACCTGCGACGGGCGGGGGCAAGAACACGCTTCAGCTTGGCGTTGCCCACGACGGCACCTGGTTTCCGATGTGTCAGAAAGGTTGGTCCGGCCACTCTCCCCGCTATGGGCTGTGCCTGGTGTCACCCTCAAGCTACGCCTCCCTCCGTACGACAGTGAAGTGAGACCATGTAGGACCGCCTCCGCCCAGACCGGTCCGGCTTGGCTACGGGTCAGAATGGGGATCAGCTTAGTGGGGCAGGAGGGGCTAGGGGGGGGGGGGGGAGGCAGGAAGGACGTCCCGCGCCCCTAATCTCCTGAGTCCGCCTCGGACGTCACTTAAATGATAGGCAGCAGCACTGCCGTCTCCGCAGACACGGCTGCTGATCGCGTCGGATCACCGCGAGCTAAGGGGGTCGCGTGCCGTCTCAGGCCCCCAAGATGAGTAGGCTCTCCGCCTCAGCTGCCGCTGCCCTTGCGTGCCATACGGCAACAGAGGTTAGTGCCCGCAGTCATTGCGTAGTTCCGCAGCCGGTTGACTCGACCAGAGCAAGATTACCGATCCCCACTGCCGTCCGCTGCCGCACTGCGTACCGCGAGGTGCACCCCTTGCGCCCCTCTCGGAGAAGCGGGTCGTTCAATCGTCAACACGGCCTGCTCATTCGGCACTGAGGGTGGCGGTGTTGCTTGATCGCCGGTGAGAGGGCGTTGCAGAGGGGACCGTCTGCCGTTCTTCAACGAGGGCGAATTCGGGCCGGGTAGGTCAGCGACGTGTGAGGAGGAGTGTCAGAGTGAATTTGCCAACGCCGGACTGCTTCCATGGACCACGGGGCTGATAGAAGTCCTCCATGTGTCAGTGTATGAGAGATGAGTGTGGCGTTTGACATGTTAGGCGTCGACTGGAGTGCTGTATCGTGACGTGAGAGATGTCAAAGACGTCGCCGTTGCCCAAGACTTGCTCTTGCGGGTCCCCAGCAGGATGTGTAGATCACGTGACTCAAGCACCCCGGCCGGGGCAGGCGGTGGGCGGCTGTGGCAGGGGAAGAGGCTCAAGACAAAGCTGGAGTTATCAGGCAGTCATCAAGTATCCGGGCTGCCATCAGCAGTGCAGCCAGAGACAGTACTTGGTCAAAAAGTTCATTCGTTCAAGGAAACGAGTACTGAAGACAAAAGACAGACTAAAGTAGAGTCCTCGACAGTGTCCAGAGCCAAGCGTGGTAGACTTGGAGGGATGAGTCGGAGTGAGGAGCTTAAGCGCAGCCGCAGTCCTGGAAGACGATCTTCTTGCCGCCCTCCTCCTCGGTGTACTTGCCACCGTAGCCCCAATCCTTCTCCTTCTCCTTGCCCTGCTCGCCTTCCTCGCACTCGTTGCACTCCTCGGTGGCGGGCTCAGGCTGGGGCTCCTGGCACTCGTGGCACTCCTCGCCGCCCTCCTCCTTCTTGCCACTGTGGTTGCCGTTGCTGCCCTTGACGCCCTTGTCCTTGCCGTGACCGTTACCGTGGCCCTTACCGTGACCCTTGCCATGTCCGCCAATCTCGAGCCAAGCAGTACCCTGGAAGACGACGATGCCGTACCACTCCTTTTTGCCTTCGTGCTCGAAGCTCTCGACCTGGCACTCCTTGATGCTCTCCTTGCCCTTGGCGCCGACGTCGATCTCGAACTTGATCTTGCCACCAGCGTGCTTCTTGGGGTACACGAAGCAGTTGTAGCCGGGGTACTTGGCCTCGATGGCGGCGACGAGGTCGAGCACAAACTGAGCGCGCGCCTCCTTCTTCGGGACGGACTTGGCGTGGCCCTCGAGCTCGGGAGAGTAGCAAGTGCCGATGTTAACAGAGGTGAAGACGGCGACCTGCAGACCAACCTTGAGGTCATTGCCGAGGTTGACCGAGGCACCGACGCCGGCTCCGGCGCCGACGTTGAGAAGTGGCGCGGCGGAGGCGAGAGCGGCAAGGGTGGAGGTGAGGAGAGAGGTGAGGAGCATGGTGGTTGTTGAAGCGAGTGTGGGATAAAGAGCGAGTGGGGTAGCGAGTGTGAGGGCGTTCAAAGGCTGAGCCGAGAGAGAGGTAGTAGAGAGAAGAAAGAGCTGGGGAGTTGGGGATGACAGACTGCGACGCGAGAGTTCAACTTATGTACCGTGCAGGCTCCAGGCCATGATCCTCTTCACCTGGACCTGAACGGGCGCTGTGCAAGCCAACCACTGACTCCTGGACGAATGTTGCCTCAAACTCTGCGGTCGAAGTCTCTGACAGCACGAGCCGTCTTCGTCGCGTAGTGAGTGGCAGGCAAGCCCACCTGCTCTTCACCGCCCGGGCGTGAGTAAGAAATCACAGGCTGTGAACCCAACACGGCACTACCACGCAGAGTAACGGGGCAGCAGAGTTAGTCAGCGACGAGGTCAGTGTACTCGATTCTCGATAAATTGTCGTCGAAAGGTCCGATCAGTTGTTGCAAGGCGACACCGTTGAATGCTGCTCGATGTGGCTTGTTGACGAGCGTTGCTTTGCGCCACTGCCGATTCTGTGCTCGAGCCATGATGGAGCCGCCTCTTTCCTGTTTGTAGTAGTTTGCCCAGCATAGCGAACGCCCATTCGAAATACCATTCGAGATGCGGAGCTGAGTCGTGACCAACGAGGGACGATCCAGCGATGGCGAGCAGCGAAGGCGCCGCACGCACCACCACCGATCGAACGGAGCGGAAGCGGACTCAACGTTCCGCAAGAAGCAAGGGGTGCAGAGTGCGGGCCGCATGCGAGCCGAGGCAAGCGATACGTAGCGACTGATGAAGTCGATCAGCTGATCGTGCCAAGACAGTCTAGCGACGCCGATGAAGCACCCGGAGAAGATGTACGCTGGGCTATTCCGCCTGGGAACGGTCCTGGCGAATCGACGATGCTAGCCACCTGATCAGCTGGGCAGCATGTGGTGCTCCAAATACCGGAACGGAGATCAGCTTTTGGTCAATGCAGACGAGCGGCTGCGAGAGGTCTGGGCCGCGCAGCTCCGTCGATCCAATATTGGCATCCGATTGAGTCGACACAGTTGGGGACGGGTCGGCTGGCGGCGTGCTCGGACCACTGAGAAGCATGCGACCCTCATCAGCCTCGTCGACCATCGCCTTCAGTCCGTCGGAGTGCTCGGGCCGCGGTAGCAGCATGTGACCCGCAGTCACCCCAGTCGGCCTCCCGATGAGCGACGAGCTCGGGCCACGCAGTCGGAACCGAGCAGTAACGACGGCAGCCTCATCAGTGTGATCTGCTGGTCGAGCGCGGGCAGGGGTACGCCGGTACGCGGTACCGCTAGCCCAGGTCGCCGATCCGTCCGGTCCGCGGAGCCGACGAGCCGACAGACGTGCACGAGAGTGCATCGTGGCTCAACGTGGGTGTCCAAACCGGTCCAGAACAGCTGCGCAGATTGCGATAGATCGAGCTTCATGAGAGGCTTGCGGTAGACGGGTGCAAAAGCAATAGCGCAGAGCGACCCACCGGTCCACTCTGGGGATCTTGAGTGTGACGCTGGGCTGCGTACTGCATGCATGGAGGAATCCGTGATTGTTTTGTATCTTCTCCACTGCGATTTCTGGCTTGCTTGGTGAAGACACTTGGTGGTTGTAGTTGCGACAACTGCGGTCGAAAAATCTGAGAGTGAGTTACGTGCCTGGTTAGTGGTGGGAGCCGCCGTCGGCGGCTCTGCAATGTCGACCAGCAATGTCAGTATGAAGTTCACTGCAGATTACAGCTCAGAACCAACTTCCAAGCCCTCTACACCTCGGTATCCAGCCCCAAAACTCATGACGGCTGCGACGGCAACAGACGACCGGCAAGAAGCGACCATTCTACTCTTCGCCGGTCCCGATCCGAATCCGCCGACATTCCCCACTGACAGTCCCCCCAAAGTGCGCATCCAAACATCAATGCCCACAAGTCCCCATAGTCCTTCAACCCAATCCAGCTGACATCCAAGTCGTGTTGCAGCGCCTTGCAGTATCCGTATCAATCATACAGTGCATCCCACCAATGTGAAGAATGGATTACGAACGGGGCTTCTCCCTGGGTTTTGTTAGCACAAGAAGGAATCGAGCAACAGCAGAACACTCACTTCTTCTCCTTCCAGAGAGCGAGGAGACCGACACCGGCGACCTTGACGACCTTGAAGCGGACACCGGGAATGTCTCCCTTGGCCTTTCCGCGACGACCGAAACCGGAGATGAGGACCTCGTCGTTCTCGTCGGTGAAGTTCAGGCAACCGTCGTTGGGGACGAAGGCAGTAACCTTCTTGCCGTTCTTGATGAGCTGGACACGAACGCACTTGCGAATAGCGGAGTTGGGCTGCTTGGCCTCAACACCGACCTGGTTGTTAGCTGGGTCCGAAGAAATAGGCTGATGGCTGCTGTTGGAAGGCATGGAATGGCGATGCGGACAGCACAACGGTTTCGCGCGGCAGAGAGGTCGAGACGTTGAAGCTTCGGGGCAGACGGCGACGTTGACAGATTTTCCATCGTCCACTTGAGCGGCGACATTGCAGATTTTTCGTCGCAGACAGCACGCTCGCAGCGATTCCGTTCCCCACGCAGCGATGCTTGGCGATCCCAGTCCGGCCCAGTCCCAGAAGAAGTCGTCTTCCAACTCGATGTCGTATGTCGGATGCCCCAATTGTCTGCCCTCCAAAGACTTTCTGCCCGTGCCGCCAAGTCCAAACTGCTGTATCCGTCTTGCTGTATCCACGTCCTTTCCATGCCGATCCAACATCCGTGTCGTCCTCACCTTCTCAAGAACGATACCCTTGGCGTGGGACGATCCACCAGTGGGCGAGGTCTTGTAGAACTTGCCGAGGGCGCGCTTGTTGTAGTCCTTGTCGGCCCAACGGTTCTCGCGACGCGAGGTGCGAAGCTTACGAGCGGCCTGGATTCCACCTGTTGTCGCAGTCAGCACATTGTCGATACAGTCGTCCCGGGACACGTACGAGGCTTGTTGCTGCCCATTTTCGATGATTGAAGGTTGAGGGTTAGGAGAAAGGAGAAATGTGGACGGACACAAGACACTGGGCAGCGAGTGGGAGCGTCTGCCAGCCAGGCTGCACAGTGTGCAGAGAACCTGAATCACGTGATAACATTTCCCTACCACGTGTCGGGCGTTTTGGCTATCGGTCATAAAAATTTGGACCCTGAACAGATTTCTCATAACGCCGAAAGTTTCGTTCAATGTGCATGTATCCTCCTGAAAGCGCTTCCCATCGGCCATGTAAACAATGCGTCGCCACCCAGCTCTTCCTGGGCAATGGACGACTGGCCGTGTGCGCGGAGTCTTGCCTTCCCCCGGCAATCGTTGCCACTTGGCCCATCCTGTCCACCCTCACCGCCCAGGAAGTTAGCACTCTTCACGCACGACCAGTGTTAATAACCTACAAGCCGCCAGCTATTTCGATCGCTCGCCGTGATGACCGAGTCGCGCTCGATGCTATTTTCCGCCAATCCTTGCCATCGAACATGCATGCAGCACCTATCACGGCAGGCAATGTCCATCTTATCCACTTTGTATGTCTCAGATAACGACGACCGTTGCGCCCCTCAATGGCGATGTGGCATCCACCTTGCTCTCGCGCTCCCTCCGATCTCTCCCCGATTCTCTACTTCGTGAGCATGCTTGGGCACCCGTCAGTCTTCTACAGAGCCCCAATCAGTCGTATACTTGTGCCGCTAGTCACTACCCGTGCACCCACGTGTTGATTACAACGAAACTGCATTAATCCCATTTCTCCTGTTATCACTGCCACTACATCTAGATCTGGCCAACAGCGCATCCGTCGGCGCGCGGGTCGCTGCCTCCAGCCCAGACCGTCCTTCCAGAGGGGTCGACAACCTTGCGGATGACCTGGCCACGTCCGAGAATGGCGCGCTTGAAGTGCTCGGCAATCTCGCACTGGTGGCCCATTTCGCGCAGCTTGTCGATCGTCTTCGGGTCGATGCCGTCCTCAAACCATATCTCCGCATTGAAGTTGCCGGCCTGCGCAGCGTTCTTGGTGCCCGCATCAGGCAGGCCAGCGCTGATACAGAAGCGGGGCGCATCCAGGGACGCTTGTGGCGAAAAACCGCGGAGGGTGTTGAGGAGGACCTGGACATGTCCCTGGGGTTGCATGTATCCTCCCATCACGCCGAAGCTCATCACGAGCTCGTCGCCGCGAGTGGCCAAGGCCGGTAGGATCGTGTGCAGAGGTCTTTTCCCTCCAGCCACGTTGTTTGCATGCCCTTCTTCGAGGTAGAAACCAGCTCCCCGGTTCTGGAGAGTGAAGCCGCAGCCCTTCGGGATGGCGCCGGTACCGAAACCGGCGTAATTTGAGGCAATAAACGAACACGCATTCCCCTCGCTGTCCGTAGCGGTAAAGTAGACCGTGTCGGTGCTTGCGAACGGCTTGCCGTGCTCGGGGTTGCTGGCCTTGGTCGGGTCGAAGAGCTTGGCACGGCTCATGAGGTAAGGCTTGGCGAGGAGGCCGTCGACGGGGACATCGACATGTGCAGGGTCACACACATATTTCTGCACATCTGCGAAAGCCAGGCGCAGCGCCTCAATCAGAATATGCAGGTACTCGGGTCCATTGTGGTCGAGCTTGAGGACGTCGATGCCGTGGAGCTCCTCGATGTTCTCGATGATACCGAGCGCAAGCAGGGCACATAGACCCTGTCCGTTCGGGCAGTGCTCGTGGAGTGTCACTCCCGGATCGGTCTCAGTCTTGCGGTACGTGTAGGTGATCGGCTTGGTTACTTCTGCCGTCGTGTTTTTCAGGTCGTCCTGAGTCATGACGCCACCACCGGACTGAACGAGCTCAACGATTGCGTCGGCAATGCGCCCCTCGTAGAAGTTTTCCGGGCCCTTGGCGACGGCCTCGAACGTAGCGGCCAGCTCGGGGTGCACCATGATGTTGGACGGGCGCGGCGCATGACCGTCAGGCATCATCATCCTGGGTGTCAGCTTCGGGGTTCTGGTCTGTTTCAGGCGCTGGGCTAGACTCACTCCTGCCAGCTCGGTGAGGCGTTTTTCACGAGCTTCTCCTGGTGCTCCCACGCGTTCGCGTTCAGCTCGTGCTCGGGAACGCCCTCCTTAGCCATGCGGATGGCCGGAGCAAGAATCTCGGGCATGGTGAGGCGACCGGAGCCAAACGTCTCGATCGTCTTCCACCATCCGGCCGCGGCACCGGGGCACGTAACGGAGTTGAGATTCGTCAACGGGATCGTAGTGCCGGTGATGCCCTGCTTGCGGAGATGCTCGAGGGTGAGCGCCTGGGGAGAGCGCCCGGAACCGTTGACGCCGGTGACCGTCTTCTTCTTGGCGTCGTAGAAGAGACAAAACACATCACCGCCGATACCCGTGCACGTCGGCTCCGTAACGTTGAGGGCGGCGGCGGTCGCGACGGCAGCGTCGGCGGCATTGCCGCCCTTGTTCAGAATCTCGAGACCGGCCTGGGCAGCTGATGGTCAGTTTCGGACGCTGAGAGAGGGCTCACCGAGAGGCTGGGAACACGCGACCATGCCCTTCGTCGAGAAGACGGTGGAGCGGCGCGAGGGGAAGTGCATGTAGCGCGGGTCATGCGCGGGGTGGTACTTGCTGTGGTCGACGGACATCGTGACGTGGGTGTTGGTGGGAGAACGGATGCACGATGGTCGTTTATATCCAGCTGCTGGAGGTTGGAGGTCCCGCGGACCCCCGCCCACATGCTCCAATGGACCAGCCCACCCGCGCCGGGCACGCCGGGACGATGGGCAATCACGGCTATCTACCGTCGGTAACACGCCCGGCCGGCTCAACACGGCGTGTATTGCGGCCTCCACCCGTGCCTGGGGACGCGCCAATAGCCGCGACCTCTTGTGTTCCAGCCGACATCCGACCGGACCGCGCTGGGTGGAGGTGGGGGACCCACCCTGGGCTAGGAGGGGACCTCCACCTCTGTATTCGACCGAGACGACCGATCGCGCGATCGTGAAGATGCAAGGCTGCGGATCAAGGCGTCTCCCGCCGACACAGTGCGGCGGCGCGGCGACCACCAGGAACGGACGGGTCTGCCGGCGTCCTATCTCCAAAACTCAAGCCCGAGATGTCCAAACGCACCCCCTAAAGGACCAACGATAGTGGAGGCTTGGTCCTGGACTCGGCCCGCGACGCCGGACCGGGCGAAATAATCTCGAAATGACCGAAACCATGACCAACCCTTGCTCCCGGGTACGGATTACCGATACCGTCGATGACCATTGCTGAGGATCGTGGCACAAAGTCTGGTCGGCGGTACGCGGCCGCTTCCATCAGATGATATCAATGCTCATGCTGAACAAGCAATTAAGCAGGTATTACTGTGAGGCGATGGCGGGGATCAGCGATCACTTGGAGGGCGCCTCCACCTCGAGTTTGACGCCTAGCTCTGAACTCAGGCCTGCGCCCTCGGATCAGCGTCTGATGCCGCTGCTGTGTGCTGGAGAGTGACGAGATGCAAAGGCATTCGTTTGGAAGACAAACCATTCCTTGAGCCTCTCCTTCTGCCCACAATCACCTCCAAGCAACAAGCCGTATCGAGCAGTGCCTTGAGGCTCCAAGCAGCCGCGGTGGCTTCGCGTTGAGCGTGAGCTGCTTGGACCTCACTTGTAGCTGACCGGCCAGGCAGCTTTACTCATATCAAGCCGGCTGGCGGGGTGCATAGCTGTCATGAGCTCTCCAACAGCTAACTTGCAGCTGGTCCGCTCTCAAGCCCGGGCTCTGGCATGCTGCTTCCCACATAAGCCTTCCTCAGCCGATACCCAGCTCCCCTCAGACTTCCTCCCGCCCAGGTATGTAGCTGGCACCTGCCCACTGGTCAGCTAAACCCAGCCGCGTGCACATCGCGGCGGACTCAGTAAGTTACCCCTGGCGCTTGGTCGCAAATGGCATCCAAGTCGACTATAGTCATCGGAACGTATGGGGTAGCTTCGAGCTGAGTTGACGGCCAGTTCGCGCTCCTGGTGCTGTCCAAAGATCAGCTGAGATAGCTGTTGAGTGCTCATTGGAAGCTGACCTCCAGCTTTGCTCCGCTCGTCATCCTACCCCGCGATGAGTTTGTAGCTGAAACTTACTACATGGTGAGCGAATTTAAACTAGGGTCACAGGTTAAGTCGAACGAGTGGTGCCACAAACGAGGCCGTGAACTGTCGACCTCGCTGCAACCACGAATAACTCATGCATATGCATGTTTCTTGCTCTATAAACAGTTGTTCCACGTGCATGGGAGTCTTGGTAACCTATATACGAAGCATGGTGCACCTGGGATCAATACTTAATGTGTCCTCCATTAGCAGAGATGGTGTCCTTGATCCTGTTAGGCATGGACATGATAAGTCGGTCGATCTCATTCTGATCATAGGTGTTCCAGAGCTCCGTAGCGGCAGCGAATAGCCCCTCCTGGGTGGTGGGACGAGGGTTGAGACGGGCCAGGCGGCGCTTGAGGTTGCTCCAAAGGTTCTCAATGGGGTTGAGGCAAGGAGAGCAGGGAGGGTGAGGCAGGAAGCGCATGCCAAGTTGCTCTGCCTTGCCACGGGTGGCCTTGGCTGTGTGGACGACAGCGTTGTCCTCTACAACCCAGGGCAAGCCATAACCACGCCACTGAGTCTTGACACGCTTCCAGCAATCAAACAACTCCTTCTCAGTCACCTGGGTGCGATAGATGGCCGCATTGACTCCCTTGCGCTTGGAGGTCGACTGGGAGGTGTCAAACCACACCAGCTTCGACTTGCCGCCATACCAGATAGCCCCCCAGCACATAATCGACCCACAGCTCGATCTGGAGGTGTACTGGATGTACCTGAGTGTCAGCACTCTTCCACAGCATGTAGAACGTCAGGAAAGACACTCACCGCTCATTGGCACGGTCAGAACCGATGGGGCGCGTCACATATGCTCTGTGGAGCTGGTCAATGTAGAGAGGGACCTCGTCACAGAAGATCACCTTCCTCCACTCTTGGAAGAGTCGCTGCTGCTCAAGAGCATAAGCGAGACGCTTCTCCTTGTGAAGGGGGCTTAGATACGGCCGCACAAGAGCCACAAAGCGGCCATAACCAAGCTGGCGACGTGCACGGCGCAGAGTCATGAGAGAGAGGACAATGTCTCTGTCTGCAAGAGTGTCCAACACCTCACGATTGCTGGCGAAGGGCTGAGCCTCAAAGACCTCGTAGATCGCTCTGAGGTTGTCGGGAGTGAGCTTGGTGTGGCTGCGGGGGATGCGGATCCCCTGGACAGGGTTCAGAACAGCCAGAGCAGGTGGAATGAGAGCCTGGAGGCGAGCTAACATCACACAGTAACCCACAGTGCTCTTGGCGATGTTGTACTCCCAGGCGACAGAGGAATAGCTGCGGTAGCGAGCCAAGGACGCAATCTTGGCGCGGCGGCGAGGTGTGAGGCAAGGGCGAGGCATAGCTGCAAGTTCTGATGAGGTAGAGCTGTTGTGGAAGAGAAGTGGCACTCAAGGAGGCTTATATGCCACAAAGATGGACAGTCGGACGGACTCCGCTGCCGATATGCATGGTTTCGACTCAATTCTTGGATTTTCCAAAAGCCCAGCTTCGGAGCTTGATACATGAAAGATTTGGGGCAAGCACAGGCCTCGGTGGCTGAGATCTAGGGCGATAAGGAGGGTGGTGACATGCAGCTTTATTGTGGTGGTGTGGTGGCCAGTATGCACGGTGCGCTCTGCAGCTCCATTTGTCCGAGCTGCCAAGCATTCCTTTCGGCTCTACGCGGAGTTTCTAGGCATAAAGAGTACCGTTGCATGAGTTATGGATCAGAACATGAGCCACGGCGAGGTTGACGATGACGGGACCGTGCGCATCCGTTCGACTTAACCTGTGACCCTAGTTTACAGTTCACATCTCGACAAAAGAAGTAGTGCGTGCTGGTATCTGTTTCATAGTCAGCTGACATCCTGCTCGCGGAATACGGCAGTACGGCCCTCCAGAGCATGAAGTGCGTATCTCGAATGCCACGGGATGGAGCTGACATCCAGTCCACTCTTGCCCTGGATGACAGGTACGCAGCCGGGACTTGGCGACGTAGCGCGAGCTGACTGCCAGCCTTCGAGGTGTGCAGTGGATATCGTAAGCCATGGCCGAAGCTTGGATCAGGTCAGGTGAAGCTGACAAGACAGCCGACTACACTCCTGCGCCCCCTTCGAACAGCCATCGTGTGTAAGGCATACTGTATAAAGAAGGGCAAGGTGTTTGATGTTGCTGTGGTAGCTAACCGAGAAGCTGCTTCATACTTCGCCCCACTGAGTGAGCTACATAGGTTCCGCTTCTAAGCTTCCAGTCAACCAAGTCCAACTATCACACCGCGGTGCGTAGCTGGGTCAGCTTCCTCCCAAGTCAACCCCAAGCCCTCCGTCTATGCCGCAGTAGATGTCTTGGCCAAGCTGTTTGAGCATACTTTTGTCAGCTGATAACAGTGTCTCACGACCGTCAGCGCTCTGTCAAGCCTGCAGGGAGGATGCAGATTCCCAGTAGACTCGACCACATCGTCGCGAGCTAATGGGAGCGTAGGCAGCTTTTGCCTCAGGACAGTGGCCCTATCAAGGCACCGACATGTGTAAGCCAAAATGCACGGCATCGCCTTCGTTTCCTTGGGGGTGTTGCTGTGTTAGGGACAACGCTACATAGCTGACATTGAGAATGGCCGATGCTCAGCCGTGCGTGTCAAGAATGAATGTCAAGGTGAGCTAAGCAGAACTCCCAGCCGAGCTGATAGGGCAGTTTGCATCGCCGTTGACCAACCGATGGCAGTAATTCAGAACTTAAGAGGTCGGCTACTCCAGAATGTCTTGAGAGCTTACGAGCAGCACATCTGCCTCATCGACAGACAGACTAACGCTGTCCCCTTGCTTTGTGAGCTTAACGTGTCGCAATTGACAGACAGTCACGGGCCACATACCTGCCCAACGTCAGGAACGGGGGTACGGAGCGGGCACTTCGGTCATTGTGAGCTGATCACCAGCAAGCCCTTGTGCCACAGTGCGAGCGAGAGCGCATGTCTCAGCTGGCACAGCTTCATCCCTACGCTACTAAAGGAGGCGCCACTCCATTATCAACTTATCGCGCAGACTAAACGGGTCAAGAATTGCCGCGTGAGCTCAAAACGGGCGTTCGGATAGCTGACCAGGCAGATTGCGCGAGCTTCTTGACGCAACTTTATCCTGCTTTCCATTCTACGGTGAACTTTGCTGATTTTGCGAGAGCTGACAGGCAGGCAGGACGTTTGCCCGAAGCCCCAAGAGCAGGTTAGCTAATGGGATCTGAGCCGAGATGAGCTAGCCTTCAGCTTCAGCATGGTACAGTAGTAGATGTTGTAAGCACCCCAACAAGCTTAGCCACGCGTCGTGAAGCTGACGTTACAGTTGTCGAACAACAGTGTGCCGGCCACAAACCATATTGCCCACAGTCAGCCGGGAGCTGTTTCTCGGACGGTCACGGCTAACCAAACAGCGCGCTTGCACCGCTACCCGGCATGTCAGTGAGGTACAGTATCGGCATTCTCACTCAGCCGGTAAGCTCATGTGCCAGGCGGCCGAGCTAACCAGCCAGCCTATCATCCTTTGTCATGTTATCGGAGGTGCTGGTGCGTAGCAGTGAATCTATCTCCTTGAGCTGATGTCAGCATATGGTTGTTTGAAGACGCTGTGAGTTTTTCGGCCTATTTGGTACAAACTGACGGTCAGATCAGTACATCGAGCTTCAGAAGAATGCACTGGTGTGCATGGCGACCAAGATCGTGAGTTTGGCGCCCCACTTGATAGTAACTGACTGACAAGCCTGCAGCGAACAGCATACTACAGCCACTTCATGACTTGCACGGTGAGTTTTCCGACCCGCCTGGAAACGAACTGACTGCCAGATTTGCAACCATCGTTACGACAGCGCTTTTATTTCTCCCTCCTGCCTCCCGCACATTGGGTAATGGACGCAGGGGTGGTAAGTTGAACACGCAATCCAGCGATAACTGACTCCCAGCGCCTAAACACCCCGGGTACCCGCAAGGGGAGCTAGGTTGCGTTCGCGATTCACCTACGAAAAGTGCGAAGAACCCCTTACACCGCCACATTGCTGCGATGCTGTCGCTGTCTGGTCGGCGCCAGTGAATCATCCAGATCCGTTCCAGATCGCTCATGAAGCCCGGTATGCACTGTCCTGCTGATTGTCTTGTCTTGCTGGTCAGCCGACTGCCAGATGTAAGTGGCTCCTAGCTCGGCTACAGCTTGCTCAGCTAATCGCAGCTCGTGCAAGTCGCGAGTTGCCTGGCACTGTGGCAGTTCATCGAAACGTACCGCATGAACTGACAGCCAGGAGTGAGTTCCCACTGTAGCTTACCAGTCCTTTCTCATCAGCTTACCGCAGACCATCCCACAGTGAGTTACTGTTCCTCAATTGGGCTAACTCTAATGCCGAAATCCCAGTGTCTGACCCAACGGTGAGTGTTCCAGCTGAGCGGGTGGTTGCGACCAGCTGGCTCGTCAGAAGTGAGTTGTGTTTCGCCGCACCGCCATGATTAAGTTCTTCTCCAAGGTCGTGCAACACTAAGTTTATGAGTTTACTCTATGCAGCTCACCTGTTCACGATAGTTGATCGCCAGGCCGTATGCAGTTCCCAGCTTGCTTGACTCCTTGGACTCAGCTAACGGCAGCCTGTTACGAATCTTGAGCTATGTCGAGACAGTGAGTTGTCCTCTATGCAGCTGACACAGCCGCCCCTTACTAGCTGACCTTCAGGAGTGAGTACTGTTCAGCTTCTCGCTTTACCTACTCTAGCTAACCGCAGCCCTCTTAGCGTGAGTTGTGATGCTCCGCCATTAACTCTGTTCCAGCTACAGTTTGTTCTGCGGCTGGAGCAGAAAGTATGATTAGCTGACTCGTCAGGCGTGAGTATTCCCCAGCTCCTGTAGGAGTGCACGAGCTGACCTCCAGCCCCTTAAGTCCAGAGCCTTCGAATTTGTAAGTCCTCTTCGGCCAGCTGTTTGATTGAGAGAACGAGCTGACCCATCAGGCCGTATGTGTGCGTGAGTTGGATGGAGAGCGACGATCGTTAACTCTGTCCCAGAACTAGCGGTACGCCAGTCGTGAGGTGTAGCTCATCGGCTTCGCAGCGAGCTGACCCGTCAGGCGTGAGCACGCCCCAGCTCCGTGCTGCTCTTCTCCGAGCTGACTCCAGTACCCCAAGGTTTGTCTTCCACCGAGCAGAGAGTAGTGTTCCCCTGTACAGCTCATCGTATGTGCACATTCAGCTGACCTGGCAGACGTGAGTACTTAAGCTGTCTCCACGCCCCTTTGCCAGCTAACCCCAGCCATGCACGGCGTCCGTAACCTTGAATCGTAAGGCTCGACAGTACTGCATGAGCTGACAGGTAGGCGTGAGTCTCTCCCAGCTTCCAGCGCATCTTTCCCAGAGCTGACCCAAGGGACTCTTGTCTCCAATCTTGGGCGGACTCTGCGCAGCTGATTGTTGATGGCTAATTGATTCGTCAGACGTGAGTCCTCTCCAGCTAACTTGTCCCAGCACGTGAGCCAAGCAGTCATTGGGTGGTTTCGAGATACCCACATAATAGCGGTTGTCTTCGCGTGAGTTGCTTACACATCAGTGTTTGTCAACTCCGTCCCAGACCCCTCTCTTGGATCGTGGCTGCCCACATATAGCTGACAGCATCTCCGTAGTGAGCAACAGTGAGCTGATCGCCATACGTGAGTCCCAGCTTCCCAGTCTTTGCGAGCTAATCCCAGTCTCGCCCACTTCACTTGCCCCACAATCACGCACCAGCTGCGTTTCACCCTCGCCACAAGAGATGTGAGTTTCTCTGATAGCTTCTCACTCGTTGGAACTGTAAGCTAACACCCAGGCGTGAGGCTAGCTGTTCCAGCATCGTTCTCAGCTTACGCCCAGCCTCCGTACCTGTCCGATGCACACGTCTAGCCAAGAGCCTGCATATCGTACAACATCTACTGATCTAACAACCCAAGACAAGTCCCCTCTGCTCATCGAACACTGACTGTCCGACCGGCACTACCCCCGTTGTTCGCCAGCGTGCGCTTCTCGGGCGCAACGCTCGCGGACCGCGTAGCAGTGCGCTCGACAATGGACGTGCCGTCGCGGAAGCGCGCCTTGAAGAGCACGTTTGCGTTCGTGAACAGGCCCTCCTTCAGGGACACGACGATGAACTGGGATCCCTTGAAGCGGTTGCGGAACAGCTGGCCAATGTGCTGCGTGTGCTGCAGATCGAGGGCGGCGTCGATCTCGTCTAGAATGTACATCGGCGCAGGCTTGAATTGGAGCAGCGACATGATGAGGGAGAGCGCGATGAGGGAGCGCTGCCCGCCCGACAGCTCGGTGAGGGACTGCTTCCACACACTGCCGAGACGGACCTTGACCTCGAGTCCTTCGGTGAGGTCCTGGCCCTCTGGGGGCTGCAGCTTGGCGAAATTGCCGGGCAGCAGCTCCTCGAAGATCAGGCCAAAGTCGCCGTTCACCTTCTCCCAAGTCTTGAGCAGGGCGTCGCGCTTGTACCGGTCCAGCTCGGTGATGGTCGCCTCGATCTTGGCCTTGTCCTTCAGGACCGTCGCCATCATCTTTTGGAGCGCGGCCTCCTTCTTCTCGACGCTGTCAATCATGTTCATGACCTTGGTGTTGATCTTGCGACCCATGCCCTTGTGCTGCGCCTCGAGCTCGCGGCACTGCTCACGCGCCTGAGACAGGTTGACGCCGTGGAAGTCGTACGGCGTGCCGCGCTGGCCGAAGAACTGCTTCTCCTCGAGGATCCAGCTGAACTGCTTCTCGAGGTTGTCCTTGGCCGACTCGGACGCACTGCGCTCCTTGCTTATGACGCCGAGGTCGTGCTCCAGCTTCTTCAGGACGAGCTCGCTATCGACAATCTCCTGCTTCTTCGCCTTGAGATCACGCTCCAGGTCGGCGAGCTCGTTGTCAAAGGCGACGAGGACGGCACGCTCGGCGCGCAGCATGTCCTCCATCGCCTTGTAGTCAGCCTGGTGCTTGGCGACGCGCGAGTGGAGCTTCTGCAGCTCGGCCTGGCTCTTCTTCAGCGCCTCCTGCGCCTCGGCAAGCTCCTCCTTGGCTGCCTCGACGTCGCCCTCGAGCTGCTGTACCTCGAGCTCGGCAGTCTGCACCTCCTTCTGTCGGCTCTTGACGTCGGCCGTCTTCTTGCCCAGCGCCTTCTTGCGCGCGGCAATGTCCGCCTTGATCTCCTTCAGCTTGCTGTCCTTGTTGTTGCTAAAGTCGGCCATGTCCTTCTCCAGGCGCTTGCACTCGGCCTCGGCCTCCTTTCTCTTGGCCTTGGCCGACTCGACGACGGCCTTGAGCTCGGCGAGCGTCTTGCGCGCTGCCTCGACCTCGGCGATGATCTTGGTCGCGTTCGAGCCGCTGACCTGGTCCTCGAGCAGCTTGACCTCGTGCGCACACAGGTCGAGCTGGCGCTTGTCCTTGCGCCACTGGTCGATCTGCTTCTTGGCGCCGGTAAGCTCCTTGGACGCATCGGAGAGGACGTTCTTGTACTCGGCCATCTTGCGCTCGATCGCACGCAGCTCCTGCACCTTGACGAGGAGTCCAGAGGAGGACGGCGCGGCACCGCCGGAAAGCGTGCCGGACGGGTCGTACACGTCGCCCTGGAGGGTGACGGAGCGCACGCCGATGTTGCGGTTGAACGTGACAGCCTGCGCGGCCTCCTTGTCCTTGGCGATGAACACGTCACCAAAGACGTACGACATGGCGGCGCTGACCTCGTCATCGTAGCCGACGAGATCCAAAGCAAGGTTGACCTTGCCGGGAGCGACCTTGTTGGCGGCGGCCATCTTCTCAGCGGACATGCGGAACGCGTTGATCTTGTTGAGCGGGATGATGGTGACGCGCTTGCGGAGCTTGCCGTGGTTCAACAGCGCCGAGCCGACCTTCTCGTCCTCGACAACGACGTTGTAGAGCTTGCCGCCGGCGCAGATCTCGAGCGCGGTCGAGGCAGCAAAGTTGGACTGGTCGAGGTCGACGAGCGTCGCAACGAGGCCCTTGACCTGCGAGCGGTCGAAACCGGCATACGGGTCAGAGTAGGAAAAGTCGATAGCGGCGAGGCGGGACTTGATGGCGTCGCGCTTCTCGCTGAGCTCCGAGACCTTCTGGCCAGCCTCGGCCTGGCGCTCGAGGAGCTCGCGCTCCTTCTCGTCGTCCCAGCCAGCCGACTCGACACGCGCCTGGAGCTTCTCAGCCTCGGCACGCTTCGCCGCGAGCTCCTTCAGGAGACCCTCGCCTTCCTTCTCGGCCTTCTTCGCGCGGGGCTCCTTCTCCTTGATCTCGCGCTCAGCGTGGCCAATCTTGACCTTGGCTTGCTCAGCCTCAGTGCCGGCGGCGGCAAGCCTAGCCTTGGCCTCGGCGAGTTGGCCCATGTAGCCTCCCGCCTCCTCCTCGTTGTTCGATGAGAGACCCGTCAGCAGCGTCTGGAGCAACTCCTCGGTCTTGGCGAGCTCGGCGGCACCAGCGTCGTACGCCTCCTTCAGCTCGGCGAACGAGGCGGCTTCGTCCTCGGCAGACTGCCTCTTCTTTCCGAGAGCGTCCTCGGCCTGACGTCAGTTCCGGTAAACCCCCGCAACTTACATCCTTGATAGCCTTCTTGGCAGTCTCGACGCGCTTCGTGTCCTCCGAAACGGTGCTCTCGTGCAGCTCGAGCTGAGCCTTGACTTTGACGAGCTCGCGCTCGAGCTCGTTGAAGGCGTCGGTCAGGGCCTGCATCTTGCCGCCCTTGGCCATCTCCTTGGTGCGGCGCGCCTCGATCTCCTCGCGCTCCTTCTCCATGTCCTTGCACTCCTTGCCTCCGCGCTCGACGTCCTCCCTGACGCGGGTGATCTCGGCCTTCTTCTGCGCAATCGTGTCGGCGCTCTTGTCGAGGCGGTCGACGACGACCTGCCACTCGTACGCCTTGACGAGACGAGTAAGGCGCTCGAGCTCGGTCGTCGCCTTCTGATACTCGAGGTAAGAGCGCTTCTCGGCGCGCAGCTTCTCGAGCTTCGGGTCGATCTCCTCGCGAAGCAGGCTCTCAATCTCCTCAACCTTCTTGTCCTTCTTCGCCATCGTCTTGACGGCCTTCTCCTTGCGCTCCTCGAACATGCGCGTTCCGGCGGCTTCCTCAACCATGCCGAGGATCTCGGCCGGCTTCATGTTGAGCACCTTGGTGATCTTGCCCTGCATGATGAGAAAATTGGGGTTGTTGATGTTGAGCTGGACCGACTGGAACAGGTTCTGAATCGTCTGCAGCGTGCTCTTGTGGCCGTTCAGGAGGTACTTGGACACGTTTCCGACGGCGATTTGGCGAGTAACGGTAATCTGGGGGGTGTTCTCGAATCCGACTGGCGACTTGGAGCGGTCCTGGTTGTTGAACACGATCGTGACCGATGCCTTGGTGACACCGGCCTGACCACGCTTGTAGATGAGGTCCATGAGGTTGTTCGCGCGCACCGACTGCATGTTCGTGATACCGAGAACGAAACAGATCGCATCGAGAATATTCGACTTGCCGGATCCGTTCAGACCCGTGATGGCGTTGAACGACTCATCGAAGCCTGCCGTTAGCACGAGAGCGAAGGTCCGACGCACCTGAAATGGTCGTTCGCACGGGGTACGACTTGAAGCCTGGGGTCAGCTAGCCGCCACGACCGCAACTCACCGTCGAGGATGAGTTCCTCGATCCTCATCGTGTCGTGTCGCTTGCTGGCGGTTGTGGTTAGTGGACGTTCCGAGCAATTCAGCACAAACAAACCCGGCCGTCCGGTGATGTCAACAAAACAGGCGCGGTGTTGTTGTGGTCTTCACGGTGATACATTTGATTCCGTTTTCCACGTGGTGGCCGTATCCCACGTCAGCAGTCTTAAGTTGAGACATGGGTTTAGCGGATTCAGCAGGATATGCATACGCGATAAGGTTTCGAGCCAGAGACAACGTTCTGTGCGTTCGGCGTGCTTCTTGCCCGTCTTCCCGCGAGGTACGGAGGCAACAGGTACGATGGACAGCGTGTGCTGTGAGGTGTGCACCGCTGCAACCTCCATGCTGTCCAGCAGTGCAAGATGGTAATTGGCAGGCGGTAGCAGCGCATTCCGGATCGATCTGCGTTACAGAGATAAGGAGGTCTGGACATTCCGGCCGGAGGAACGTTCGGGTTCCTTGCTGGATGCATGCCGCTGGGTGCCGTGCAAGCCTTGTCTCGGTGCAAGTTTCGGATCTGAAGCAGCTCTTGCGATCTCGATCGCAGATCCATTCCAGCCATGCTCGCTGTCACCACTGGGAGGATGCATGCGCAACCCAGTTGCTCCACTTCAGCTGCGATCGGCGCAGCACTGCACCCAGCCAGCAGCACAGAGCCTACACCATGCCTCGCGCACTGGAGGCGGCGTCGACGTCACCTTCATTGCGGTCTTGCTACCTTCTCCGAGGCTGCGGGCGCTGTCGAAGAAGGCCACTATGAGCAGAGGTTACAACCACGAGGAAGACAGCGGTGACGCCCGCCTACAGCGAGGCGGAAGCAAGCCAACGGAGATCCCACATCAGACCAACGGGCGCTCCACTTGCTCGCTACCGCCTGCGCAACGCCAAACGCCGAGGAAGCGACGCGTGCTGCATCGCTATCAGGTGTGACGCTTGGGCCGTGGCGCCACTCAGGGTGGCGGGATAGCCAGCAGCCAGCCGGCAATGGGAGTGGGCGTGGGCAGCTGCTATGCTGGAGTGTCCGTGCGATGTGTGACCTACGGATGGGAAGCGCTGTAAGCGCTGAGTTCTGTAGTTCCTTACTGAGCGGAAGTGCACAAGAAGGAGGAAGGACGCAGGAGAAATCGCTGCGGATGGATAAGCTGTCTCCCGCTGTGCCAAGATCAACTGGGACCGACGCCGGTCCCGTCGCCGCTGAGTGACGGGCCGCACTGACTCCGAGACGGCCGCCACGTGCGCGGAGGCCAGTATGCATACGAGCGCCATGGCAAGGAAGATGCACGCCGTTGCGGGCAGGAAGCAGTGCAGCGGCCTGGATGCAGGTATGCGGCGTACGAGCTGGCACCGCTCTGCACGTCCTGGCCACGTCCTTGTCCTGGCCGGCATGGGCCGAGCGAGCTGGCTGCTTTACCCAGCGACGAACGCACGGATCCCTGCATTCGCGATGATTATTCTGGGCGCGGTGTTTTCCCTCTAGGGGATGGTGAGCACCTGAGGGGCTAGGGGCAGGGGACAGGAAGGGGGCGCACTTTGCCGCCGGGCCTCTGATATGTCTCCTGGATGTGGGCCCTGGCGCGGCCATTTACGGTCCCTTCCCTCCGCCTTCCACCGCTCACGCACGCAGCACACAGCGAGCACGCTCAGAGTCACACGCCGAGTGACGAGAGGATTAGCACCCTGCCGCGTCAGTAAGCACACTTGGGAACACTGGAATTCACAGGGATGAAAAGGTGCGAGCCGCCTAGCCGCCGCCTCTGACGCGTCTGACATGCAGGTGCATTCAACGCCATTCCGACCTCTCCTTCCTCAGCATATCCGGAGGGCCATGTTTGTCAGTTCCGAGCGCCGCAGAATCGTGTCACGAAAGAGCCGTTGAATCGTCCAGCAAACCCGTAAACGCTGGCGGGAACAGAGTGGCCAGAGCAGGGGCTCATGAAACTCACGGGACAACCACGGCACCACCGATCGGGGCACGGTGCGTGCCTCACTTATGTGCCGTCCGTAAGCGTGCACGCGTACTTGCGTGGGTCGCTGGAACCGCCATGTCGGTGGAACCAGTGGAAGCGGTACAAGCGAGGCCGCAAGCCGCAGGCTGTGCGGCAGCCTAAACAGCCTTTAGCAATTGACGAGACTGCAGCAGGCTTCTGACTTGACGTTAGGCGCTGCCGGCGCCTATAGGGTTGCACTGTTGAGAACCTTCCGAGCTTCTTCCAAGCCTTCCGCCGTGCATCCTAGACGTTGCTGTACGGCCTATCGCCGCCAGAGCTTGCGCCAAGCCCGCCTCCGATGAATTGCGTCCGCATCATCGCATCTGATACAAGATCGCGAGAGCGAGAGCGCGAGCGCGAGCGCACTCCGCTCCGCCTGCAAGCTGCAGCTGACTGGCCCAGCTGCGGGTGGCGGCGTTGTATTTCGCGCTTCGCGGGCGCTGTTTGGTCGGCATCGTTTCTCGTGTTTCTCGGCGCAATGCGTGTGACATGCAAAGGATGGATCGGCGGTCTTGGACGCGACCAAGGGGGCGCACACACCGCACACTGACACACCGCACTGTGCACCGCAAAAGACGCGTTGCGTTCTGCGCCCCTGAGCGTTTGTTCTTTTCTTGTGCTTTCCGCTGCCATATGCGGCATGCAGCACTTTGCTCCCAGCTGATACCTGCTATCGTTTACTGGCGGTACTGCGCACCGCGCATGACAAGACATTACTTGTTCACCAGAAGAGACGCTGGCCATTGGTGATAAGTCGCTGTGATAAGAGCTGGAACCAGAGCACGGACTGGAACGCCGCCTCAATCCACAAGCTCCAGACCACGCACACAACCGATCGTCCATGGTCGCTGGTGGCTGTTTCGGACTAGCGTTTTTGGCATGTTTGGATGTTTACTCTTTCCCACAGTACACACGTCTGCGCTGCATGGAATTCCAACGTATGAGAACCACTGGCGTTCAGAATGTTCCAAACAAACGGTCCAAGTATAGACTGTGAGGGATCGCAAACACGCAACTCGCAGGATCGCAGGCTGGCCACTGAAAGGCAACAAGTGGTCGTTTCATTGATGGTGGACGTCTGAAATTTATGGTGGCTTGGCCAGTGTCGCTGTCGAGATGACACGGACCCTGAGTGAGCCTGAATCGCGTGGATCTGAACCCTGGCTGCCTTGCCCTGCAGCGCATTTTTTGGCGTCTCAGCACCCTTCCCCTGCTGCCTCCCTGCTGGCTCCCTGCTGCTTGGCTGTGGCTTGGCCGCACACTAAGACTGCAAGTCCTGTCTTCCTCCCGGGTCTTCTGCTGATTCTGCTGGGTACCTGGGAACTCAGTTCTGAAAGCAAGCCGATCAGCACAGAGAAAAGAAAGATGCGATGCGCTGCCTATCGAACTATGGTACGGCCCACATGGCATACGGCCAAGCCCCGCCGCTGGTACGGTCGCTCGGTCGTGCCGCCGCAGACTCACTCACTCTTCAGCACACCAGCGCTGATCCCTTAAACCTAACAGCAGCCGTTGGTCCCTGGGCGGTGCCGGGTCTCGGGTCTGATGCCTTGTGTTCAAGCACACCCTCACGCACGCCTCCGGACCCTTGCCCATTCTCCTGCGTGCAAGAGCAGCCCTCGACCCCTGAGTCCCAGCCAAGGCCTTCCCTCATCCCTCGCCCTCGGACCTCACCCTTGACCTCGACCACCCAGCCAATGTCGAGCCGGACCCAGCCTAGCCAGCCTGGCTCCTGGCTCAGCACCTGCAGCTCTTCAGGCTCTCTCTGCCTGTACTAGACACTCACTCCTGGACCGTCCAGCCTGGGCTGCCCTGGGCCTCAGTTTCCTCGCCGTAGACCGCATAGCCATCAGCCAGCTAGCCAGCGTCCACCACCGCCGTCAGGTATCATATCTTTCCGAGTCTCTACACCTCCTCTCCATCTCGCTCACCTCAGCCTCCTCCTCCCCCCCGACCCCGACCCACCCACCACCAGAGGTGCAACATCTCCCTCACTCCCCCGACTCCCCATCCCCCGACACGACTGGCTCGGCTTTGGAGTACGGCACGCTCCGCGAAAAAGTGTGCTCGCCCCTCCACTTCTGATCTAAATGTGCTGATCAGTCTGAGAAGAGATCCGCAACCCCGCCTCGTCTCTCTCCGACTCCTCCAACACAGGACGCTCACACACACACTCTCCCAACATAAGAGCTCCACCTTCACCCTCTCCCACTCACACCCTTTGACCATCTGTCGACCACTGTCTCTCCTTTAACTCATCATCTTTCGACGACGACGCGACGACCCTGATTACTACTCTTCCTCCTGCTCGTGACTGGTTCCCGACGCTCCCGACACGACCACACCAGCTGCACATCGCCTAAGCTCACCCACGTTACGACGCGCACAACACTTTTCTTGCTCATTGTACATTACCGCAACGCATTCATCACCATCAACGCCGGTGCAAGTCTCGGTCACGCGTCCTGAACATTCCTGAGATCCATCAGTCGGATCACAGGAGCTCGCACCCCTCCACGCCACGCTAGCACTATCGCAACCCCCCGCCTCCTCCTCCTCGCATCAGCTGCTGAACGTCGAGCCCAAGACACAAGCTTGATCATGCGCAGAGGGTCTAGTACCCGCGAGTTTGCGCCGGGGCGATGGCTCCCTCACTTGCTCGTCATCGGGCTGCTCGCTCTGACGGCAGGTGTGAGGGCGCACGTCTACAACGAGACGCTAGACCCATGGAACCTCAACAAAAACCAAGGTAGGTAGATCACTCGGCGGTGAACTGGCGGTCTGCAGAGATACTGACCCAGCACAGATGCGACGGACAGCATCGATTACTCGACGCATAAGCGACAAAACTATACACAATCTCCGAAGAACTGGAGAGTGAGTGGGCCCGGGCCCTCCCTCGCCCGACACAGCGAGGGCGGCGTTTATTTGGTAGACTCAGAACTGACAGTTCTCAGGAGCTCCCGACGTACACCATGCTCGCGGACAAGTGGATCGACGGAGATCCGACTAATAACGACTTCTTCGGTCTCATCTACGAGTACGACTGGCGCGAGACGCAGCTCCGATCAGGAGGAGATGTCGCGGGTCTGCGTGACCCCCGCGGTCTGGACTACATCCAGAGCATGGGCTACCGGTCTATCTATATCGCAGGTACACCGTTCGTCAACATGCCGTGGCAGGCAGACGGATACTCGGCCATCGACTTTGGTCTCCTCGACCCGCATTTCGGAACGATGGAGGAGTGGGCCGCATTCATCGATGATGTGCATGCCCGCGGGATGTATGTCATCTTTGACTTTACCGTCGGTACCATGGGTGACCTGATCGGTTTCAAGGGGTGAGTGCTGAGCCTCGACCGAAAAGCTGACGGCAGACACCTGAACTCTTCGACGCCGTTCAACACCAACGAGTACGAAGTGCAGTGGAAGCTGCCGGACTACGGACCGTGGGGCATCAACAAGTACCCCGACTTCAACTTTACGAACGACTACAACGAGTCGTGCCAGTACCCCACGTTCTGGGACGAGTCAGGTGTCATTTTGGACATGGGCATGGAGGGCTGTTACGCCAGTACCTTCGACCACTACGGAGACGTTGAGGCGTTCGGTGTCTTCCCCGACTGGATGCGTCAGCTCGCCAAGTTCGCTTCCGTGCAGGACCGTCTGCGTGAGTGGCGCCCCGACGTGATGGACCGCCTCACGGTGTTCTCGTGCATGTGTATCGAGGCGCTCGATATTGACGGTATCCGTATCGACAAGGCCATTCAGGTCACGGTCGACGGTCTCGCCAAGTGGTCGCACTCCACCCGCGAGTGCGCGAGGAAGCTCGGCAAGGAGAACTTCTTCATTCCCGGAGAAATCACGGGTGGTGACACGTTCGGTTCTATCTACATCGGCCGTGGTCGCACCCCCCAAATGCGTACTACCACCGAGGAGTCGCTCAACCTTACCCACGACGACATGTCCAAGTTCATTCGTGACCGCTACGACGCCCCCGTCGACGCTGCCGCGTTCCACTACTCGCTGTACCGTGCGATCCTGCGTTGGCTCGGCATGGACGGAATGCTGTCTGCCGGTTTCGATCTCGAGGTCAACTTTGTCAACATGTGGAACACCATGCTCATCAACAACGATTTCCTCAACCAGATGACTGGCGACTTTGACCCGCGTCACATGTGGGGTGTTACCAACCAGGACGTGTTCCGTTGGCCCATGATGGCCCAGGGTGTCGAGCGCCAGCTCGTCGGATCTTTCGTCACGCATCTCCTTATGCCCGGCATGCCCAAGGCGTGGTACGGTGAGGAGCAGGAGTTTTACATTCTCGACAGCAGTGCCTCGAACTATCTGTATGCCCGTCAGGCCATGGTCGCTACTGGCGCCTGGAAGCGACACGGGTGTTACCGTCTTGGTGCTGATCAGTATTTCAACCTGCCCTACGACCGCGCGCTCATGGGATGTCTCGACGACAAGGTCGCCCTCGACCACTTTGACCCGACGGCCCCGATCCGCCGCACGTTCCGAAACATGAACTACATTCGTCGCATGTTCCCCGGTGTCCAGGACGGCTTCATGCTGTCCAGACTCAGCAACCACACTGAGATGATCCAGTACCCGGGCTCTGGCGACGTCCAGACAGAGACCGGCATGTGGTCGTCTGTTCGTGGCCCGTCGCCGAAGCAGATGGCCTCTGGTGGTAGCTGGAACAGCGATGGCGACGTGTCGCAGAACGTCTGGCTGATCTACACCAATCTCAATGTCTCCAAGACCTACGAGGTTAACTGCCGCGACAGCCCTATCATCGGCCCTTACAACTCTGGAACCACCGTCAGGAACCTGCTCTACCCCTACGATGAGAAGACTCTCGAGGACATGAACACCAACGAGGCCAACCGCGGTTGTGTCTCCAAGCTCGAGCTCGAGCCCTTTGACTTCAAGGCTTACGTCCCCGTCTCGCGTTGGATCAACATGCTTCCCTCGATCTCCGGCTTCAAGCCCGGTCACGATGCCCGCGTCACGAAGGATGGCGACACGGTTGACATTGAGATCGAGTGGGACCAGGCGATGGACTGTGACAGCGTCAACCAAGCTCTGTCGGACCCTGACGCCCTCAAGTTTGTCGGCCAGCCTGGTGCCTCGCCGAAGCTGGTCGCCACCGGACAGTACAGCGGCTGTCAGACGATCCAGAACCCCGAGGCGCACGAGTTCGTCGGTGCCGCTCCTTCGCAGTGGAAGTGGACCGGCCAGATCCAGAACGCTGCCGAGGGAATTTACCACCTGAAGATCAAGCCCGTTGCCGCCCAGGGAGGCAACCGCACGACTGATATCGCCGACCACCTGCTCTTCCGTGTTGGTGCCGAGCAGAACTCGTTTGTCTTCCCCGACGAGGACTACGACAACTCGATCTTTGAGGTCTCGGGCGGCTCGTACACCCTGAAGCACAAGGCTTGGGGTGCCGACAAGTTCCGCTACTCTGCCGACTTTGGAAAGCACTGGACCGCCTGGACCGACATGGAGGAGACGACCGAGCTGAACGCGACGGCTTTCAAGGACCACTGGTGGAAGGGCGACCATCTCATGGTCCAATACTACTCGGCCCTTGGAGGAACAGCCGCTCAAGTTGTTCACGCTGACGCCAACTACAACGGACCCCAGCGTCGCTGGCCGCAGATGCTGCTCCGTGGAAAGTTCAACGGATGGGGTTACGATCTCGGCTTGAACGCGCATCTGACGCAGAAGAACGACGGTGACTGGAAGATTCCCGTTGGCTCCGCCTGGCCCTCGCAGTTCCAGCTGAACATCTGGGCGTTTGACGACTACTTTTACGGAGACGCCGACGGAGATGGTGTCATCGACCGTCTTCCTCCCAACTCTCTGACGCCCAACTTCCTGAACATCTCGGCTCCTCCTCGTCCTC
This sequence comes from Trichosporon coremiiforme, assembly GCA_039545355.1. Taxonomy (NCBI): domain Eukaryota; kingdom Fungi; phylum Basidiomycota; class Tremellomycetes; order Trichosporonales; family Trichosporonaceae; genus Trichosporon; species Trichosporon coremiiforme. Next base: position 1,203,494 of record BCJJ01000012.1, read on the forward strand.
ACCTGGCATGGGAGGTTCATGTCAATGACCAGACCGGCAAGTGGTCGCTCATTCCTATCGGCCACGAGAGCTCGTCGATCATCGTCTTCGCGCTCCTCCTCGTCATCCCCGTCTTGACTGCCCTGGCTGCCGCCGCCATTTTCCGCTACTCCTTCTACCAGATCAAGATCAACAAGTGGGGTCAGAAGCCCGTCAAGGAGTCGAGCTACTTCCCCATTGTGGGAGGTGCCGCGCACCACGACAAGAAGGACGGTGCCATGTCGGAGAAGCACGGTGCTGGCGCGGTGGTCCACCACCACGAGAAGCTCAAGCCCCTCGAGCACCCGATCGGATGGCCGGAGGTTCCCTCTAAGCGCCGCAAAGTACTCATCGCGACGCTCGAGTACGAAATCTTTGACTGGCAGCTCAAGGTCAAGATTGGTGGTCTCGGTGTCATGTCCGGTCTCATGGGCAAGGCCATGACGGACGTCGATCTTATCTGGATCATTCCCAAGGTGCAGGACCTCGACTACCCGATGGGCGAGTACGCCGAGCCTATTGAGGTCACTATCTTCGGCGAGCCGTACCTGATCGAGGTCGAGACCCACCAGCTCGACAACATCACGTATATCATCCTCGACTCGCCCGTGTTCCGGGCCCAGACCAAATCGGACCCCTATCCCCAGCGTATGGACGACCTCAGCTCTGCCATTTTCTATTCGACTTGGAACCAGGCCATCGCCGAGACGATCCGCCGCTTCCCGGACATCGACATTTACCACATCAACGACTACCATGGTGCCCTCGCTCCCCTCTACCTGCTGCCCCAGATTATGCCCGTCTGTCTCTCGCTCCACAACGCTGAGTTCCAGGGTCTCTGGCCGCTGCGTACGAAGGAGGAGATGAAGGAGGTGTGCGCGGCGTTCAACATTTCAAAGGACGTGTGCTCCAAGTACGTCCAGTTCGGTAACACGTTCAACCTGCTGCACGCTGCCGCCTCGTTTATCTCGCACCACCAGAAGTCGGTCGGTGTCGCCGGTGTGTCGGACAAGTACGGAAAGCGTTCGTGGGCTCGTTACCCCACGCTCTGGACTCTGCGTAACATTGACTCGCTCCCGAACCCCGACCCTACGGATATCGCTGCCCTGGACGACAAGCAGGTCGACGTCGACAAGATCCAGATCGACGCCGACGCGGAGGCTAAGCGCCCCGAGTTCAAGCGTCAGGCGCAGGAGTGGGCTGGTATCAAGCAGGACCCCAACGCCGATCTGTTCGTGTTCGTCGGTCGTTGGTCCAAGCAGAAGGGTGTCGACCTCATCGCGGACGTCATGCCTTCCCTGCTCGAGAAGAAGCCCAAGATTCAGCTCATCTGTGTCGGTCCCGTCATTGATCTCTACGGTCGCTTCGCCGCCGAGAAGCTCTCCCGTCTCATGGAGATGTACCCCGACCGCGTCTACTCCAAGCCTGAATTCACTGCCCTGCCGCCGTACCTGTTCTCCGGTGCCGACTTTGCCCTTATCCCTTCGCGTGACGAGCCTTTCGGTCTCGTCGCCGTCGAATTCGGTCGTAAGGGTGCCCTCGGTGTCGGTTCGCGTCTCGGTGGTCTCGGTCTCATGCCCGGTTGGTGGTTCCCCGTGGAGTCTCCGGCTGCCCAGCACATGCTGTCCCAGCTCACGAAGACGATCAAGCTCGCGCTCAAGTCGACCCAGGAAGAGCGTGCGATTCTGCGTGCCCGTTCCGCCGTTCAGCGTTTCCCCGTCGTCGAGTGGCGTCAGCGTCTCGAGGACTTCCAGCGCCGATCGATCCAGACGTCTCGTTCGCTTGCCGGCGAGCACGCGTGGAACTTTAACGGCCCCTCGCCCGACGGACCCAGCTTCGCGCCGCCCGCTGGTGACCCCGCCGCTTCGCTTGCTGCTCTGACTGCCCGCTCCGGAACGCCCGACTCTGCCATGTCCCAGGACTACCCCGGCTCGAACCTGCCGCCTGGCGCTGCTAGCCCTGGCTCTGGTCTCCTCGCTCATGACTACCACCGCCGTTTCGAGTCACCCAACAGGGACTCGGGAGAGTCGTACTTTGACGATGGTGCTGACGATGTGTCGAGCCGCGGCCGGCCCAAGTTCTTCTCTGGCATGGATGATGACCAGTCGATAATGTCGTCTGACCCGGGAGACACGACCACGGTGCACACTGGTGCCTTCGCCGATGGCGGCGGTGGCTCGAGCCACGCCTACGACAACTTCCTGGCTGCCGCCAACAGGCAGTTCGCCAAGAACCAGGGTAACAAGAGCGCCCCGGACCCGTTCATGGAGCGTCGCCAGAGCTCCATGAGCATGACCTCGGAGTTTGCTCCCAGCCGACCATTCTCGATCAACTCGCGTGTTTCATCCTTCGACTCGATCTCTAGTATTGTCGACGAGAAGGGTGCTTCCTCCTCCATCAACAAGGCCATGGAGTCGTTCACCGACGCCGACGGTGAGGTTTCGCAGGCGTTCGTTCAGAAACTGCAGAACCTGTCGTCGGCCAACTCGAAGGGCGACCTGTGTATCGAGAAGTTCCTGATCAAGTCGGAGAAGCAGTTCTTCAGCGAGATGAAACGCGAGAAGCTGACTGCCGCGTCGGTCCGCTCCCGCGACTCGTTCCGCGAGTCCATGTTCCACTCGTCGCACTCTGGCGCCCCGCCTGGCGTTGACGGATTCCGCCCCGAGTCGCCCGTGTACAACTCGATGTCGGGTCACAGTGGCGAGGCGTACTCGTGGGAGAACCCGGGCACATTTGGCGCCGAGGAGGACAACGAGAAGCCCATGACCCGCTTACAGGTTATCATGGATCACTCGATTTGGGGCTGGCCGCTGTACGCGATCGTCCTGTCGCTCGGCCAGCTGCTCAGTGCGACGTCGTTCCAGCTCTCGCTCCTTGGTGGTTCCAGCACGCAGACGGCCGTCGACATGTACATCATCTGTGCGATCTTCGTCGTCGCGACAGTCTTCTGGTACACGCTCTTCCGCATGCGCCCCTCGGTCTACGTCCTCTCGCTGCCCTGGGTCTTGTTCGCGATCGCCTTCTTCCTCGTCGGCTTCCCGTCCCTTCACGGCCCGTTCATCCCGCCGCAGCAGTGGCTCACCAAGGTCGCGACGTGGTTCTACGCGATGGCGTCCGCCGCCGGTTTCCTGTTCTTCGGCCTCAACTTCGGTGAGGAAGCCGGAGCCGCGACCGAGGTCTGGATCATGCGTGCGTGCGTCGTGCAGGGTCTGCAGCAGATCTGGGTGTCGGCGCTCTGGTACTGGGGCTATACGCTCAGCGGCACCGACCCGGACAAGTACATCCCATCGATTGCGATCATCTGCGTTGTCTGGCCCCTCGCTGCCGTCTCGCTGCTCTTCGCCGTCCTCATGTACTGGGGTCTGCCCGAGTACTACCACCAGATCCCGCCGTACGTGCCCAACTTCTTCAAGACGCTCGTGCGCCGCAAGCTCGTCATCTGGTTCCTCATCTCGGAGATCCTGCGCAACTACTGGCTCTCGACTGTGTACGGCCGTAACTGGCAGTTCCTGTGGCAGGCCGCCGACGTCCCCAAGTGGTCCATTGTGATCATGATCATCATCTTCTTCATCGGCATCTGGGGCCTGCTCCTGGGCATCCTCATCAAGTACTCCAAGGTGCACGCGTGGCTCCTGCCCGTGTTCGCCGTCGGTCTCGGCTGTCCCCGCTGGTGCCAGATGTTCTGGGGTGTCTCCGGCCTCGGTCTCTACGTCTCGTGGGGCGGCGGCGCTGGTCCGTACATCGGAACTTGCACGTGGCTCTGGCTCGGTGTCCTGGACGCGATCCAGGGTGTCGGTCTCGGCATGATCCTGCTGCAGACGCTGTCGCGTCTGCACGTGTGTGCGACGCTGGCGGCGGCGCAGTTCATCGGCTCCATCGTCGTCATGATCGCGCGCGCCACGGCGCCCGACAAGACGGGTCCCGGCAACGTCTTCCCGAACCCGGCGCTGTACAACCCCGAGACGGGCGAGAACAATCCCGTCGCGCACTACGAGTTCTGGATCTGTCTCATCTGCCAGATGGTCATTCCGTTCGGCTACTTCTTCTTCTTCCGCAAGGAGCAGCTGACCAAGCCGTAATTCAATTACGAGCTTTGTAAATACCCCCCCCCCCCTCCCCCTCTTTGAGGTCCTTGGTGTTCCGCGGAACCCTTGGCCTCCACCCCGCTCCCCGCAGTGCTCAAGGAGGAGCACGAGCGCGGACCGGGTCCTCCCAACAAGCAACAAGCAAGCAAGCATATATATATACAACAACCTCCCCAACAACGTTAGATAGTTTTGGCAAACTCTGATATATCCCCTGGATCTTCTCGATCTGGATCTCACACCAACTGGACCCTTTCTCTTTTCTTCAGCATGGACGCTTAACTCTGTCTCTGTCATGCATCGTATAGTATCAATGAGCGCGGGCGCTGGGCGCGAGGCACACGAAGCGGGGCAGCAGTGAGGCAGTGAGGCAGCACGGAATCGCGGCGAAAACGTTGAGCAGGGGCTGAGGGTCCGCCTGCGTTTCCTCATTCGGGTAGACGTCGAATCTGCAGCTCGACGGCGCAGCGCCTGTAGACACGAAGTAATACATGCACCGATATGACACCGCCTCGGCGCGCCGCCAGCACATCTCAGTAGAAAAACTAGTGGTCATCCTCCTCCTCACCGGGACATCCGCCCGGCCCGTCCATCTCCTCAAAACTGCGGTATTTCGAAGCACACCAGAAACAAAACATGTGCTCGTTCCGGAGTTGGCTGACAAGGAACGCAAGATTGTCCTCCGCCTGCGGGTCAGTTCACACGCCGGGTGTGCGAAAACTCACATTCATGGCCAGAACCCGCTTCGTGCCGGAAACGACCTGGTCCCAATCCATGGACTTCTCCTCCTCTTCCTCCTTCTGCAGAGCTTCCTTCTCGGCATCTTTCTCGGGTACCGCTATGCTGAAGCGGATATCCTCCTCGCCCGAGGTAGAGCCCAGAGACGTCAACATGTCCCGCCTCATTTGCTCGCGCACGCGCTCCGCTTCGTTACGGAACTTGAGTGGTTCGGCTGTCGGATCAGCGCGCGGGGCGACAGAGGGATCGAGAGGCGGAGACGGGGGCGGGGTCGCGTCTGGCCAAAGACGCGAGCGGAGAGGAGAGGGCAGGGCGCCGGGGTTCAGTGGGTCCGCGTGCAGTGGGTGGAACTGGCATTAGCTCTGGCACATGACCTTAGCTGCGAGGAGGGGCAGGGGGAACACTCACAACGACGCCCTTCTCCTTATCGTACTCCACGAGCAGTTCGCGCGCCTTGTGCGCCTTTCGCTCGTTGGATCTTTGTTCCTCCTCTGCTCCTCTGCGACCGCGGAACTTCTCCACGTCCGCAGCGAGACTCTCCAGATTACTCTCCTTCCTCTTGTTCAACGGCGGTGGAGAGGGTGTCCGCGCCGCCAATCCCCGGCGACCAGCCCACATCGAGATCCTGATCGGCTCGGCCCGCTCCGCTCTTTCTCTCGCCCCGATTCCCGCGTGACCAGAAGTCGAAGACGAGGGATCAGAGGGCGCGGTGGGTTTGGAAGGAGGACTGGCGCTGCGCCTGCGGCCGAGAGCCTCACCAGGCGTCCATCCCATCGCCTTCATGAGTCCCATGGCCTTGTTCTGGCCCTGTGTCCGTGTCGAGTTTACTGCCAGTTTCTTCCTCCCCTCATCTTCTTCGTCATCGTCCGAGTCGGCCAACAAGTTCCGGGCGAGGCCGGCTTTTCGCCGCTCTGCTTCGATTTCGCGTAGCGGGCGCTGTTGGGCCGTATGAGCTGCAACCTTGGCTGCTGATCGACGTTGGGCAGCTGCTCGGCGGGAGGAATAGGTCTGTTCGGACGCCGAGGGGGCGTCGACGAGGAACTTGTCCGACATGAAGTCGTCTTCGGAGTCGGACATGGTGATGATGGGTGACGGAGTGATGTCAACAAATGTTCGCTGCAAGGTGTTGTTGATGACGCGCGGTGGAGGTGGAGGTTCATTGTGGCATTTCGGCCGTGCCTCGACCCCCCTCACCCACCTACCTTCGCCCCGCAGAGCGCAGTAGATAGACTGACAATGTGGGATACCAAAAGTGCATGAAAAAACAACGTACATACTACAACCGACCCAGCGGGTCTCTTCGCTGCAACTGCACATATTTACTCCTTTCTTCTCGGTCACTCCGCCGTGACGACCTCGATAGCCTCAGCTCCCTTGAGCGCCGCATCGAGGTGAATAGGGAGCGCGTCGAGGGCATACCGTCTCCTTCCGAGACACGTGAGTTCGTAAAACCTCGGCGCAAGGCTCTCGTGCACGGCGCCAGGCGTACCCTCGCTCGTGTGCAGGACGTGGAACGTCGCCGTGCTCGCGCCCGTACCCGCCGCGTTGGCCATGGAGAGTACAAACGACGCAGGGGGGTAGTACGCCTCGCCCGTCCCACTTGCCGAGGCGGCAGTCGACGTCGGCGCGGGCGGGAGTTCGACGGCCAATCGGGTCGAGAGCGGCGCCGCACTGCCCGCCAGCGTCTCGTCCACAATCGCAGCCGAAGGGTCCGCAAACGTGCTCGGCGGGATGTTGGCAACAGGCGTCCTGGGACGCGTTGGCGACGGCGCGGGGGGTTCCACCATGAGGAGTGTAATCGCGCCTTCAGCAGTGGGGAAGAGGGTCTTCCATCCCCCGATCTCGGCCTTGCTCATGAGTCCGACGCGGGTTATGGTCATGGTGTATTGGCGACTGCGCTGCTCGGCGAGAGAGGTGAAGATCCCCCACATCCGGGGGATCGCCTCCGTGACAGACGTGAAAGGAAGGACGCGCAGGTCGAGCGAGTCGCCCTGCCCATCGACAATGGCCAGCACGACATGCGCGCCGGCAAAGGCGTACGCGCAGTGCACCTGTCGGCCGCGGGCGAGCACGTCGTAGCTCTTCTGCGGCCAGGACATGGTGAGTTGTGGTCGATGAGGTGGGAGCGCGAGCGTGAATGCGTGGAAGGGCAACGGGGCGGTTGAGGCTAACTGCCTGCCGCGCAGTTGGACGCGGGGCACGCGCTCAGTCTGGCCGTCATATACCTCGAAAGCGAGCGGGAGGAGGTTACCGACCCGCACAGCCTCGACGGGAACCACGTGTACATTCTCCTTCAGCATGGGGAGGACGATGGCACCGCGCGCGGCATACGTCAGGACATACACGACGGCGTTGCTCAGGCGGGAGAGCACGCCCGGTACGTCGCTGGGCGGCACGGCAATGACGCCGTCAGTGCCCTCGGCCGTGCCCGGCTCGTGCTTGCCCAGCAAGTGGGAGGTATACACGTCCCCAATGTCGCGGAGGAAACTCGCTGCCAGATGCTCGCCCTCTCCAGGCTCACAGACGACGTACGCAGTCACGTCCTTCTGTCCACCTGCTGGCATCAATCCAAGTTCGCGCCAGTATCGCAGCCCAGCCGCCGAAAGCTGGAGCACGTTGCCGCCGAGTCCGACGTTGACGTTGGCGGGAGATAGCGCATAGGATGCTGCAGCCGGTTGACCCGCCTCGGTCAGCTCCGCAAGCGGAACGCCGAGCTTGACAAGTGGAGCCGGCATGAGCGTCTCGTCTGGGAAGGGATGCGTAAACAACGGGCGCAGGAAGCGGTGGCGCACTGCTGCGTTCGCAACCGCTTCCAGATCGGGAGAAGGTGCTGATGGCGCGGCGTCCGCCTCGGGCGAGAGGGGGACATACTCTGGCGGCTCGGGGGGTAGTTCGACCCAAGCCGGCGCCCACGTGCGGGCGAGCTTGGAGCACAGACTCGGATCGTCCTTGAGACTGACCCACTCACCGCCGACGCACACCGTGCCGTCGAACATGACCTCGTGGTCTGGGGCGGGTGGGGGAGCCGCACTAGCAGCCCGAGGAGCAGGCGTGCCATCCTCGTCATCACTAGACGAGGGTGTCGGCGGCGCGCCCGTCGTGAACGTGCTATCGACCTCGTCGTCGCTGCTCTCGCTTGAGAGCTCCCACTCCTGCGAGTAGTCGTACTTCTTCCCGTGGCCAGACTGCTCGCGCAGCCGCTCGACCAACTCGATGCGCAGCGTGCTATTGGCGGGCGAGACGGGGGAAGGCAATCCGTACGCGAAGCGCATGCGCGGCCGCTTCGGCAGCTGCAGGGGCGCAAAGGCGGGCGGGACAATGTCGATGGAAGTCCGCTTCTTCTGCGCGCGCACGATCTGCAGTTCAGGCGATGCCGGTGCCTCAGGCTCGGGTTGGGTCTCGGGCTCAGCTGGGACTGGCTCAATGACCTCCGGCACCGGCAGGTCTGCGATCGACGTGATCTCTATCGGTTCCGGAGCGGGCGCCTCGGCGGCCACTTTCTCCGGTTTCGGCTCCTCGGTCACGGAGGGCAGCACCGTCGTCGGTGTCGGTGTCGGTTCTGCGTGTGCCGCGGGCGTCGGCTCGGTCTGCTTCGCGGGCGAGTCGAAAAAGTTGAAGTCGTCTTCGGTCACGTCGTTCTTATCGTTCATGTCCGTGTCAGCTCTGCTCGGCGGTTCAAACTCCGGCATCTCGGGCTCCGGTTCTGGCTGCTCCTCCTTGACCTCCTCCATCGGCTCCTCCTTCTGCTCCGTCTCAACAGGCTCGTCGGCGCCGAACAGGTCGTCGACCTCGAGCTCGAGCCCGCGAGGCGATGTGAATGCCGATGCGATGAAGGGTTCCTCGTCCGGCTGCTCTGGCTCTGGTTCCGGACTCGGCGAGGCGGAGAACAGGTCGTCGACGTCGCTGCCCGTCTCGCGGCGGCTCTCCTCGTCGCCGACCTCCTCGACCTCGACCTCAACTTCCATCGGCTGCACCTCTTCCATCGTCTCGTCCGCTTCTGCGTCCTCGTCGATGGCATCACTCGCCGGTTCCGTGTACGATGTGAAGAAGTCGAACAGCCCAGTAGCGGCCGCGAGGAGGGCGGGCGGCTCGCCAAGCCCTGGTCCCGGTTTCGGCGGCTTCTGAACCGCGCTCTTGTGCACTGGCGCGAGTGGGCGCGCGAGATGTGTCGGCCAGACAGTCAGCACGCCGGGCGTGCCACGCCACTGTGCTGCGACGGTGGTCGGCAGCATCTTGTTCACGCGGTTCGTCCGCATTGGGACGAAGTACACGCTCCAGTCTGCTGGTCGCTCGCCCATTGCCTGCGCCGCGACGCGCGCCTCGGCACGTCCGTTCTTCCAGTCCGCGCCCATCACGTCGAACGCGGCTGAGAGCTTCGCATCCTGCGCCGAGCTCACTGAAACCGGAGCAACGAGGAGTGCGGGCAGCGCCAGTGGGCGCAGGACGAGCGGGTTCCGTCCCGCCGGAGAGGTCAGGATGCCCGGCTGCGGAGCGCAGTGCGGGATAGCGCGCGGCTTCGCGATCAGGAGCAGCTGGTCGTTCGATGTCGGGCGGATGCGCACCGTCAGCGGCGGGGTACGGTCGATGCGTAACGGGTTCGGGAGGAGCGACAGGCGCTGTCCTCGCTTCCAAGCAAGCTTCTCGCCCGCCGCTGCTTCGAGGTATCGCCAAGCCGATGGCGGCTGGAACACGGGCGTGCAATCTTGACCGGCGGCGAGACATGAGAGACTCTGCCCGTGCAGCGTGCACGTCAGCGTTGCGCTGAGAACGATGGGCGCCGGCGTCTCGACGAGCGTCAGGCTGACCGGGGTCTCGATCGCCTCGGCGGAAAACACCCACAGCCGCCGGCCGGCCGACTCCTCCTTTTCCTTCGGCTCCTTGTCTTCCTTCGTCAGGTCGATCTCCTTCGGCCGTTCCTCCTTCTCGCCGTCGACGGCCATGGCCTCGTCGCCCTCCTTCGTCTCTCCGTCCGCTTCGGGTTTCGGCGGGTCGACCTTTTTGCCAGGGACGACGACGGCGCACTTTGTCAACGCGTCACGAGTATCGCCGGCCCCGTTCAGATCCATCCATGCCTTCTCAATCGGATCATGGCGCAGGCTCGTTACCATGTCCTCTGCGGTTGATTCGCCCGCCCCGTCGGTCGTAGAGGCTTCGAAGATGCTTATGTGGATTATCGGCGGCGCGCCGAGGAGCCAATGCCCCGGCACCGGGGTCGAGGGCCGGGCAGGTAGCCCCGAGAGAAGATCCATGGCGAGTGTCGGTCAAGGGGGAGTTACAAGACCATGGTGGGCGTGGGATGCAGTCGTCGCGGTAATGGTCGTGTGGGTTATCGGCTGTGTTTTGGGGGTCTAGGATGGAGATTGCGACAGTGAGACCGGCCCAACATGGTTGGGTACGCGGAGGTCAGGAAAGTCACCTGAACCAGTGCGGGGCCCAATCTGCCGTCACACCGAAGTCGTCCTTTGGCCTTTAGGCGAGGATCCTGTCAGTCGTGCTATGCCATGCAAGTGTTCTGCGTTGCTAACGCTCGTCTGCACTACTTTACAGCTATGCTACATGCTCATTATGGTCGTTTCTACGGATGTCTACTCCGGGTGCCCGGCGCCACCACCCTGATTTATCAACCCCCAAAGGGAGTCGCGAATCCCGAGGCGGATTAATACCTTTCAGCCTCCTCTTTCCTCTTTGCCCGCTCCGCCCGAGCGATACCCTCCTCGAGTCTCGTCACATCCTGGTGCAGCTGGAGGAAAAGCTCGGAGACGGTCTCAGTCTGCAACATGTTAGCTGAATCGATACATCCGCAAAGCTCACGAATTCGTTGTACCGCGCGATAAGCCCAGAGACAGCAGCACGCTCTCGCGCGAGCCGCTCACGGCGCACTTTCAGCTCCGCCTGACCCTTCACAAGTGCGGGCGCGAGCGTTGTGATCTCTGATGAACGTCAGCTTTGCGGCCAGACGTGCGACAGCTGTACCTCGTCCAACTACCTTCCTCCGTCTCATACTGTGGAAGGCTGTGAGGACGAGGCGTGAGGTCGCAAGACAGAGGACAAACTCACGCTCCAAGTCACCAGCTCCAGCGACACCACGCTTGTCGAGAATGTCGATCTCGCGCAGTCCCTTCTCCGCCTCGATCAGGTCCGGGGCCGCCGAGATGACGAGCTGCGCCTTGCTCTCAACGGGAAGGAGGTCGGCTGGCCGCACCCTGTCCTCCGTTTCGAGGAGGTCCTCTGCCTGCGTCGAGAGCAGCGGGGCGTATCGGTCGTCTGTGGTCAGCTCGGCACATCTGCGGTCCACGTTTAGCTCAGAAGTGGCCCTCAGCCGGCTCGACCTGTTACGGTGGCACTCCTCTAACTTCCACCACAGCAACTAATAGATTCAAGAAGCAGTAGATGATGTTCGAGTGGTACTCACAGCTGTCGTAGAACTGTTTCAGCGCCGGCACACCCGCGACGGCGTCCTCGAGCGCGGTCGTCAGCGCCGTGACGCGGGTGACGAGCGGCGTAGCGTTATCCGATGCGCGACCGACGCGGCCTTCCAGGGACCGGAGGCGCATTTCGAGTGGCAGCGGCTCGAGAGAGGGTTGCGGTGGGTTCGTCATGGCTTCCTTCTGGTCGCTTGTTGTTGTCGTGTCTTCGTCGCCCTCTGTCTCGTCGCGTCGTGCAGTAGTGCCGGTGGAGGCGCGATCAACTAATAGGCGTGTGGGAGCAGCGCCGGGAGTTGGGATGCCTATCACTTTGACCGCGCACCCATTTGCCGGCCTATCAAGGTCCAGGTCGGTCGCCACCGAGATGACGAGCCCTGATTTCCAGAAATGACGGAATGTCCAGGAATCCAAGGAAGCCTTGAAACGTTCGCCGAAGCTGACCGATCTCCCAAACTTTACACTTCACATCTCGTCAGCAACCATGACCGACGTGCAGACCTCGACTCGTCCCCTCTTCGGCGGCGCCATCTCCTTCGATGTCCCCAAGGACTACATCGATGCCTCGTGAGTTACCTCCTTGCTCCCCTGCGGCATCCCTCGACGCCCTTCGTCAGCTACCCCCTTGGGTCCTCACAACTATGGAGCACCAAGTCATGCGAATCTGATTGTGGGAGGAAGTTGGTCTCGAAGAATGAAGAGTGCAGACGGCACAGCTACCTGCCGTGGAACGCGTAGCTAATACCACAGCGACCTCCGCCAGGTTCCCGACAACCAGGAGGTGTTCCTCTCCAACGACTCGGACACGGCGATCATCTTCGAGATCCTCGGTGCCGTGCAGGACGGCGGCGCCGCAACCGACATGTACGAGGCTGCCAAGTGAGTATGCTTTGGCGTGGTGTGCAATCTATCCCCCTGTTCCCGCTCCGGATACATCGCACAACAATCTCTTCTATGGATTGTGACAGTCGCGACTGTCTTTCCCTTCCCTCACCCCATTCCACGCCACCGGATCCGACGGCTATGTCATGGACGGCGGCAGCTGACAAGCAGGTACCACTTCAACAGTGTCGCGCACGACAACGCCGCCCTCTCGGCTGTGCTCACGACCCCTCCTCCCCCGACGCACGCCGTGCCGGCGCAGACACAGCGCGTGCAGTCCGCCTCGGAGCTGCAGACCCCGCACCCCACCATCGTGACGGGGATCCAGAAAGTGCACAAGTTCTCGCACGACCCCTCGGGAGCTCCGCGCAGGGGACACGAGAACGACGCCCCGGATGAGGTGTGGATTGGCCTGGCGCTGTGGCGCATCGACGTCGACATTGCCGGTCACAGGAAGAAGGCTGACATCGTGTGTACCGCCAACGTGCCCCTGAAGGAGAGCGCGGAGGGCAACCCGAACGGCGTCACTAGCGAGGAGCTCGCAAAGGTCGAAGGATGGTGGCGCAATGCGGTTGCGGGCATGAAGATCAACGACTGGAACCTGTTCGGTGATGAGAACTAGACATTCTCTCTAGACACATCTACACTCCCCATACTCGACTGAAGCAGCAGCAGAAGGAAAGGAGAACGAAAAGATCTGGGCACGAGCTGCCGCATGCGGCCAGATGTCGCTTCCCGCGCGCCACCATCTATAGGTATCCATAGTCGGCCAGATCATATGTAGTACTATGCAACATCATGCTATGCGATTGCGTCTGCGTCTTTGTTGCGTCCCCGTTGGGCCCGTTGCGCGCTGCTTGCCGAGCCGACGTGGGCATGAACGAAAAATATAAACCCTCTCTCCTTCCTTACGCTAAGTAGTGATACACTCCGATATCGCCTGTCCGTTCGAGGTACTCGCGCTGTGGTGTTAGTTACATCAATCTACCATCGAGATGCAACTGGGGGCGAGGGAGGAGGGGGGGAAGGGCGGTGTGTCGAAGGAGAGTAGTACTCACGTCAATCAAGCCCTCGATGCGTTTCTTGATCGTCGCCATGGAGGGCTGGAACCGCTTCGCGAGCTGGCTAGCGACCTCGCTCAGCAAGTCGTTGTGGCCCATCGTCTTGCGGTCCTTCATGATGCGCACAATGCACGCCTCGACCATATGCCGCCTCTCCTCGTCGACCATCTCCTGCGTCTCCTCCCTCTCCTTCGGACTCTCAACGCGCGACGCGACCTGCATGATCTTGATCCGTGCAAGAGGGGACGTGAAGGCGGAATTGAAGCTGAACGTGTCGTCAGGATTGATGTCGCGCCCCTTCGGGTGTTTCGTCAGCACGCGGTGCTTCCCGCACGCGAGGGACTGGAGCGTGCGCTGCAGCTCGGCGTCGCTGAGGTCCGACGCCGTCTTCAGTTCGGAATAGCTGAGCACGTCCTCGTCGGGCAGGTCTTCGAAGAGCAGCAGGACCACGAGCGCTTGCGTGGAAACGTTCAGGTCGTGCGTGCGCTGCGCGAATCGCACGCGCACGTCCGCCGTGCCCAGCAACGCCTGCCATGCCAGCCGCCGCCCGCTGTGTCGGCTGTCGTAGTATTTCTGGTACGTCGCCTGCGCCCCGGCCAGAACGGGCGGAAAGCGGCACGAGCTGGTCGTGACGATTGGCTGGGGCCAGTAACTCGCCGTGAGGACTGAGACGTTGAAGTCGAACGGAGGCGCGCCGCCGTGACGGCCGAGATAGTTTCGGAACGCCGCCACGCTCTCGCCGCTCATGCGCATGTCGTTGAACATGCCCTCGAGCTTTTGCGTAAACTGGAAGCCCATCTCGACCTTGAGCTTTGCGACCATGCCGCGCTCGGCGTCGTCGGACGCGCTGCGCTGGTACAGCAGACGACGAGCCAGATGGTTCTTGTAGTACCGCTCAAACTTGTCCTTGTCGGCCAGGAAACGGAAGAGGATGATCGTCTTCTCGAGCGCGGACTCAATCTCCTCCTCGCTCTTCGACTTGGCGCCCTTCTTCAGGTGGTCGTCGATGAAGAGCGAGAGGAACTCGGGCGCGCGCGCGTTTGCGTTGATGAACGACTGGAACGCCTCGTTGATCGACGCCTGCACCTGCTTGTCCCCACTAAAGGCGTCGTCCAGGATCGCGTCGAACTTGTCCTTCAAGTCCAGGACATCCTGCACCCACCGCAGAGCTTGAGCCAACGCGCCGGCCATAGCGCTCGGAGGCTTCGCCTTGCCCTTACCCTTTCGGTCCACCGGCTCATCCTCTCCCTCACCGCCCGCTGCCGGGCCTGCGACCGCAGCGGCGGCACCCTCGTTGATTGCCTTACCGCGTGCCTCGATGTTCTCGCGCAGCGCTAACCGCAGCGCACTCTTACCCTTGTCGTCCGGCACGCGCAGGAAGAGGTTGTACATGCGCCGCAGGTCCGCGTTCCTGTCTCCGTCCAGCATCGGCGACAGGCCCGTTCCCGGCATGCCCATGATCGAGTGCAGGTGTGGCGTCAGCAGGTTGTCAACGAGCAGAGCCTGCAGTGGTGTCGAGGTCAATGAAGACAAGTAGTGCGCTGTCCGGTCCGCCTCTTCAGCCAACCGGCGCTCAACCTGCACGTCAGTTACATGCCACATGACGGTAACTCACGTTTCGCAGGTACGACGGCGCATCGCCCGTGTCGAGCTGAGCGATGCTCTCCAAACGGTAGAACTCGGACGAGCGGCGCAGGAACTCGGGCTCAAAGTCCGTGACGTACACCGTGTGCCCGGGCGTCATTGGGTTGTCGAGTCGAAGCAGAATGTCGACACAGTCCCGAACCGTTGACCGTTGGATGCTCTGACCGTCGCGCTCGAGCTGCACCTGTGACAGCAATGTCCCCATCAGGTGCGTGTGGATAGGGTACAGGTTTGACCGCACGATATGCGACCAGAACAGCTCCAGTCCTACGTCGTAGATCGTCGGCACCTTCGCCGACTGGGTGTACACCTTGTCCTGTTGTCAGCGCACTTTCAACCTGTTAGCTCACCATGTACTTCAGAATATCCTTCAGCTTCCTCATGCTGCCGGTGTGGTCGTCCCAGACGCTCTTGACCGAGCGGAGGAAGCGGTCGCCCTCTACGGCCTGCTCGACCGCCTGTGCGCCGCCGCCCAGGGCACCTGCAACGTGGGACCCGCCGGCGCGCGGAAAGGCAGGCACGATGCGCTCCTCTGCGAGCTGGTCGAGATGCTCAGCCACAAGCTTCTTCACGCCCGTGTACAGCTGGTCACCGTCTGGTTGTCAGCTGAGAATTGGGGTTTGGCAGCATGGCACAATGCGGCGCGAGTACACCCACGTTTGTAGAGAACCATGTTGTACGCGTAGCGGTAGTGCTCCTCGAAGGACAGCTTGGAGGCATTGTGGTTCTGGATCTCGCGGATCGCATGTGAGAGCTTTGTCCAGGTATCTTTGATACTGGTGTCTGGTCCGAGCTGGAAATGTCAGCGATTCACAACGTCACAGCCGGCCCCCGGGTCTTGATTCGGCTGCGTACCTTTGGAGGAGCTCGCTGTGCGTGTCAGCAGAGAGCAGAAGACAGGGAGGGACATACGATCTTTGGTTTGCCCCTTCGGGCAGACGCCATGGACATGGCAGCTGTGTTGTCGAAGGGGGGTGAGGTCGGTGGAGAGGAGGGATGGGAGGTTGTTGACTGCAGATGACCAGATTCGGCGGCAAATGGTTGTGGTGTGTTGGCTGCCGGCTCAGGTGCAGGCAGGCGGCAAACCTCACCCATCCCTCGGGCCGTTCCTTGATTCCTTTCGCCTCCTCCCTCCAGGTGACTACTTTTGACTTCGCTTCCTCTCCACAACCCTTCTCCCCTTTCACACTCCTCCCCCACCCCTCGTCTCGTCTCCACAACATGGCGACCTCCGCGAACGCACTCTACGTCGTGCGTCTCGTTCTCGGCGCCCGCAGTTCGACTGTGCCCCGCGCCGCGTTCGCCTCCGCTGTCGCCCGCCGAAATGTGTCGACTGCCGCCATCGGACAGGACGCAGCTTCATCTACGGCGTCCGGCACGGCCACCGATGCAGCCGCTGTTGCCGACGTCGATTTCCTCGAGCCCGAAAGTGGCGAGTACAACGACGCCGCCGATTTCTTGCCCGAGCGGACACCGACTTCGCCAGCCCCGATTCCCTGGCCAACCATCTTCCCCCATGGGGAGGCACGCCCGGTCCAGCGCCGACCATGCGATTTGCTCGCCCGACTCGTCTCTGAGAACCGCATCGAGCAAGCGCGCAAGGTCTACGACGAGCTGCATGCACTTCACACCGTCCCCGTCCACCGGAAGCTCTATCTCAAAGCCGCCCTGTCAAGTCTGCAGCCGACGGCGGAGGGACGGGCGGACTTTCTCTTTTGGCTGGAGCTATACTCGAACCGCGGCGCCGCCGAGAACCACCCCGGCCTGAAAGCGACATGGGACCCAATCGTCTCCCAGATCCTGTACGAACACCTGGACGTCGATTTCATCGGCAAGTTCCTCGAGCTTGGCGGTAGGAAAGGTCTGCTCCCGGCTCTCATGCCTCACTTCACCCATGTGCTGGCTACGATGGTTGCGCCAAGTGTGAGCGAGGAGATCATGCAGCGTTCCCTCGCTGCGTACATCAACTCTACGACTAGCAAGACCTCGACATCTCGACGAGCCGAATATGGCCGCGCCTTCGTCTCTGACCAGGTCAACCATTGGTGGAACCAGTACCTCCGGTCGCTGTCGCTGGCGGGCTGGAACGACGCCGCCCGCGCCCTCTTGTTTTCGCCTCCACCGGGCGTTGCCTGGGATCTCTTCACCCGGCACATCGTCGTCGGTGACCCAGGACCCCGCAAGCAGCGCGTGCTGGAGCGCCGTCGCTCAAAGACGAAGCAGGATCCCCTTGACGCCCTCCTGCGGGCACCGGATGCACAGGGACAGCCGCTCGCGAAGATGATCAGCTTGGCCGTTCACGCGCCTACCTTCCCCGATGTCGGCACGCTCGCTCGCATTCAAGCCGAGCTGGGAAGCATGCCGAACCGCGCGAGGCTGCTGGAGAGCTTTAAGCGGCGCTTCATCAATCCGCCAAAGTCGCACCCTGGTCGTTCGATCCCGACCGTTGCTCAACAGTGGTGGTGGCACGCCGAGATCATGCGTCTCGTCCGCGCTGAGAAGCACCAGGAGGCTGTTGACCACTTCCGGGAACACTTCCTGTGGCTCGGTTTGCCTCCTGTCAGCCTCGCGGCGCCGCAGCCCGATGCAACGCGTCTCGTTCCGTCGATCAACATTCTGACCACGATCATCCCGTCGGTGCTGAGCTTGCTCAAGAAGGAAGAGTGGCTCAACTATCACGGTGCCTACCTCGACATGGTCGAGACCATGGCGCCCTCGCTTCACCCCACCGAGTACACGCACCTCGCGTTCGTGCGCGAGATTGCTTTCCACCTCGGCCCGCCTAGTGCCCAGCACGCTCTGAAGAAGACGATGGAGCGCGGCCTTGACCCTGGCCTTCCGGCGTGGAACGCGCACTTGCTTGCACTTGCCGGTCGTGGACGCTTTGACGCTGCACAACATGTTCTGAAGGCGATGGAGGCGGGAAGGAAGATTGCTGGCCGTGTGCTGCCATCGCCCACCGCCAGGACGTACATCGGTCTCGTCCGTGTGTGTGCCGCCAACGGCCAAGAAGAGTGGGCGCGCAAGATCCTGGAGCAGCTCGCCGAGTTCCAGAAAGAGGACAGCCTCGAGGACGTCCCAGAGCAGAAGACGGAGCGCCCACGTCCGAAGGCAGTTCACGTCCGTGTTGCCCAACCAGTGGCGACGCCTCCATCATCTCAGTCGTCTTAGTTGTTTCAACCATCAGCATTCAATCGTTCATCAGCATGCATAAAATACAATCTTGCGTACAGATGAAGACATGCTCATCATGTCATGCATGCATACCACACACCGTAGCTTCACTTAACGTTCTACTCGATGCGAAATGCTCCCGCCACTCGGCGAAACTCCGCATAGACACCACGTGGAAACCATGTAGTGCGCAAAGCTCGAGTCCGTTTCTGAAATGTCCACTCGGACTCGGTGGACGCAGCGGCGGGGCCTGCGATAGACTTTGTTATCACCACCACCAACAGGTTCACCACCGCGCTTCGTCGCTTAGACTTTATAGAGGTGACAACTGAAAATGGTGAGTACGGCGTGCTCGGTGTAGCTCAGCGTTGCGGAGCTCTGCTACTCGCAGGTTATTTTGCTGACAACCACAGCCGACTATCACTGTCGACAAGGCCGAGCTCTACCGCCGCCTCGAGCGGGAGTACTGTGAGTTACGAGGCATTCGGCAGTAACTTACTCTCAGCCACGCAGGAGTTTGACGAGCTCTGCTTCGACTTCGGTATCGAGCTGGACGAGGACGTAAGTTGGGCAGCCGGTACCTTCAACTAACATTCAGACGACTGAGGAGGTCGAGGCCGCGATCAAGGCTGGCCTGCCCACTCCCCCGCCCCAGCTCAAGATCGAGATTCCGGCAAACCGCTACGACCTGCTGTGTATCGAGGGTCTTGCCCGCTCGCTCCGCATCTTCCTCGAGAAGGAGACCGCGCCGACGTACACCCTGGCCCAGCCGGCCAAGCTGCAAGAGCTGATCATTGAGCCGTCGACCTCGCCTCTGCGTCCCATGGCTGCGGGAGCTGTGATCCGCCTCGCGCGCCCCATGAACGAGCTGGAGTATGCGTCGTTCATCGACCTGCAGGACAAGCTGCACCAGAACCTGTGCCGTATGCGCAAGTTCGTTGCCATCGGCACGCACGACCTTGACACGATCGAGGGACCCTTCCGGTGAGTTGGAGACGACAATCTCAACTGACCCCCAGGTACATGTGCAAGGACCCGAACGAGATCAAGTTCGCTCCCCTGAACCGGGAAACCGAGCACACGGCAACGGAGCTGATGTCGATCTACGAGCAGGACAGGCATCTGTCCAAGTACCTCGGCATCATCCGCGATGCGCCGGCGTACCCGATCATTTATGACAAGAACGGCCAGGTTCTCTCGATGCCGCCGATCATCAACTCGGACCACTCGAAGATTGTTGCCGGCAAGACGACCAACATCTTTGTCGACACGACGGCGACAGACCAGACCAAGCTCGACATTGTCGTCATGCTTGTCGCGACCATGTTCGCCGAGTACTGCAAGGTGCCCTTCGAGATTGAGCCCGTGCGCGTCGTCCTTCCCGACGGCACCTCGAGGCTCACCCCCGACGTGTCCCCGCGCATGATGAAGGCGTCGCTCGGCTACCTCAATGCCGCAACTGGCCTCAACTTCTCGCGCGAGGAGGCGTGCCGTCTCCTGACCAAGATGTCGCTCAGCGCCACCCCCTCCGCCTCTGACCCGGACGTGCTCGACGTTGCTGTTCCCTGCACGCGCTCTGACATTCTGCACGAGTGCGACATCATGGAGGACCTGGCGATTGCGTACGGCTACAACAACCTCCCGACCGGCCACCCGAAGAGCAGCACGGTTGCCAAGCCGAATCCGGTCAACAAGCTCGGCGACATTCTCCGTCGCGAGGCCGCCATGGCGGGCTGGACCGAGGCCCTGCCGTACATCCTCTGCTCGTACGACGAGAACTACACCTGGCTGCTGCGCAAGGACCCCGGCGGCGAGGCCGTCCGCATGGCGAACCCGAAGACGGTCGAGTTCCAGGTTGTGCGCACGACGCTCCTCCCGGGTCTCCTCAAGACCATCCGCGAGAACAAGTCGCTCCCGCTCCCGCTCAAGGTGTTCGAAGTCTCGGACATCTGCAAGCAGGACCCGAAGGAGGACCGCAAGGCGCGCAACGCCCGCCACATGGCCGCCGTGTACACGGACAACCGGGCGGGTTTCGAGGTCGTCCACGGCCTGCTCGACCGCATCATGCAGATCCTCGCTGTGCCCTTCATCGAGAGCAAGAACTCCTCCGCCGAATTCGGATACTACATCGCCGAGGGCTCCAACCCGTCCTTCATGCCGGGCCGTGCCGCCGACGTGTACCTCCGCCCCAAGCCGGGCAAGAGCAGCAGGACCCAGGACAAGACTGGCGTGCTCGACACCATGACGGACGCCCTCAAGGACGCCCTCCCCGGCCACGGACGCGACATCTGCATCGGCAACATCGGCGTCCTCCACCCCCTCGTCCTCCAGAACTTTGACCTCTCGCGTCCCGCCTCAGCGCTCGAGATCACCGTCGAGCCCCTCCTCTAATCCGTACTTGATGCATTATAGGTTATTTAGCGTGCTGGGAACGTTGGAAACCGTCGGGTTCCCAGGATTGGAAGAGGAGCCTGAAGACTGACGAACGATAGAAAGAGCAGTGGCCGTGATACCAGCTTGATGGCGCAGAGGTGGCATCGGGTGTCTGCAGTGCCGCATCACCGCTATCCCGCAGGCAAGCCATCCAAGTCGACGTCGTCGACGCCATGATAGTCCCCATCGTCATTCCCCCACATATCCGAGGCCTTCTCCCGCCCATCAAAGGGATGTGCCATTTTCTTCATCGTCAGCTACATTTTCATTCGTGTCAAGACTCGCACATCCCTCCTCACAGGGCACGACCCCGCTGACAGAGTCTCCCTTGAACCAAGCCAAGACGTCCTCGCCTACCTCCCTTGCGTCGTGTCCCCTGTTGACCCCCCTTTCGCGTGCGCACGGCTCAGCCTCGCCCCAATGCGGTATCGAGAGCTCGAACGCCAACCCTCCAGTTCGTGGACCGGAGAGCGATGCCTGGTAATGGGACCGACCATGACGCGGCTCGTGGCGGACGTGCTCCTTCAGATTGTGAATGGCGGCCGTGTAAGCGTGGGCACAGTGCACCAGAGGAGAGGGTTTGGGCCACGTTGCACAGTTCGACGACTGGCTTGCCGGTCTCCTCTCTTCTGTCTCTTCTGTCTCTTCTGTCTCTTCTGTCTCTTCTGTCTCTTCTGTCTCTTCTGTCTCTTCTGTCTCTTCTGTCTCTTCTGTCCCGGCTTCGCTGTGCGTTTAAGTGCACGATGCGGGCACGCTGTGCGACCAGCCATTCGTTGACATGGTCCAGGACGGCACGCTGTCCACGCTGTCCGCGCTGTCCACTTTAACGGTTTGGCTGTATCCTTGATCAGTGCTCAGGAAGCCGAGGCAGGAGGACTTGCTCGCGCTGCCGCCCCCTCCGGCCCTGCCGGACGGGGGGAAGACGTCCAGGACTCTGACCGAGACTGGCGAGGAGACGGGTGGCCGAGGTCTCCGAGAATTCGTCCGTCGCTTGCGATGCTTTGTTGTTTTGGGCAGCTCTGCTGCAGCCGGCGGTGGAAGCTGCAAGTGGGATGAAGGTCAGAAATCACGCCGCGCTCATTTCGACTTTCGACGCGTCTTGTATGGAGCCCCACGTCATCTTGACGTTCATCACGCTGCACCACGATCTGTTCCTAACCTCGCTCATGAAACCGAAATCGAAATCAACGACGACCAGCAGCTGGCCGCAACGTTACAGTACAATTATTACATCGCTATTCTAATTGCTTAGCCTACTCGCTCGGCGGGGACGGGGCGCTGACCATTTCGGCCGACTCGCTCGTGCCCTCGCTGTTAACGACATGGTACGAACCTCCGAGCCCTTGCTCTCCGTTGCTCGTCTCGGGCGCCTCCGAGTCGCTCGCGTCGGGGGTGGGCAGGCCAAAGCCGTGCGACGTCGGCGGGGGAACGGCGGCGGCACCCCACATCGTGTTCCCGAACCCGACCTGCGCACCGGCGGCCGTAAGGTCGGACACCGTGGTGGGAGCTGCGCGGCTGCGGCCGAGGGGCACGTCGTCGTCGCTGTCATCAGAGCCTTGCGGCGAGACGGTCGGCGACGGTTGCAGCGGCGTGCCTGGCATGGACGGGAAGCTGCTCGCCATAGCCGATGCCGGCACACTCGGACCTAAGACCGGCGAGGCAGGCTCCGAGGGCATCGGCGTGACATGACGCGACGCCTCCTCCGCCTTTATGCGCGAAATACCGCCGATGGGTCGCTCGGTGCGGCGCTTATAGAAGAGCAAGTACGCAGCACGGGACTGCACGCCCTCGGCGGACGCCTTGGAAACGCGCGAGTCGTCATAGTTGTACCACTGCTGGTCGTCCTTATTCCGGCAGAAGGCGGTGTAGTGGCCACCACCGAGACCACCAAAGTGGTTGTCAACCGCGTACAGGTCGTAGATGAACGGCTCGGTCGAGTGCTCGATGCCGTAGTGCTTCGCCTCCTCGGGGGTGAGGTGCAGCGACTGCGTGATGCGGCGCTCGCCGATGCGCTCGTCGAGATCGAGCCCCTCGTTGGGGAAGCTGACCATGTGGTCGAGCTTGTCGCGGAGGGTGCGCGCAGAGCCGAATCGCTTGATGCAGATAACGAGAATGTCCGGCGCCTTGTAGATCTCGAGCTTCTTCGTCGCCGGCTGGTGCTTCTTGCACACCGGGCAGTACCACAGGTCGTCCTGGCCCAGCGTCTCCTCCTTGGAGAACTCGTCGAGACAGTCGTCGAGCGTGATCGCACGTCCACGGCCCTTCTTCTCCGCGTCCTTGGCGATCGCAGGGTCGATGACGAGCTCGAGGCCGCGCAGAAGCTGCTCGCGGCGCGGCTCGAAGAACTCCTCAAACGTAGAGTTCTTCCACTGCACGAACAGAGCCTCACCCGGGCGCACGCACGCAGCCGGCTGCTTCGGGTGTTTCGGGTCCTCAGTCTCAGCCTCGTCATCCGAGTTGGCCGCGGAGCCGGCAGCGCTGTTGCTGGTGCCGACGAGATTTGAGAAGCTCGACGCCATGCGCTGCAGAACTGGTCGCTTGGCACGTGCCCGCTTCTCGAGCGACGACCAGCTGCCCTGCGCACCCGAAGGGTTGCCGCGGTACAGGTTGTGCACGTTAGGGTCGTTCTTCTTGAAGAAGCTCATGCCGGACGAGTTCGACTCGGCGCTGGCAGGGTCGGCGACGTAGATCTTGAACAGATCTCCGCGTGCGACAACGCGACCGGACTGCGACGCAATTGACAGAGAGCTGGTGGAGCGAGGGATGCCATCGACCGGAGGAGGCGCAAGCTTCGTCGGGTCAATGGGCTCAGCGCCATCCTCATCGACACGGATTTCAGCGACTTCGTCGTCCTCATCCTCGATATCCGGCAGAGGCTGAGCCTGCGGCGCGTTGGGCTTCACGAAGAGCGCGTTACTCTGCTCGGGCTTGACCAGACGCGAGTAACCACGCATGACCGCCTCACGAACGGCCGCCGGGTCCATAGCCTCCTCCTTTGACAGCGTGATGAAGAAGGGCTCGAGGCAGCCCTCCGACGGAGCCGAGTCGCCGCGGGAGAAGGATGATCGAGGCGAGTCGTTGGGTTGGAACGTGTAGACGGGCACAGTCACAGATCCATCCGTGGGCACGGTGCCGACGGCCTTGTGGGTCGCGGTGACGGGAACGCCAACGTCATGGAAGATCGCGACATCATGGTCCTTTGCCTCCGTGTTCGGGTCCGAGTCGAGCCACCAGGCGTAGATGCCGCCCTTCCAGCAGTCAAAGCCGACAATGTTGTTGCCGTTCGTCTGGAGCAGCTGTCCAAGCTTCTCCTTCACGGTGGAGAACGAGGCGTTGGCTGGAACGAGAAGCTGGACATTGACGGGAGCGAGGTCGGTGTCCTTCGGGAAGAAGATGCACTTGAATGTACGCGTTTGGGTGATGGGCATCGGCACGGTGAGGTACATGAAGGGGTCCATCGTGATGGACTCCTTGTGACACTCTGGACAGACGAGGGTGCTCTGGAGCTGGCCCTGGAACAGGTCGACAATGACCGAGTCGTTGCGCTGCTTGTACCCCTCCCAGCACTCCTTTCCGAGTTCCGCGAGCTCACGGTCGCCACCTCCGGGCTTCCAATCGGGCTTCTCTATGTACGGCTTCTTCTTGATGCGGTTCAGGTCCTCGTGCAGTCCGTCGAGCAGGAAAGCCAGGAACTCTTGCGTGTCGTGCTGGCCGTAACCGGCAAACTGAGGCGCGAAACGAGAGCAGGTCGACTTCAGGCGACGGGGCGAGAAAGACGAATGCGCCGGTGACGTCCAGAGAGTCTCAAGCGTCTCGCCGAACGCCTCGGCGACCTGGCCGTGCATGCCGAGCGGGTTGTCGGGGTTGAGCTCCTCGCGGTAGACGCCGGCTGGCGTTAGTTGAAATGAATGCTCAGAGTAACTCACAAAGGAAGTAGTCAGCCAGAACGGACGTGTTGCTAAGGCACTGCGTGGCTGATGCCATGAAACAGGTGTTGCCGAGGTTGTTCAGGCCGACGAGACCATGTCCGCTGCGAGTGCGCGATTGCGACCTCGTCTGCGGCTTGTTGAATGCCGCTAACGAGCTCGTCGAGGATCCAGCCGCCGAGTTGCCCGAGTAAAACGCGGGCTTTCCGAACAGCGGCTGCAGCTTCTCTGTCGCGTTTCCGTTTGCATCAGCAGTCAACGGCCAGTCGACGGAACCGGCGCTGTTAGACGAGCTGACCTCGAGGACAATGTCGTCGCTGTCCGCGAAGCCACCATCAGCGAGCGTCTTGTCGTTGCCGGACAGCATCTTGGCTGAGAGCTTGGGCATGTCCTTTGCGTCGATCTCAAGGGAAGTCGGGGCTTCTTGCGCGTCAAGAGTCCAGAGGCGGAGCGGAGCACCGACAGAGATCATGTCGGCGAAGACGGCTCGGACGAACGTCTTGAGTTCAGAGTACGTCGTAGTACTCGGGGCAGTGATGGTGACGGGAGCAGGAGGGGCGGCCGGCGGGACGGGAATGGATGGCTCGGTCGAGACGATGTGCAAGCGGTAGGTCTGGGGGGCGATCTCGATCCGTTCTCCAGCGAGACACAAGCGCGGGAGCTGTGGGCTGTCGGAAGGGTAGCTGTAAGCCTTGACTAGAGCTTCCCAGCCCATGGAGCCGACGTAGATGAAATCCTCGTCCTCTTCCAGACCGTCGCGGAGTCGCCAGAACAGCTGCTTCTGCGGCTCGGACTCGTGACCGGGGATCAAGGCTGTAAGCTCGGTCGGGGTGGTGCAGGCGACAAGCGGGGTGATGTCCAAGGCAGGGGGCGTACCCTCGCCACCGCCGAGCGCATGCTGAGAGAGGTCCTTCAGATACGACTTTGGAATGAGGTAGAACGTCGATCGCTCAGAGTACGGCGGGGGAAGAGCACCTGCTTCGTCAGCTTCAGCCGGTGGCTCTAGCTCTTACCGAGGACAGCGTCGTAGAGCTGCTTGCTGTCGGACTGGGACATGGCAGCGTTGTCAGCGTCGCCCTCGCCCAATGAGACTCGGCCGGTTTGGGCGACCCAGCCGGAGCTGCTCTGTCCGTCGTCGTCAAGGTCCATTCTAAGAGGAGACGAGGGGAAGGCGTTGTGGGTGGCCGGGGCGAGGGAGGCAGGAGGGCTAGAGGCAGTGTCTTCTGACGCGGCGCGCTTAGGGGACGATGACGATGATGGTGAAGGTGGGTCGGTGCGAGGACGCTTTAATGTTGTGGCGTGAGCCTGCGCCATCTCTGCGCCTTCAGGCGGGCGAGGAGAGTTGTGGGGGGGGGGGGAGGGGACGTGACGGAATAGGAAGAGAGTTTCTGGGTTTGGTCTCTCCTGGTCCTTGTCCTTGGAATGCTGAGGTGAGGTGCGGGCAGTCGAGAAGGAGCAAGAATGAAAGGGTGAGTTATTTGTGTTGAGGCTGTGGTGACTGTGTGTGGGCGAGCCAAAGTCAACAACAGGTCGAACCTGGAACCTTGGCGCTCAAAGGTCTGTGGGTGGACCGACAAAGTAAGTGGACCGGGCTGGCCTGTCCAACGATGTCATCCATCTACATGTTCCATTTACTTCCGCACCACTTGTTCCAATCCATCGTCGCCCCCGTCTCTGCTCCCATGACTCGTTGCTCAGAGTAAGGAGCGGGCTCGCAAACGCCACAAAGCTGTTCTTCGATGCTGCTGATAGTCTTTCCATAATGACATCTCTTCGAAACGAGGCTCCGGACAAGGTTGAGCTCATCGGCGGCGACGAGGAAGACCTCGATGTCTTGGCTGCCGACTGGACCGCTATGTCATTCACGTGCACGCCGCGATCTGCCGCTGAGGGTGACCACGCGACAGGTGCCACAGACTGTACCTGAGTCCTCCACCGGACGGCGATACTGTATCTCCGGTTCCTGGCTTTCCCTCCAGGCTGAGCCAGAGATTTCGGACTGGAAAGTCGAGCGTGCAGCAGCGACTGCAGCAAGACGAGATCGAGGCGGTTGCTCCGGTTACACTCTCTGCTTACACCCCTCCACACCAAAACACCACCAACACTCAGCACCATGGTCCGCCCTCAGGTGCTTGCCCGCGCCGTGCGCTCCGGCCCTTCGCGCCTGTTCGCCCGCGCCGAGTCGACTTCGGCCGCTTCGTCGAGCTTCACCCCCGCCCTGCCCGCCGGACAGGACCAGGCTTACGACCTCGCGCTCGAGTTCATCGCTCAGCAGACGGCGAAGAAGCAGGCGCGTCTCGAGGCTGTTCAGGCTAAGATCGGTGCCAACCCGACGCCGAAGCAGGCTCAGCGGATAGCGCGCATGCAGGTCGACGCCCTCATCGACGACCCCGCGACGCGGCGCGAGTTCGCCGAGAACGGAGGCAAGGGCCAGATGCAGCGCCCGATCATGCGCGCGCTCGCGAAGCAGGCGTGGCTTCGTGCCGGCGAGCTCGACCTCGTTATGCAGCGTGTGTTCCAGCTCGGTATCGTGCCCGACCTCCTTCCCGACGTTACTCCCCGCGGCGCTCTGCGTATTGAGGGCATTGAGGCCGGAACGGTCCTTCCCCCGTCTCAGCTCGCGAACCCGCCCAAGATCTCGCTCCAGTTCTTCGACCAGCCGCCCGGAGTCTCCCCCCTCGCCCCCGTCGACTCCAAGGCGCTCTACACGCTCCTCATCGTGGACGCCGACATTCCCAACCACGAGACGGCGTCCTACGAGCAGCGCCTGCTGTACGCCAAGAGCGACATCCCGCTGTCGATCCTCTCCGGCGAGGTCGACCTGGTCACCGGCCCCGGAAACGAGATTGTCTCCTACGAGCCCCCCGTCCCCTGCTTCGGCGCGGGCAAGCACCGTTTCGCCATCTTCGCCATCGCTCAGAAGCAGGACATGGGCACCATGTCGTCTGAGCGTGCCAACTTCAACCTCCGTTCTTTCCTCGAAACCGCCAACCTCAGCGCCAAGGACGTCGTTGCCGCTTCTGTCCTCCGCTCCGAGTGGACGAAGGAGGACAAGCGCTACATCCGCGAGACGTACGAGCGCATCCACGGCGAGCCCGCCCCGTACTACGGCAAGGCGCCCAAGGAGACGCGCTACAGCTACCCCCTGTCGGCCAAGGCGCAGCGCATCGCCGACGCTCGCGCCGCCGCGTGGGATGAGGCCATCGCCAACATGAAGGCGTTCGAGGAGGGTGAGCCGGAACAGCCCCAGCAGGCTTAAGCCGGCGAAGCGCGAGCCGCAGGCGAGCGTCAGGCAGACCTGCACCCTACCCAAAAGCCCAGCACATCATTTCATCTAGTAGACAGTCTGTAGAGTAGCCAATCAAGTCATCATGCACTATTCTAGCATCGTACGTGAGCGACGAGCACGCCAGCGCAGCGAGCTGCGAGGTCAACTGTCGTCCATTCCATATCGTTGGACACACCCACGCCAGTTCCGACTTTTCACCATGGTAACCGAAACATAACCTTACGTAAAAATCTTGGTGTGGAGCCCCAACAACATTTTGGACACAGACGTCCACTTACCTCTACCGCTCTCCGCTCGAGTCAAGACTCAGCGCACTTCATTCCGCCACAACCTCACAACCCGTCTCTCGCAACCAGGAGCATCGCCATGTCGATTCCAGCCAGTGTTCCCGCTCCCGTGGGTCCGGGCGGGTTCCAGTCCAAGGGCCGCGCCCGCGCCGCAGCAAACAACAAGAAGTACGGCACGCCCCTCCCGATCCTCCTCCCCGAGTCGCCGCTTTACGCCGCTGCGCTCGCCTCGCCGCCCTCCAACTCGACCGTCGTCTCTCTGGGTCTCTTCACGAAGGCACGCGCCATCGTGCCCTCCGTCACTGGCGTGCTCGACCGGGACTCGCAGAGCGTCTGGGTTACGGACCCGGAGGACATGAGACTTGTGTTCGAGCGGGGATTTTTCGGCAAGGGCTCTCTGTCTAGGTCGGAACCGTCATGGCGGGATGGGAAGAGAGAGTTACTGAAGGGTGGTAACGCGGCCAACGCTGAGAAGATTAGGGAACAGAGGAGAAAGGAGAGGAAGCAGTTCAAGATTGACCGAGCGGCGGCCATGAAGGAGGCGGCTATGCGCGCCGAGGCGGTGGTTGCGGCCAAGAAGGCGGGAACGACTGGAACACCGACGCCGACGCCAGGGACGCCGAGGCCCGAAGGAGAGGGGGAGGGAGAGGGAGAGGCCAAGGAGGAGACGGAAGAGAAGAAGGGAGAGGAGGGAGAGGAGAAGCCCGAGGGAGAGGAAGTACTCGACGTCAACGCCCTCACGCCGCAAACCTTCCTTGTGCGACCTACACGACCCGACGCGAACCGCAACAGGGGCAAGAAGGCGTTCCGCCGGAAACCCAACCCCAACCCCAACGCTACCCCCGGTGCCTCTCCTGGAGGAACCTCAACACCCGCCGCGCCCGAGGGAGAGGCGAAGCCGGAGGAGCCGACAGAGGAGGAACTCGCAGTCCAGGCGGCCGAGAAGGAAGCCGAAGCCCTCCGTCGTGCGGAAGAGCGGGCAAAGGAGGCCGAGTTGAACGAGATGGTCGCCGAGCTCGTGGACGAGAAGGAGCATTTGCAGCTGTCGTACCCCGAGGCGCTGTTCCTCGCTTCCATTGGCGTGCTGAAGATTCATGATCCCGAGGAGGTGAGTTCTTCCGGACCAGCCCCGGAGGGGATGGTCTGCGGTGTTATTCCTGCTGCATAGCCTTGCGTAGCGCAGGAGGAGGAGAAGGGAAGAGTTCGGGCTAATGGCAGAACGCAATGGTGCCTTCCGGCCGCGAGGTCACCTCGCTCCTAACCCCCCTCCCCGGCATTCCGGGCACGATCAACACGGAACTCCTCCCCGACGACCCCCTGCTGGTGCAATACGCAGCCTACGCCCACTTCAGGGCGTTGGGGTGGTGTGTCCGCTCCGGCATCAAGTTCTGCGTCGACTGGCTACTCTATCGTCGCGGACCTGTATTCTCCCATTCAGCCTTTTCCATCCTCGTCGTTCCCGTGTACATGAACAACAGCGATCGAGAGGTCTCGCCCCACGCAAGTACCGACTGGTACGCCGAGCGCCAGAGCTGGAAATGGATCAACACGGTCATGCGCGTGAATTCGCTCGTGATGAAGACGGTCGTTGTGGCTTATGTCACTATTCCCTCGAGGGAGACGTTCCGGACCTACGGAGGGGATCTGAGGGCTATCATGGGGCAGTATTCTGTCAGAGAGGTGTCTTTGATGCGCTTCAGTCCTGCCAGGCGGCGTGATTAGTCCTTTCCCTTCCTTTAGTTGAGGGGAGAGATGTAGGGGAAGTGGGAAGAGGAGGGGAGCGGGGTCTAGAGCGAGGTGAAGTATCATGGTACCACAATGCATTCATCTATGTCAAAGCCCTATTAGCGTTTCTCTATAAGTAACCGGGATCCTTCTGACCAAGCTTTCTATCCCTCCCGACACCTTTCTCGTCCTCGCCTCGCCCACCTTACGCCTTGATCGGCTTCACTTTCAACAACGGCTTGACGGCCTCGACAAACAGCGGCCGCAGCTCATTGAGATGCGGCGTCTTGGGTGGCTGGAGGGTCTGCACGGCCCGCTTCCGCCTGCGCCTCTTCTGCTGCTGTTGCGGATGACCCGGGTGCCCACCTTTGGGCGGGACGGGGAGGGGGTTGCCGTCCTTCGGCGGGAGGGGGGGTGGGTCGTTGCTCCCATTGCTGCCGTGGCGCCTGTGCCTATGCTCGTTGGAGTTGGTAACAAGCGGGGACGGGGGAACGGTACGTTTCGCGCCAGCAGCGTTGAGACTGAGCGTCGACGCGCGGCTGACGATGGAGGACGTCTCGCTGTCCTCGTACCGCTCGTCGTACTCGTCCTCGTCCGACTCCTCGTCGGCCACCTCCTCCGCCGCGCCGACCGTGCTCTCCCCCAGCGAGAGGGACTGCATGACCGAGTCGACGAGCTGGGCCTCTTCCGTCGCCTGCTGGTCCAGGCCGGCGGACTGGAACCGCCGCCGCACCTTCTCCTCGTGCGCGACCTTGAGCTTGTAGTGGTACTGCGCTACGGCGTCGACTTCGGCCATAATCGCAGCACGCTCGGGGCCCCCCATAGGCAGCAGGATCTCGAGATCCAGCGGCGTGTCGAGACCCGTGCGCGCGTAACCGAGGAACAGCTCGATCCAGCCCATGAGCGAGTCGAAGAGACCCTGGCCCTTCGTGTGCACGTTGTGCACGAAGGTGTAGAACGCCTGCTCGTGCCGCTGCACTAGATCGATGAACGTCTGCACCGTGCGCTGCGGGTCTTCCTGCGACACTGATGTCAGTCAACGCCCGATACGTACACAACTTACATTCCTCGACCTGCTCGACCGTGCGGATCATGTCGTTGATGAACGCCTGCAAGTCGCCCAGTGAGTCGGCGATGCTAGCGGCCTTGTACACTGTCGCGAGGGGCGCGTAGAAGATTGTGATGATGTCCTTGAGCAGCTCGGCCGTGACGCCCTCGAAGATGAGGGCGAGCATGGCCTCCTTCTCCTTCTTCCTCGTCATGAGCTTGAGGAGAATGTTCAAGTCCTCGAACAGCCACGCGTCGTCGTTGTCCGGCCCCTCCTCATCGTCCGAGTCGTCAAACTCGGCCTGCTCCGCCTTCCACTCCCGGTAGGCGCGGGAGGCACGGAACACGCGCTGGATCTGGCCGCGCGACAGCGAGGGGGCCTCGGGAGAACGGAGGATGGCAACGAGCAGCTCGCAGTTCTCCGAAACCGCTTCCTTGCGGTACACCTCCTGCGCCTCCCACGACGAGCGCACATACTGCTCGACCTTCTGACAGAGCACTGGGTCATCGATCTTATCCTGAACCGCAGCAATGTCTTCAGCAAGATAGCGCAGGTCCTCTGTCAGCGATGTCGAAAACATCTTCTGCAGGAGACTTTGTCCTCCGAAGGGACGCGCAAGGAAAAGGTCGAGAATTCCGCGAATCATCGCCATCGGGTTCGAGATCTTCAGAATGCCCTTCAGCATGAAGTAAGGCATGATACCGTGCAGACGCTTGAGCGACGCGAGCGAGTCGGACGCCGTGTCCGAAGCAACGTAGAGTTGGAAGATGGTCGCGGCGAAGCTGACGTCAGTGGCTGCATGGTTGAAACACCGTTTCTCATCACTCACGAAATACGCCCCCACTCGAGCACACTCTTCTCGGCGGGCGGCAGGTCCTCGACGCGCTCGACGCGACGCACCACGTCGAACACGCTTTTGAGCCCTCCTTCTTGGCTTAGGATGTCGCCCTTGAATGCCGCGAGACCGCCGCGAAGCGCCTCAACTCGCCGCTCTGCCTCCTCCCGGAAGCGCTTCCTGCCTTCCTCTCGCACAGCGTCGGCCTCCAGGCGTCGCTGGACGTCGGCCGCCTCAGGTGGCGTGAGCGTGGTCGGCGCAGACAGGAGGAAGGACCGCATGACGGGCGAGTTGGCGATTTCCGGGATCGACATGATCGACTGCAGGTATGCCCTGAGGGTGAGACGGTTCTTCTCTCGGGAGAGAGGCATCGCAGGAGAAAGCGCCGCGCCGTCGAGGTTGTCCGGTCGCTCAGTCTCCCCCGACGCTCTAGGCGATGGAGTGTTGGTGCCGCTCGGTTGCGGGGACGAGGTGCCAGATCCGTAGATCATGCGCAACGGGTTGTACGCGCTGTAGCCGCTGTGCTCCGTCTTCTGCGGGACGTTGGCCGCACTCTTGTCCTTCGGTGGCGGGTTCGGAAGCTCAATGTCGGGGAACTGGATGCGGAGCTCCTCAGCGAGACGTCGGAAATCTCCGTAACGGCGAGACACGAAGACGTCAGCGACACCCGTCCGCTGGGTTCGGATAAGAAACTCCTGCCCGTTAGCGCTGCCACTCGCTAGAACTCACCTCGTGCGTCTTGTGTCGCACTCTGCTCTTCGGGACAATGGTGCGGATGCCGACGACGTTAACGTCGAACGCGATCATGGGCGGCGGGTGTCCGTCTGCAGCGTGCTTCTCGGCGTACTTTCTCCGCTTCTCCTCCTGCGCCTGCTCGATGCGGCGCAGCTCGCTCTGCCCAATTCGGACGACCTCCTCTCCACCGACGAGCTTAATGCCGACCCCGATCATCAGACCGAGGTGCTTCTCCATCTTGGCCCAGAGCTTCTTCTTCTCCTCAGCCTCCTTCTTTTCCTCTTTCGTCATGAGACTCTCGGCTATTTCGAGCTCTTGGGGCGTCTTGGTCGCATGCTGGGCTGCACCGGTAGTGGCGAGGAAGCTGGAGAGGAACGGCTGGACCTTGTGGCTCCAAAACGTTGGGGGCGCAGCGGCGAGGAACGGGAAGGGCAGCATGAACTGATGGAACATGTAGCGCATGAAGGGCAGGTCTCCGGTAGTGTACGCTGAGGGAATCGCCTCCCTGCCGATACGCGCCGCGACGAGCTGCTTAGCCTCCTCCGGGAGCACGAACGGCGGCCCAAGCAGGCCAAGCGCATTGGCGCCGAGCACTGGATCAGTGATAACACTCAACTCGTGGGCGATCTGCAGATTAACGAGGGTCTTCTTCAGGTAGTGTGCTCGGAGCGGCGTCATAATCGTCGGAGGCTGCATGTCCGGCAGCGTCGAGTGATAGGGGTTAAGATGCGACGGGTCGACGAGAGGAACAGTGGCCGGCACTGGCGGGCGCTCGCGTCTTCCTTCCGAGTTCTCTGATGCGCCGCTCGCCGAGTTTCCGCGCGACATGTTGTTGGGATCTCCGCCGGCGGCATCAGCAGGCGGTGGCGGGGGCGCGAGCTGCGCTGATGGAGCTTTCGGCGGCGACGGAGGCGACGCGAAGCGCGCGGCGAGGTCCATGGCGACTTCGGTTGCGACGTCCTCATCAGGAGGAGGAGGCAGCGCGCGTTGAGGACGAGCCCTCGGTTGACGGGGCTTGTACGGCAGGTTAGACGGATCGACACCCGACATGATGCTGGTGTTTTTTTCCCGAGTCGCGTCGATGTCGAAGTTGAAGTCCTCGATAGGTGTCGGGCCGAAGCGCAACGACGTTAACCTCGCGGATCAAGAAAGGATGGTGATTGACAGAGGCGGCGGGACAGGCGAAAAGGAAACAGGGGCAAATGTTGTGCTGAGAAGAGTGGTTACTCGGGTCTGCGATCTGTGGACGAGGTGAGGCAGCCCGATGGAAACACGGAGGAGGGGAGAGACTGGCCAGCCTGGACGACCGAGACACGATAGGGCGGTAATACGTCACTCTGCCGTGCCTCCACCGACGTTCACCGCACGCAGGCCACCAGCCTTACCTCGCCACCTAATCTGACCTAATCTGGGCATTCTGGCGGGTATACAGGTCACCAAGCACAGTTCGAATCTGCATTGCACCGCCCGATCCAGCGACACCAAGCGCCGGCGAACAGGTCAACTGCACAACTGGGGATCGTGCGCAGTCATGACCGAGATGACCGAGACTATAAGAATGCAAGGAACCGCCGTCCTTTGAGAGAATCGCACCTTCTCTCTGTGCTTACAATCCGATGCAGAGCGGGCAGGGGTACACAAGTCAACACCGGTTTCACAACGAATGCCGGCTTTAACCACCCGAACCCACGTACGCCCGCTCGACCTTGCGGTATGGGGCTCACTAAGCCTGCCAACGCATGCGGGCACACACTACAGGCGTCTGCAGCACGGGGGCAACGACAGCCACAGAATTACAAGGACACAGATTCATTGATCTACGTTCTACAGAGCGTGATTAGATGGTACAACGAGACTACACAGTGCAATGGGATGGATAAATGCACGAAGGAACAAAACCCTCTATTATCATTGTCCACGGAATGGTTGGTCATGATGGGGGGAGTAATGTCATGAAAGGTGAATGGCGATTGAGATGTGCGTCTAAGCCTGCGCGATCTTGCTCGCAACAGTGCGCTCACGCTCCAGGCGCTCCTTGTTGGCCTGGAAGGCGGCGTCGCGGCATGCCTGCATACCAGAGCTGGACGGTGTCAGTACAATCGCTCCGAGGAACTGATCGCAGGATCAGTAAGGACTCACCAGTTATGTGTCTCGGGGGTACGGTGAACGCTGCAGAACACCTTGTTGCAGTGCGGGCAGTCACCAGCAAACTTGAGGGCTGCTGACGGGCACTGAGTCGGGGGATTGGCGGTCATGGGCTTGGGCGACGACTCGGGGGCAGCAGCGGCCTCCTCAGCCTCACCCTCGGACTTAACCGGGATGTTGTAGATGACCTTGAACTGGCAGCGCTTCTTGGCAGGCCTGTGCGTTCGTGATTGTTGGTAGCAGCGAGATGCAGGGATCAAAGACAAAGCAACGTTCGGGTAGTGGTGGGCGATAGAGGAGGGCATGGAGCGAAATGTGAACAAACGGTACCGGTTCCGAGGAGGGACGATGAAAATGGCGTCAGCATCAGAGGTCAAACGAGCAACAATAGCAGTGAATCAACGGGGCGATGCCAATGGGTAGCGACGAGAGCCGTTGGGGTGACATGGAAGGCTCCAATGACGGGTTCCAGTCACGCATTCGTCGTACCAAATTGATCATATTTGCCACCGTATGGTGCAATCCTGCAGTCCGTCCATCCATGAATCCAGCCGATAAGTGGGGTTGGGTGGATGGTGACGGTTGGAAAGCGCTTGTCCTGTACTCACATGTTGGGTGGTAATCAGTTGGGTGTTGGTATACAGGTGGATCGGGTGTAGTAGAGAGTGAGAGAGACGAGAGATGTTGAAGGGGAGAAATGGAGATGAAGGGATGAGTGGTTGATAAAGCGTTGACGAGGGATGTGGTCGAGTGAGGAGTCGACTCGGCAATTGATGGACAGTGGTGGGTGGTGAGGGGCGGTAGGGTGGGGCTGGGTTGGTAGGCTGAGTAAGGGCTTTGACGGAGGCGGCCGGTGAGTGTGTGCAGAACTGAGTGCTGAGTGCTGAGTGCGCTATCGGGCATGCGGGCACGGCAGGGCGGGGTGCGGTGCGGTGCGTAGGAGGCGGTAGACGGTTCTGGAGCTGGGCAGGGGCCAGGGGGAACAGGGAGCGAGCTAAGCTGACAGGGTAGGGCGAGGAAGGGGAACGCCGGCGAGGGGCGGTGAGCGATAGTGATGAGGTGGTGGTGTGGGGTTATGATTGGTGAAGCGAGGATTTGATGTCGCCCTGGATTAAGATTTGCCGCTCTGGGCTGGTGGTGCTGAGTGGTGCTGGGTGGTGCTGGGTCCAGGGGCACGGAGGGTTACGGTACGGGGTCCGGGGTCCTGTGCACCAGCGCACCAGCGTAGGTGTCCCTCGTCCCTCAGATTGACCCTATGGACCCTCAGCTAAGGATCTGCATGCAGTCACAGGGTAATCTCTTGGGTGCTTCGTGCAATCGAGAGCCGCCGTGCGCCTACCCTCAAGGGCGCTGGGCGCACGCTAGGCCGACCTGGAACCTCCACTCTCATTCCCACAGCCCACACCACAGCTTCACCCAGAGGGCAAGAGCATGCAGCCTGCTTGCCGGGTGGCAACGCCCCTTCCCCTCTCCCTTCGGATGCATCTCATTCACCCACCTCCACTTGTAATCCGCCAGCCGACCGGTCCAACGGCCACCAGCGCCGCAGTCTAGTGCGCGCCTCGCTTCTCTGCTGCAGCCACTTACAACCCCGTTGTCTTTCACTGCGACATATCAATTGCATGCATCCGCCCTATGATCGCATGCATCCCTCATGACCCCGTGTGAGCAGCATCCAGATCTACAATGCACAGCCGTACAATCCCGTCGATGATGTCGCCTCCCGTCTCCCGGCCGTGGTCGCCGTGGATCGGATCAGGTTCGAGCCGAGAACTGCAGAATTGGCCGACGGAGGGCCACGCCTGGGTGCATGGGTGATGGATGAACTGGACTGGCGATGACGCCGGCGTATACGGCGTATGCGCGTATGCGATGGGCGCTGAGTGGCCGAGGGTGCCGCTAGCTCGGTGAGCTCAGTGGCGCACCGTGGTGCGCAGTGGTGTTTTGGCTCGGTGGGCGTAGAGGGGTGGACCCGTCGGTCCGCCGTCCCCAAGTGGCAACTTGGTGTCAAACAAAAGCGATCGCCGTCACCTTATGCGAGTGGAGTGCACTCAGGTTTGTGTGCATTCGGTATTGTCTGCTAGTTCTGGCCCCTTTTGCGCTCCCTGCTCCATACTGCTGTACTGCTGTCCGTCGGGCCGTCACCCGCCACTGCGTCACTGATCCTGCCGTGCCAGTTCGGTATACGATTAGTGTGACTGACAGCGGGCAGGGGTGAGCGGCGGAGCTACGCGATGTCTGACATGCCTCACACATACGCCCGCTCCCGCAGACGCAGGCGCCACTCCACTGCGACACAGCGTCCCCACCTTGCTCGCCACGATCTTCTGCGTGTTGCATCCGCACCGCAGTGCAGACCTTCAACCGCCCGCACCTGCGCAGCCTCATCTGCGCCTGCATGCGCCTCACAACCTCATGCACAGTGCCACGCGACGGTGGTGAGGTGGTGCCTGTGTGCCTGGGAACACTTCGTCAGCGTGTGGGCGTGCGTGCTTGTGAGCTTGCGAGATCCGACATTGTTCCTTCGTTCCTTCCTTGGATTCCATCACGAATGAGCTCTCCTGGTCGAAGCTTATACCGTCACCTGTACCTTATCCTGCGCTTTCGGTCACCGGCCACTGTGCCAGAGTAAACCTTGCACTCGATACCACTGCTCCACTGCGCCACTGACCCGCCGACTCAGGCCGTACGCTCGCAGGCCAGCTTGCTTATGGTGCGGACCGCGTACCCATTCCTCTGACCGTGGCTGCCCATCCGGCAAGCGACGGCAAGGACCTTCCTGGACCTCTCCAGGCTGGGTTAGTAGCCATCGTCTGCGTGTGCCGCATGTGCCGACGGTGCCGCCCCAATCTACTCTGCATCACCGGACATACCGCACCTTTCGTGTCGTCTCATTTATCGCATGCTGGCTGGGGCTGTGTGTCCTGTATCAACCACGGCTCCTTCCACGTCCGTTCCCTCATGCCGAGGGGTACCCAATACGTGGCCGTGTGATGCAAGCTCACCAGCTCCACGTAACATTGACCTTCCCCACCCACTCTTCCCGTCACGACTCGTCACGACTCCAGCATAGATAGTGAATGTGACGACCGTCACGCACGCCGGCATGCGCGATAAACGCTGTAGCAACGATGATCACCTGACCTTCCTTGGCCGTCACCGTTACGCACATCCGTCGCCATTCTTCCGTGCATTTGCGCCACTCTGGGCTTTTTGTTGTTAGCACTGCAGCACTACCGTGCATGCCGTGCTGGCATGACAGCGAGGCCTGGCATGCTGGCAGCACGCTCGCAGGCAGTACGTTAATCCGGACCATTCTTTCATTAGGAATCGAAATACAGGGTGAGACTAATGGCTCCACGTGTCGATCGAAACGGCGTGCCTGGCTGCGCTGGCAGGCTGATCTGGCAGTCGCGCGCTTGGCGGCACATAGCCCAGCCCCGCGCACAGCGCTGCACTGAGGTCATAGCTGCTTTGTTATCGAGGTGTCACCCTCGCACCAACCTTCGCTCACCTTCCTCCCGTCATTTAGCACACTCAACCCAATGCACCTCCCGTCTCTGGCGGTCACGCTGTCGGGCCTCGCGGCCCTCGTCCAGGTCCATGCGGGCATGTACGGCGCGCCCGTCGTCGAGCTCGACGCCAAGTCCTTCAAGGACGTCATGGGCAACGAGCACGCCTCCATGGTCGCCTTTGTTGCGCCGTGGTAAGTGTCTTCCTCGACCATATCTCAATGCACTCTTCCCCGTTTCTGGCGCGTAGAACGAAACTGACAAGCAGGTGCGGGCACTGCAAGAACCTGGGTCCCGAGTTCATGGCCGCCGCGCAGAGTCTCTCCCCGCTAATCCCTTTCTACACCGTTGACTGCGACGAGGACAAGAACAAGGGCCTCTGCGCGCAGTACGGCGTGCAGGGTTTCCCGACGATTAAGGCATTCCCTCGCGCTGGCAAGGGCTCCGCGCGTGACTACAACGGCGAGCGTCGCCGCGGCGCTCTCGTCGAGTACGCCAAGACTCTCGTGCCGGACCGCGTTAAGAAGCTCCGTGTCGACGGCTCCGCTGAGCCCCTGGTCAAGGGCTTCCTCAAGGAGAAGAAGGAGCTTCCCCACGCCCTCCTCGTGCACCCCTCTCAGCCCAGCATCCCGTTCCTGTGGAAGGTTCTCGGACACCGTCTCTCTAACAAGGTGAGCTAGGTCGTCTTCAACGAAAGCTGACCCCAGGCTTCTCTTGGATATGTCAAAGACGCGACCGGCGATGTGCTCGCGATCGCGGATGAGGCAGGCGGCGACGCACGTCTCCTCTTCTGGCCCGCTGGTGCGGACCAGGGCTCCGTCGAGGTGTACAAAGGTGACTTATACTAGGGTCGCCTTAGCTGACTACCAGGTCCCATGAAGTTCAACCCGCTACTCGAGTGGCTAGAGGCCGCGCTGGAGGGCGACGTCCGCCCCTCCGAAGAGGAGGAAAAGGAGAAGCCCTCCGGCTCCAACTCGGGATCGGCGAAAAAGGCCCAGTCTGGCGAGAGCGAGGCTGAGCGCCGTGCACGTCTCCGTGCGAAGATGGACGAGGCTGAGCGCCGCGACAAGATCCGTCGCGAGAAGCTCGCGGCCCAGCGTGCGGCTCAGCAGGTCCAGTCCGACGAGGACGGGGAGGACGCCACGGGTACTGAGACGGCGCCCGACGCCGAGCCTGCCGAGGACGCAGACGACGAGGTTGCGGCTGAGCAGCCGGGCGTCGCGGAGCCGGTCGAGGGCGAAAACAGCGCGGACGCTGACGGCGTTGTCGTCGAGGAAGGTGCGACGGGAACGGAGACTGCCCCTGACGCCGAGCCGGCCGAGGACGCCGACGACGAGGTCAGGATCGAGGAGGACGACGAGGTCGAGGAACCCGTCGAGGACGAGGATGAGGACGAGGATGAAGAGGAGTTGTTCGAGCACGATGAACTCTAATCACGGGCTCCAAGCAAAACTGTGCACACTGTCCTGTTCACATGTGTGTTCCACATTTCTATGCATACAACATAAGGTCATCCAAACACTTACGTCAATCTTGCTGATTATTTGCCAAGCTAACTAAAGACTATGAAACTTATGCCTAAACGATCATCCTCTCGCAACCTTTGTATCAATACTTTTGTTTTCGCGCATCCTTTACGCCTTGGTCTCAGTGACCTCCTGGACGGAGGACTGGTCGCTGCTGTCCTCGCCAATCTCAGCGTGGGCGAGCTCAAGGAGACCTCCCAGGTCACGGGGACCGGTGAAGTTCTTCCTACCGTCGACGATCCACGTGATGACAGACACAATGCCGACGAAGCCGAACACGGCAACGGCGTAGTTCATGCTGCTTCCCGTGGCGGGGAGCTCGGGCGGGAACAGGAAGAACACGGTGGTGACGAGGGTGAAAGCGAGGCCGACAACGTTGCAGATGGGTCCCCAGATGGGGCCAAGGGAGAAGCTAGGCTCGCCCGCAAAGGACTTGGGGCGGAGCAGTTTGCGGCCGCGGATCATGATGAGCGCGACGGGGATGGAGTACGAGACGTTGAGCGAGATGACGGAGGAAGAAAGAATGGCGTTCAGCGCACTGTCGGAGCCGAGGTAAATGCATCCGAAGAGAATGACGAGGGCGGCGTTGAGCAGAATAGCGGGGACGGGCACGCCACGCTTAGCCTTCGAGAAGAGCCTGCTGAAGGGCATGCCGCGGTCACGCGCAAAGGCCATGGTCATGCGCGACGAGGCTGTGAGGAGCGCCTGCGCAGTGAAGGCCATGCACACGATGGAGAAGACGGAGAGGCAGACACCGCCGACAATGGAGCCAGTGCCCTGGTGCAGGGCCTCGATGAGCGCACCCGCCTTGGAGGTGTTGACGACGTCGACGTCCTTGATACAGAACAGGAGCGAGACGAGGAACACGAAGCCCGTGATGGCGCCAATGCCGACCGAGGCCATCATGACGCGGGGAGCGTACACGGACGGCCGGGGCATCTCGTCGACCATGTGCGAGACGGCGTCGTAGCCGGTCAGGCCGAAACAGGCCTGCAGCAGGCCGAGGATCCAGGCACATCCGTCCGGCCATCCAGTCTCGTTCGTGAACTGCGTGAAGACGAACTTGCCGCTGGCAAAGTTGCCGCTGCTGCAGGAGAGGATCGTGATGACAATCACGGTGAGACCGGTGAGAGACCAGAAGATGGCGAGCTGGTTCAGTCCGGGAAGAAGGCGGAGGCAGAAAAGGTTCAGTGCCAGAGCAATCAGGGCGTAGCCAGTGTAAACGACGAAGATGTGCCAGCGCTCAGGCTCGTAATCCGGGTGAGCGAGGGCGTAAGCGCCCGTGATCAGCTGGCCGGCGAGAGAGGAGGCAGTGGCGGCGAGAGCGATCCAACCACACGTCGAGAACCAACCGGCCACCCAGGAGAGAGAGCGGGCGATCGAGGGAGGAGCAAGGAGGTAGGTCCAATGGTACTGGCCACCCGAGGTGGGGTAGACAGCACAAATCTCGGCCATGGAAGCGGCCATGCAAATGTTGCCGACGAAGGAGGGGAGGATACCCCACACAACGGCGACGGGACCACCCGAAGGAAGCGCAAGCGAAAGCGAAGTGCTCATCGCAGTCCACGAGTTGAGGATGGCATAGGCCATTCCGACTGAATGTTAGCTGCTAGGCCCCACTACAATGTCTCCATCATCTTTCTGACTCGGCACCACCTTTCCTTGCAGTGGTAGTGTCTCAATCCACTGAAGTGATGACCACGACTTGCCTGCGACCAGTCTTCAGCTCCACTCACTCAGCGAGATGAACCTAAAGTTCCTCGGCGCCGCATCGGGGTCGACCTCGACCTGCGCCTCCTTGTCGCCATTGTCGTACGGGCCCCACGCGTGCTGCCCGACGCGGACAGACTCGACAACCTGTGCGGTCGAGTACCCCTTGTCCTGCTGTTGCTGTGTTGTCGCCATAGTTCGTTGCGGCGAGTGAAAAGGTCAAATGTGTGAGAGGGGGGAAGAGAGATATTTGACCTTTTCAGCTCGCGCCTTGTATATATCTGGCAACAGTTTCCAGCAGGATAAACTGGGGTGAAGGGAACGGCTCACCGGCCATTCGGGTTCCGCAATACTGGGACAGCATTCCCACTACTGGCAAGAATAGCAAGGAGCTCCGGTGCGGAGTCCGGGGCTGCAATCGCCAGGGTGCGAAGCGGTGGGGAGGGGCTCTATCCAGATCGGAAATTCTAAGTGGGGAGCTATGGGGGTAGCCAAGAAAAGCATCAGAATCCAGCTGGAGCCAGCAGGAAGCAGAAGCGTATCTGGAGTCCGCTGACGACACGCGCTGATTGAAGGATGAGCCTGGGAGGGGACCTGGGGTCATTCGAAATCGCAAATCATGCCGCCGGCTCAGAGATAACGGCAACCACCTCACAGGGAAGTGTATCCACCCGGGATCTGGAGGCTTGGGGGCGCTTGCCCGTGTCCAATTCCAGCAGCGCTCCAACACAAACCAGTATCTCCGCAGGCCCGCCAGGTCCGATGCAAGTAAAGTTAGACACCGCTCCTGCAGCGCCTCTGCATGCGTTTCGGCCCTCGCCGCAAGCAGCTGATCAAAGTCGGCACAGCGGGCCGGTTGACGGACTCGGCGTTCTAAAATCACGCTGCACCACTGAAATTTCTCACCTCATCTCAATCTCGCACGAGCGGGATCCTGCCGTGACATCACATCAACTTTCACTCGCCGCTGCAGACTAACATTTTCCAGCTAAACTTCGGAACTCGCCCTCCTCGCTCGACTCGCCATTGCCTGCCCTGTGCAGAGCGGCCCCGCAATGCATCGCAAAAACCCTCGCCGGGCTGGCCGAACACCGAATCAGCATGCTCACACTTGCGGAACGCAGGCACGTCAACTCGAGATAGAATCTGACCTTTCTCGCCGAGGATCTGACCTTTTCGGCAGGTCGGCAAGCAAAATCTGACCTTTTCGCTTGGATTTTGAAATTTGCCACTCCCAGGCCGTATCTTTGAGGGTCGTCTGGTCCTGATAGTCCCTGGATTCCTGGATTCCTGCTCTTCCATCTTCTCCATCCTCTCAACGCGACTGGACAGCGCCACGCAGCGATGATCCGAGAGTCTTCGCAGCTATTCTCGGAACTGTACAAGCCGGTGCACGTGCTCGGCCCTGGGCGGCCCTTGGCGTCTGCCTCGACCGGCCGCACTGGAACCAGCCATGTGATATCGTAGAAGCTCTGCTTGCGTCTGCTCTGCTTGTTTACGTGCAGGTTTTTACGATCGGCCGTCCCGTTCCCGTTGCGCATCGCTGTTGGTTCTCCCGCTCGCATCTCCGCGCACTTGGCGGGGGATAGCGAGCCCCGCGATGTCGGAGCACGGAGCCCAGTGCTCTGATTGCGTGAACGGCTGGGACGATGGTGGGGTGCTTGCTCGCACCATGCGGGTGATACCTGCCATCATCGGCGGCCAATGGACATTGCCGGTCGTGTAAGCTTAATTGTCAACGGAGGGCCCTCCGCTGCCGGGGCCACAGGTTGGACTTCAACGGCCGACCGAAACGCTATCA
This sequence comes from Trichosporon coremiiforme, assembly GCA_039545355.1. Taxonomy (NCBI): domain Eukaryota; kingdom Fungi; phylum Basidiomycota; class Tremellomycetes; order Trichosporonales; family Trichosporonaceae; genus Trichosporon; species Trichosporon coremiiforme. The sequence continues at coordinate 1,246,490 of BCJJ01000012.1, forward strand.
AAAGCTGGAGAGCAGCGAGGTGCGAGTGTATCTTGGCGGGGGAGAGCGTCGAAACTGCGTTCAAAGTAAGCCCGTCCATGGGGCAATCTCCCAATGCTTGAAGACCAAGACGGAATGCCAAGAACTGCTTGCTGATTCACGTGCTCCTTTTCATCATTGACAACGTACAAATAGCGAAGCTGGCGAGGCCTCACGCTCTTCCCATAAAACCCTCCGCGAGTTTGTCATAGTGTGAGGCAGGTTTGCACCAGCACAGAGATGACTCACAGCAAGCTGGGTATCTGATTGCTCCATACCGCCTGATGCCAGAATGGACATGTAAGGACTTTCAACTTCATCTACATTGCTGCAGCGAGGCTTCTTGGGAGCTATCTCGAGATGTTTGGAGCGCGCGATGCGAAAGGGTCACGGGAGGTGCATCGAAGTAGCGTCAGTAGAAGCTCCGGCGGCAAATGTGGGGCTCCAGCAATGCCTGTTAAACGTCAACAGCACACTCATCCGCTCGTGGTACTTCGACCTTCCTCCCCACCCACTACCTCAGCACTCTCCGCTGCCTTGATGTCTTGACCACACACAGTCCCTCATTTTCTCTTCCAAGCAGCAATCGCTACGAGCCTCGCGGTCGAGCGAACTACTGTCGCGACTGGTTTCAATAAGATGGACGCCCCGACCCCGTCGGTGTCCAGGGGGAGGCAGATTCCCGCGGAGCTTCTGTCCTTCGTGTGCGAGCAGCTCGCGGCAGAGGGGGAGAGGAGAACACTGGGCGCGTTACTTCAAACCGGATCACTGGGCTACTTCGTGGCCAGCCTAGCGCTGTACACTCGACTCACCATCGACAATAGCATCCATGCGTTGCTGGCGGGACTCGAGAGACGCGGATATGCTGACTAGCTGTTAGAAGCGGCTAGAGGCCATGGTTGGGGCCGGCGACTCAATCGGCTCAAGCAGATATGGCGACAGCGACGTGGAAGCCGTAAGGCGCCCTCCTGCAGCAGAGAGCGGTACTAGCAAGGGCGCCCTGTTTCCGAACCAGATCAGCGTCCTCATCGAGTCCAAAGCCTATATTCCTCTCGCTGTAGACATGGACTGCCCACAGCATCTTTTCCTCTCCGCTTGCTGTCGCCCTGCAACCGTGTGCATCGATTACCCTACTTCCCTCTTCGTCGAACAGCTTGTCACCCCTCTCTTGCTCAGTGGTAAAACGGTCTCCGAATCCTTCGCAGAACTTGGCAGGAGGGTCGATCCTGCCCATATCTCTCAGACACAAACTTATCCTTCTTACAAGCCCCGCACGACCCGACAGCGATGCTTCGATCTCCTACGTGAAGCCCAGCTCAGGGCCGTCGGTGAAGTGCTCGGTAACCCCCTTGCTCTCGAGTCTCTCCTTCAACTATGGCATCCCGCAAAAATGACCTTGCACGCGTTCCATTTCTCCGGTCCCAGACAAGGGGAGAACTCGGACGGCCCCACCGCCAACCCCTCCTCTGGGCCACGAAGCGGCTGAGGATTTTCGCACCGACGCTCGCAGAGGAACGACGCCAAGCGACGCATCCTGAGCCGTGGTTTGGATGCTGCCTCCACCAGGACTCTGAACCTGCCTCAAGTTGTACCTGCAACGACCAATACCTGTGGAGCAGGGCGCCGGGCTTTGTCTATGGAAGTCGACGATGTGCAGCTCTCGCCACATAGCGAAAAGGTCTCGACGAAGACACTCGAGCTCGCCAGCGTTGGACAAAATTTAGATCTCTGGTGCGGTTGCACGCGCACATATACCGCCGCAATCCGAGTTCTCAAAACCAAAGTCCTCACCGACGCCATTGCATACCGGGTGGAACGCGATGCGATGAGATCGCCGAGACGCCGGCGGAGCCTGAGAATGGGTTGAGGGTCCATGTGGACATGCCACACTGGGAACGTTAATCCTTGTGCCTCTTGTGGGCACGTGGCGGAGACCGCACATGATCACCGAGAGGAGGACGAAGTACTCGCCGAGGAGGATCTGGCCAACTGGGCAGCGGGTGAAGAGGTCGTGCGTGGTGATCAGACCTGCGTGAATCGACTTCGCTGAGCACAGACGATTCCGCACCCGTTCGATGAGAGAGATAGGCAATGGTTCGACTGGTGTGAGTCGCGCGACGCGATCAGCAAGCCAGGAGACAACAGTGAAGGCAGCGATCACGACAACGGCAACAAGAGCAAGAGATAGAAATTGCCTATACGACGGCATGGACACCTTGTGTTTGAATGTAGAGCCGAGGTCTTGAGCCTTAAGTTTCAACCTTTCGCCGGTCTGCGGCATGAAGTTCCCTTTTTGAAACCTCTCTGCCGAACACTGGCCCATCTCCGGATATAGTTTCCATGCATGCTGTGCATACATCGCTTTCCGCGGCGCTTCGACGCTGCCCCTGCTCGTGGCGGGACGCCGGGACAGAGGATGTCACTGGCTTACACAGAGTACAGCCATCGTGTGGCACTCCCGATATGCGATCCGGTGAGCATTGTGCACATTGGGTCGATCCATCTCCAGACAATACATGTATCACAGGCTACTCAGTCTCGATCATGTCACTGCGTAAAGCCGAGTATTCTTGAATCGACCCAACACCGTCACCGCCTTCGCTTTAGCCTTCGCCGTCGCCCTGGCTGTCGTAGGCACTGCCACAGTTGCTGTATCCATCGTTCTACGACTCGAATTGTCGTATCCGTCGCTCTCTAAGTCGCCGAAGTCGCTGAAGGGTGCAGGGGGGATGAGGGGGGCACGGCCCTGTGCGTTTTCATGACGAATGGGGCGGGGGGGGGGGGGGGGGGGGGGTCAGGCAACCTTGCGACAAGGAAGGGGTGTGGTATGTCCTGGCGTCAGTTTGCTCGTGTCGGGGTAGGAGGCTACCGGCGAGCAATCGGCCGAGCAAGGACCCGAGGGCGACAAACTTACACAGTCGTGCGCGGGGGACACGTCCTGCGCCTCGGGCTCGTCCTTCTCGTCCGTGCCGCATTGTGCGCCTTGTCCGCAGGCACACTGGTCCTTCCTCGCGTCGCTCCAGTGGGGCATGCGCATGTCGAGACACGGGATGGCGGCCAGCGCGTTCAGCAATTCGGGACCCGAAATATTCTCATCCAACGTCCACGGGAGGGTGCCGTTGTAATCCAGCTCCAAGAGTACCCCAATGAAAAGCTCTTCCTTCAGATGATACACGGCCTCAGTGCAGGCACCTATGCAGTGGCACGCAAGCTCATGTTGTGCCCCACATTGACGAGCTCGAGGACACGCCGGGGCGCGTCGGGAATGTCCACGGTGGACTCATTGGGGCCCAAGGTGACGCGGCCCCCTCTCCACTTCCCCTCCCTCGCTTCGACCCAAGCGAGGATCTCTACACAGATCGCCAAGCTGTTGCACTCGCACACTTGCCACCTCTCCTGATCCAACGGGCATAGTATGCCACGCTTGGGACTGCCCTGTTCGCCATGCTCGTCCGCGCAGGTCGCGGCCATTGATGCGCAGCCTGCCCTCGGGCGAGGGCCTGGACATGGAATCGACCAGGGTGGGAGAGTCTCTGCCCACCCCCGGTTTTGGTCCGCGAAGAAGCGGAAGCCGGGCAAGGTCACGTCCTGCGGCTGGAGGAGTTTCATGAGCGCGTTGACGCCCGAGGGGTGGCCCAGGCTTTGGGCACCAACCCGTCCCGCTTCTGCCGGAGCTCATCCAGAACACGCTGTACCTCCTCATCAGGCTCGGGATAGAGGGTGAACGGTGACGGCGCCAGGCGCAGGAACTGCGCGTCGGCGGCCGAGAGATAGCCAGTGCGTTGTGTGCGCTCCGAGATCAGCGCCCAGGGGTCGTCGGACGACATGTCGGGCCGCACCCCGCTAAGCACGGGGGCCGTCATGATTGCCTCGAACGTGCAGTAGGAGGGATACGACACACAGAGTTCCGTGGGGCGACAGCCGCGCAGCAGGTCAAGGACCGGGTGTCCGTCGTCGTAGAACAAGTGGCAGTAGGAGGCAGACGAGATGTGCACACTGCGCACGTTCGGGAAACAGAGGTTTGGTCGAGTGCACATCGAGGGTGGTGCGCAGGCGCACGTTGCTTTGAAGAATAGCCTCGTGGTTTCACACTGGGCCCACCGTCACATGTCGCACGTTGCGCAGACGACGCTCCTTACGCTCCGACGAGTGTTCGAGGCCGGTCAGGAGGATGTGGAAGTTGTCGTCCACCGTCAGCTCCCGGACAGCTCAGATCCCGCGACATCGTAACCGAGCCATCCTGTTTGAACGATAGCCGCCAGTGTCGCGAAATCCCTGTCCTCGGCCAAGTGCTCGCAAACCACGTAGAGGAGCTCGAAGGGAATCGTACGTCCGCTGCGAATCCTACCCCTCTTAGCCGTCGTCATGCGCCCTGCCCGGCCTTCCTCTTGGATGTTGCCTTTGTGTGAGCCTGAGGGTCCCACGCAGGTTGTGTCATATTGCTCTTGCACTTTGTCTGATTGTTCAGCTTCGTCTCCAATGTCAGCGCATCAACCGTGCAATGCGTGTTGAGTAGGTCAGTGTGAAAGAGACGTCTTGTTTATCTTCCTCGCGTTTATGTCGAGGGGAGTGGGCATGATGAATAGCGGCTCGTGCTGAGGTGAGTAAACATGGAAAACAGGGCTCGTGCAAGCCACCCTAGCTGCAATGCGTCGAGAGTGAGGCAGCCTGCGTCGATTGCTTCGTGGCTTGTGTTCTGCGGCGTCGGGTCCTGCGGCGTCGAGTGGCTCCTGAACAGTGGCTCTCCTACCCTGTCTCCCCTCTCGCTGATGGCTTGTTGCTCAACGTTTCCCGAGCTATAGTAAACTATACGTCTTCGTCTATGTTCTACAAGCTGGCTACACTATCCCTAGTCTGTTCTGCTCTTCTTCGCCGGCACTCTCGCATCACTCGCCGCCGCGCTCGTGACGCTCGTCTATCTCCTCCTCTTACTCGTATGAAGCGTGCGCATGATACGCCTCGCCTCACGACTCCGCTCCTGCTCGCGCTTGACCATGTCATCGTGGCTGATCTCGTACAGGAGCGGCGAGAACTCGTCCCTCTCCCACCAGTCGCGCCACACGCCTACCAGCCCCTTGGCACCAGTGCGCGAGTTGGTCTTCGGCTGGCCACCCGTGCGCTCCCATTTGGCCTGTTCTCCGGGGTGCGTCTGCGCAAAGAGGTCCATCTCGAGGGCGTCGCGCTTGTGCTTGATCAGCTCCTCGTGGATTGCGTGCGCGACCAGCGGAACAGCCTCGCCTGTGAGACCGAGCTCAGCGCAGTAGTGCCGCGCGAACTCTGATGGCGGCAGGGGGGAGGAGAGGTCCCATTCAATCCGGTCGCGGAGGACGTGCTGGAAGATCTGCACGTCGAGGTTGACTACGATCCGACAGTCGGGCTCTGGGTAGTCTTCCTCGGCCGTTTCGTCATCCGAGAACACGACGTCGTCGGGCGTCACGTCGCGCGTCGCGAGGTCAATGCCGACAGCGTTCTGCTGCTCCTCGACTTGCGACATGATGAGCTCGGCTATCGTCGCGGCATTGTTCTCATGGATGCCGACGTCGTGGCAGAAAATAGTCGCAAACTCGAGCGGCTTGACAAACGGCTCAGACGCATTCCACAGGAACCGATCCTTGATCTTGAGCCCCTTGCCTTCCCCGTTAGGGTCGGGAATGTCGTAGTCGATGCTGATCGGCACGAGCGCCTCGGCGCGTCCCGCCTCCGTCTGCAGCTTCTCCTCGGATCTGATGTCAGCTAGAGTTCGTGACCGGCAAGCTAGACTCACTGCACCTCCATGCGCGACCGCGGCGCAAGTGAGCTCGTGACACGCTCGGCGGGTACGCGGTCTCCAATCCACGTCCACGTCTTTGCCTGCTCCTCGCGCTTTTTGCGCTTGATGACCTTTTGCTGCTGAACGAGGTCGTCCTTCTTCCTCTTCCGTTCTCCATACGTGTCATCGTCGGGGTCAGACGCAGCCTCTTCGATCTCCTCCTCGCTCTCCTCCTCCTCCTCATCGCTGCTCTCCTTCTCGGCATAGTTGACCCTTCCAGCGCGACGGCCGCTCAGCGTCGTCGTCGTGGTGCGGCTTAACCGCGGCGCCGGGGAATCCGTTCTGGGTGTATTGGCGCCGGAACTCCGAGCAGCTTCCTCGGCATCGTACCGCTCGCTCCAGGCCTCGCGTTCCTTCGGTCCCCCTTCTGCATTCTCAGGCTGCATCAGCGACGTGACACCCGTTCGCAGACGCGAGGGATACGTCGTGAACAGGCCTTGTGTCGCCGGCGGAGTCTGCAGCGTCGGGTCCAGAGTACGCTGTCCCGGCGGAGGGAGGAAGTATCCGAGCGGCCCGTCCGGATACTGCAGCGGGAGCTGGTAGACTTGCGGCCGCTGAGGCTGTTGCGGGTGCGCATGCGGGTGCGGCGCGTGGCCCTGCGGAGGGTAGCCTGGTCGCGGGGCGTGCGACGGAGGTCGCGTCGGGGTCGCGTACTGGTACGGCATGGGTTCTGATTGTCAACTATGATTACCTTCAAGATCACAGCAGCCGATGCAAGGATCCGAAGATGCACCTCCGCAAAGAGTCCAAGGACGGGACCCATGAGGTCATGGATGCCGATCGCTGGGAAGATCTCTCGGAGATGAGGGAAGGAAGGGGTACGCACGCTTGTACTGTTGCTGCATGATGGGCACGGTGGGAACGGGGGTGTGGGAGTTTCCCCTGCTCCGTGTCTGGCGCTGGGGGTACGCCATGTTGAGGGGGATGTGTGGCGGTGGATCGGGTGATCTGGATGGATGCGGCTTGCGGCTTCGCCACGGAGTTGTTGTTGATGCTTGCTGCACGAGCTGGACGTGTTGAGAACCGAGTTGTGGTGAGCCGCCATTGTCGCGTCGTTAAAGGATGGGATTGAATAAGGTGGGTTTGAACATGAGCCAGGGCGAGCGGCTGTGGCCGGTCGACTCAGCCGGCCCCGGCCTAGCTCGGCAATGGACGTCCACCTCGTCGGAATAGCTGACTGATCCAAACTCTGTCTTCCCTCTTCACCTTCTCGCGAACACAAACAAGCAGCAATGTTCACCGGTCTTGTAAGCTTTGAGAACGTTCCCGTTAGCTGACAGCAGGTCGAGCACGTTGCGACCGTCTCGCACGTCGAGCCCTCGACCTCCTCGACGGAGCACATCTTCACCATCTCGAACGCGGCCCCGATCCTGGACGACTGCCACATCGGCGACAGCATCTGCTGCAACGGCGCCTGTCTCACTGTTTTGACCTTTGACAAGGACAGCTTCAAGGTTGGCATGGCGCCCGAGACGCTGTCGCGCACGAATCTCGGTGACTTCAAGCCCGGAGACAAGATCAACGTCGAGCGTGCCATGGCTGCGCACTCTCGTTTCGGCGGACACATGGTGCAGGGACACGTCGACGGCGTCGCGACCATTAAGAAGGTGGAGCCTGACGGAGCCTCGCTCCGTTACACCTTCGCGCTCGACGAGAAGGACTCGGCGCTGATGCCGTACCTTGTTGAGAAGGGGTTCGTTACCGTCGACGGAGCGAGCCTCACGCTGACATTTGTGGACGACAAGAAGCTCGAGTTCGGCATCATGCTCATTGCGCACTCGCAGGAGAAGCTCACGCTTTCGTCCAAGAAGGCCGGAGATCGCGTCAACATCGAGGTCGACTGTGCTGGCAAGTACATTCTCGGACACGAGAGCCGGATCGCGGACCTGATCCAGCGTGTCGTCGACCGCAGGCTCGAGGAGCTCGGCGTGCTCAACAAGTAGAAGTAGTCTGATTGTACATTTTCATTGCATGGGTCTGGTGGTACGGGCGTGTATACGGGCGCGGAGTGCGGGTCTCAGGGCTCAGACGGTAGTTGAGGCTACTTTATGATGGGGCATACGGCGCAAAAGCCTTCTTAAACTTCTGCGCGTCGTCTTTATCGTCGCCCTCAGACTGCACGCAGTCCTTCCAGTTGACGCGGTGGTGCAATCCCAGTATGCCAGCGAGCACCATGCTGCCTGTCAGCTGCGCACATTCCGCCAAGCTATCCCAGAGTGTCGCTCAAGCGCTCCCTCTCGCGCCAGTGCTCTTGCGCTCGCTCGACACCAAACTCACCGACCAAACTGCAGGTCAAAGTTGCCCTTGAGCAAATGCACCATCTTCGTGCCATCGGGACACTCGACCTTGAAGTAGTTGCCAGCCGGTCCAACACGAGCGAGGGCGCGCTCCGGCTCCTCCTCCCATGCGAGTCCAGAAGCCTCTCCGGCCTTCTTGAACGCCTCGGCGACGCCTGACCCAAGCTCCTTCGGGACCGGGATGACCTGGACGTGCGCGTGTCCGCCCCTTCCGGCCAGACGGCCGACCTCAAACGCGACGGGCACGGCGCCGTAGGCGGCGTAACACTCGCGAAGGGCGGATTTGTACGCCTCGACCTCCGAGACGATCTCCAGAGCGTCAGCGGCGGGGATGGAGAGGAGGGTCGGGTGGTGCGCGATGGGGATGATCTAGGATCAGCTCGAGCGCGATAACGGAGGAGGTGAGGGTGTACCCACAAGGACATGTCCCCCTCCCGGAACCAAGGACGGCGCGCCGTGCGTAGGGATAAGCTGGCCCTTCGGTAATGTGACGTAAGTCTCCTTGCCGATGCCGACGATGAGATGCTTCGTGACCTTGGGGTTGGAGAGGCAGAACCAGCCTGTCTGTCAGTTTTTCAAGCCGCCGTGTAACTTACACTCGGCAGGACCCAGCTCCTTGCGTTTCCCCCTCGTCTGCTCCCTCTCGCGCACAACCGCACAGTCCTTGACGTAATGCTCCTCCTTGGCTCCGCACGCTTTGCACACGTATCCGGCTGGCGGGGGGCGGCCGCGCCCCTTCTGGGGACAGTCGCGGATGTGGTGCTCGCTGCTCTGGCAGATCTTGCACACATACCCCTCGCGCGGCTTTGAGGGGTCAGAGGGCTTTTTGTCCTTGTCGTTGCGATCGGGACATTCCTGGATCCAGTGGCCCGGGATATGGCAGATCTTGCACACGTAGCTGTCGGGGGGCGGGCCGCGCTCCTTCTTCTCCTCCGTCTTGCCGCGCTTCGCGTCGCCCTCGGCTTCCTCGCCCGCGCGCTTCTTACCACCCGACGGGCCACTGGGCATCGTCAGAGGGTTCGGGGTGGCGTTCGCTGACCTGACTGGCGGCGCAGTCGTCGCCGTCTGCGCGGGGAGACTCGTAGCGTAGAACCACTGTTGTCAGCTCCACACAAAATCAAGAAGCTTACACGAGCAGGCTTCCCTCCGTCGGCGATCGCGCCAAGAGGACCGAGCTTGATCGCCCGCGTCCACCGCTCATCCTTCCCGCTGGGCCCGGGCCAGCCGAACGGCTCACGCTCCCAGAAACCCGGTCCTTCAGACCAGAACATGTATCGCGGCCGGGCCGCCTTGACGACGTCCGTCAGTGGCGGGGCGGGGTTGGCAAGCTGCACGCCCGAGGTCGAGAAGGAAGGCGAGAGGAGGGAGAGTGATGGCGGAGGCGAGGTTGTCAGAAGTACGTCGACGCCGTGGAACGCTGATGGGAGGGCCGATGCTGCGTCCTTTGCAGCGGACAGCGAGCCGTCTGCTCCCGACGCCAGGACGGAGTGGGATAGAACACTTTGGATGCCCGCCTTGGTCATGACGGGGGAGGTTTGAGACTGCTTGTCAGCCGATAGGAGGAGTTAGCGAGCTCACGTTGTCGTCAGAAGCGAAGGTCGCCTCGTCATACACTCCACCGACCGCGGCGATCTTCAGCCCCTGCGCTGTAGTCAGGATGTTAGACTTGCCTGTGTCACAGTTAGCACATGCCACGTTGAACTGTGAACGCACCGATGAAGACGAGATTCGGCGCGACCTCGGGTCCGCTAGCCAGCGACTCCTGCACGCTCTGGGGGAGGGCATTCTTCCCAACTGCGAAGTACGTCGAGACCGGCACTGATATCAGTCCATAGCGACATGGCTCCAACTCACGGCTAATACCGCTCAGCTCTGAGCCGTCGCTGTCCGGCTTGAACAGGTCGCCGACAATAATGCACGCGTCGAACGGGCCATGTTTCGCGTTGATCGCCTCGACCTTCTGCTGCAATGTCGTGAGCTGGGACAATGGCGAACCGATTGCCAGGCTGAACGTCGAGTAGTCCGGTTCGAGAGCGATGGAAAGGTAGGGGGACACGACGTCAGCAGCTGTTTCAAGGAGCGAGTTATCTACTTACATCTTTGCTGGCTCTGGCTGTGCGACAGACACCATTCTTGCGATCGTGATGGTTGATGTGGTTCCAGATCTTGGCGACTGGATCGAGATTTGAATAATGAAGTCACTCGAAAGACAAGCACGGACTTCGGGCCAAGTCCGCCTGCAAGTGGACTGTTTTCGTGTTCTCGTGCGAGCACAGCGCAGCGCGTATGGTGTCCAAAGTCAAAAAACTGTTTGCATGCATCCTTTTACGTAGTGCATAGCTCCTCTTCTCATTTGCATGCCCAAAGACTATCTGCGGGGACTCGCGCTGCGGGGCGAGCGAGAGCGGGTGCGTGACCTCGAGCGGCTCCTCATGCTGGCACTGCGGTCGCGACGCGGGCTGATACTCCTAGAGTACGTTCGACGCGGGCTGAAGCTGCGGCTACGGCTGCGCGAGTAGCTCCTGCTTCTGCTCCTCCGGGGCGACAGACTCCTCGAGTAGCTCCTACGCGGCGAGCGGCTCCGGCTCCGTGCACCACGGACGTAGTCCGGGCTACGGCGCGGAGGCGGACGGCGGTACGGAGGCGAACGTGTGCGCGAGCGCGAGCGAGGTCGGTACACGTCGCCACCGCGACCGCGGAAGTCACGCCCTCCGCCGCGGCCGCCGCTGAAACTGTTGCCTCCCCGGCCACCACCGTAGCTGTTGCCTCCCCGGCCACCACCGTAGCTGTCGCCTCCTCGGCCGCCGAAATTGTTGCGCGCACCCGGGCCGTAGGCAGGTGGAGGGCGGCGATCAAAGCCACCTCCTCTCCTGGGCGAGGGCGAGCGACCGTACGGCGACGGCGATCGTCGGCGATGCGGGGGAGGAGAACGGCGCCAGCCTCCACCACGGCGCGGAGAAGGAGATCTCGAGCGGAACGAGCCTCGGCGAGGAGGGGGAGGGGAGCGTCTGGCAACCGGCGACGGCTGGCGCGGAGGTGGCAGAGGGTCCGCGGAGACCTGCAAGTTAGTTACAGGTCAGGTACACAACTCTGCTTGTATGCTACTCACCTGCACCTTCAGAACGGATCCGTCCAGGATTCCTCCATCCATGCAGCGGACGGCCTCCTCGGCCTGATTCGGGCGGTCGAACTCGAGCGCCGCCTTCCCTCGGTTCAATCCAGCTGGACAGTCAGTTTCCAATGCAAACTGGGGCAATGTCACTCACAAACTTTGAAGACGGGAAGGTCAAGGCCAGTGACTTTGCCGTAAAAGCCGAAGATCTCGCGCAAATGTCCCGGGTGGACATTCTTGGTTAAGCCGTCAATGACGATGACGCGCGAGCCTGAGGCGCTACCTCCAGCAGAGGGTGCTCGGGGTGACATGGCGACATCGCCATTGCGGTGGGGACTGGGAGTCAACCGTTTCGGCGATCTTGAGCGACCGCGTTCGGACATGGTGGGATGGATGGGGTGATTTGATGGGAGTGGGGACGTTGCAACGAGTGTGTGACTGACTTTCAGTGGTTTCTGTTGCTCGATCGGTGGAGGCATGGAGGCAAAACCGTCATCCATCCACATTGGAATGAGCCTAGCCCAGGCACACACGGACGACTTCCGTATGCGACCGCGCTAGTCACCATCTGTTGACACGAAATACGCTACAAGAGAACAGCCGCATACATGATGCACTCTTGAACGCTGTTCAGTGTCTTTCTAACCCAGACGCTGCAACCAAAAAGCTTCTTGTTATACTACTGCATTGACACGCTGTATAATCCATGATCCCGCGCGCTCCTGCTCCCTACAAATCTCTAGCTTACGAGTTGAAGGTGAACGAAGCACCGACCTTGTGGGCAGCGGCACCGGCGGTGGCGTCGTTGAGCTTGGTGGTGTCGAGGGCAAGGCCGAACGAGGCCTTGACGCCGGGGCGGAGAGCCTGAGTGTAGCCGAGGACAAGGACACCAGAGTTGTTGATCTTGGCCTTGACGAAGGCGGCGTTGTCAAGGTAAGCCTTGGCACCGACCTCGAGGGAGACACCGCCGGTGGTCGACTTGGTGTCGTAGACAGCCTTGGCGCCGGCCTCGACGTCCTTCGAGACCTTGTGGTAGTACGAGGCGGCGAAGGTGGAGAGGTTGCCGAGGCCGTGGAGGGTGACGGCGTACTCAGGGGCGGAGAAGCCGAGGGCAGCGGCGTAGCGGGTGATGGCACCGGCCTGGACGTCGTACGAAGCCTCGGCACCGACAAGGAAGCCGTCGTGGCCGACAACGGCGTCAGCGGTGAAGGTGGGGCCCTTAAAAAGTCAGTTCGCCTATTCATCCGTTCAGACGGAGCGCGCTAAAAGAGCACTTGGCTCCTCGATGTCGCAACTCACCTTGAAGATGTCGGCGGTGGCACGGGTGTGGAGCGAGGGCTGCTTGTAGATGGCAGTGAGGACGGCAGCCTTGGTCGACTTGGCGGGGTTAAGGGTGGTAGCGAGGTCGAGCTTCAGGCCCTTGGCGATCTGGTTCTCGAGCTCAACCTGGGTGCGGAGGAGGTTGGTGGTGGTCCAGGCCTGTTGCGAGTCAGCAAGGTTCGCGTGTCATCAGTCCCTCTCTCAGGTCATCATCGGCGAGGGGTTTCTTGACGCCGATTGGAAACCGGAAATATAGGGCCCAGATCCGACTTTTTATGATCCGAGTTTTCCCTCGCCTATTGAGAGCCTGGGAGCATCCATTCGATACACACCTGGGTAACGGTGAGGCCGTTCTTGAAGTCGACGTACTTGCCCTCGATGTCACCGTTGATGACGTTGGACTTGGAGTCGCGGGTACCGGCGACCTTGAAGGCAACGTTGGAGGGGGTGAGGGTCTTGACCTCAAGGGAGGTACCGTTGATGGGGTAGTCCTTGAGGAGCAGGTCCGACGAGGACTTGCCGAGGTCCTACGAAGAGTTAGTTCGCGTTCCGCAACGAGCGGATACCTGGAAGCAACCGCTGTCCGGCTTGTCGTTGTCCGACTGAGCCGGAGCGGTTGATCCGACTTCTGTTAAGACCTACCTTCCAGGAGGGGGGAACGGGCTGGGGCATGTTGACTGGCAGGAGTTAGCGACGCGTTTGAGGGGGATGCGAGTGGTGGAGGTGCGCCGTGTGGGCAGCAGGTGGGCGATGCACGCGGAAAGCTGAACTGACCTAGAGGATGCAGGAGAGGAGGTTGAAAAGAAGAAGAGTGTAAACAAGAAATGTGGTGGCCAAAGACACGTTTACGTTCGCGGAGGGTCAATGAAGAGGCAGCGAGCGAGGCCAGTAAGCGAAAGCGTTGGGGGAGCGAGTGAGAGCGAGGCAGCGCGACGACCCAGGGCGGCCAGGCGCCAGAGGCCAGAGGCCAGAGGGCCAGAAGGGAGGCTCGCGCAATGGACTCGGCTCGCGGCGGCACCGTCACAGTGGCACTTGGTACCCGGTGGGCCATTTGCCCAGCCTGGCCTGCCCTTTGCCTGGGTAGCTGGGTTGAGCCTCCACCGGCCGGTGCTACCGTCCGACGACCCGACGAAATGCTGGGACTGGAACGAGGGATGCATCACGCGTTCAGTGCGCGCCGGCACCAACAGTGGGCGCTGACTGGTCAGCACGGCATACCCCCTTATGTGACGTAGGTGGACTCGGGGCCTTCCGCTTGCTCCGTCACCTCACTGCCGCTGCTCCGTCTGTGGTTGGCTGCACCACCATCTCAGTCACGGCGTTATCATCATAACACCGGCACCACTCTGGGTACCCCGTCACAGTGGCATCTCGCGCGTCCCTGGCACCTCTGTGCCTGTGGTGCCTGCACTTCGCATACCACTCATTCATCGCGACCCATCACGCGTTCATCGCTCACCACCGCTGTCACTATCTCCATATCAAATTCGCTGTCAATTGAGGAGCTGGGTGCACATTCACGTGACCCAGTCAGACTTTGCCACCCGATTGCATTGCAGCCACCAGATCTCAGTCCAAGCGGAGACGAGCAGCTGCCGAGCGGAGGTGGAGGCCGAGTTTATGGTTTCAAGTCAAGTCCTTGTTTTGACCAACGGGCGCAACCGATTCCAGGACATGATGGTTCAAGCGATGCAACCTGTAGATGAACAACACCGCAATCAACGAGATGCACAGGTCCTCAGGCCACGGACGTTGTCAGCCGTCTCGCTGCTGGCTGATTCGTCAGGCGATGTATTACCGACAAGCGCTAGCTTTCATTAACGACCGGGGGTGTGGTACGAGTTGCAAGACAGCTAAGGCAGCGGCATTGGGTCAGAGTTACAACTATTGCTGCGCGCTGCGCCGCAGAATGGAAAAGAGGGCGAGCAAGCAGTAACCACTTCGAGCTACTAGCTACTTGGGCTGATGCATAAAGCGAGGAAGGCAGAACTGAAACAAGTGAAACCCCGAACCTTGCGACTGTCATCGACCGTCGACCGCACACGCTCGCCAACACTCACACGCACGCACACACACACGAATTTAAGAGCATCAAATCTTGGTCGCAACTTCACATCTTACTCCATCACATCGCTTTTGTCTCTCCGTTGTTTGTCCTACCGACTCCACCTACTCGACCTGTGTACTCAAGGCAGTCCGAGTCCCCCCCCCCCCCCCCCCATTCCCACCCGGCATTAGTTCGGCGGTCCGTGCGCCAGATATCAGGTGGCGTCAATAGCGGGATCGTGCATCGATAACTTGGTGAAATCGTCTTGTCCGCAGCACAGACCGACCATCCGACCCAACCACGAGCTCAGGTCTCCGCGCGCACGCACTCACAACACCAAAGCCCACTCACCCATTCAACACCTCACCGCACTCTGCCGCACTCCCGCACTGGCCGGCCCTGCATTCCTCACTCCACACACTCAACACCTCCCAAACTTTCCATGTCCTCCTTCAACCATGCCACCGACTCGGACAGACCATCGTCCCCGCCACGCTCCTTCGACCCCTTAACAACAGATCCAGAGTCCGGCGTAGAGCTGTCCACCCTAGAGTCGGACGCCAGCATGCACCACGCTCCCCGTGTCGCAAGCCGGCGAACACCCTTGGACCGGCGTGCCTCTCAGCAGGTGTCTGAGAAGGGACATGTCTCGCCTGCGGTAGCAGGCAGCTCGGCCGCCCACATGCAAGCGCAACCTTACAGCGGACCCTCGAACCTTTCCTCGCCGACAGCCGAGTACAATAGCACGAGCGGAGACACTTATTATGACGACGAATATGGCGACTGGAAACATCGATGGCGGAGCTATCACCCGAATACGGAGGATCAGACGTCGTTTCTGAAGCGTCCGCGGCGGGGCACCCGGTCGCGCGCGGGCGGCGGTGGATACCTGCCATACTACCGGAAGCGACGGGGACCGACATCAGGCGGCTGGATCCTGCGACGCTGCTTAGGCTGCATCCGGTATCGATGGGCCCGACTCCTCGTTCTGATCCTGCTCGGAGCGCTGTTCGCGCTGACGGCGCTCTGGCAGTTCTCGAAGCACTACGAGGTGCAGCTCGAGTTCTCGGTCTTTTCGCGCGACTGGGTGCGCCAGGAAGTCGAGTCGATCCGACCGTTGAAAGGCTGCTGGGAGCCGCAGAACATCTCCCCGGAGTACAATATGACGCAGCACGAGGCGCCGCGGCACCAGCTGCTTACGCCGGGCATCAACCTGCGATACGAGCTTGCATGCTACGACTTTGCATCGACGGTGCAGCCGCTGGCATCGGTACCGGCGCGCGACACGATCTTCCACACATACTGGCGCTCGGACCTTGCGCCGTTCGACGACCGGCAAGCGGCGACGCTGTACGCCTTCCTCGCGACGCAGAACCTCGCTGTCTCCAAGCTCATCCTCTGGACGAACGGCAAGGAGCAGTTGATGAGTAGCGCGCGCCTGCGCGAGCTTGTGCAGGACTGGCCCGACCACATCGAGGTGCGCCAGTTCGAGCCAACCGTGCTCACCCAGGGTACGGAAGTCGACGGCGTTCTGAACCAGATGGGCGGTATCTTCGACCGCCGCGCATGGGTAGACGGTGACGTTGTCCGCCTCCTCGCGCTGTACCAGTACGGTGGCGTGTGGATCGACATGGACATGATCCTCACGCGTGACGTCCAGCCGCTGCTCGAGAGCGAGTGGGTCATGAAGTGGGACTGCTATGGTGAGTTGTGGCGGACCTGAGACATAACTGACGCTCAGACAAGCAGTTCTTCCAGCTGAACGGCGCGGTCATGCACTTCGAAAAGCACTCGCCATACCTCTGCGAGACGTTCCACGTGATGAAGACGTCGCCTCTCCCGCGTCCAGACTCGTTTGACTGGGGCTCGCACCTGTACTCCAAGGTCCACCGTCGCCTGCTTGCAGCGAACATCACTCCCTTCCAAGTCCTACCATGGTGCTTCTTCGACCCGCGCAACTGCCGCACGGACATCCGCTTCCCGGACCCGTTCAAGTCAGACCCGGCCAGATGGGCCGGCCACGCGTGGGACGGGATCGGAGACTTTGGCCGCAGCGGCCGCGAGATTTTCGAGGAGAAGCTCAGCTTCGTCTTTGGCATCCACCTGCACAACCAGTGGCAGAAGCCGTTCCCGAAGGGCGCTTGGATGGACCGCCTCACGATTCAGCACCGCGAAAAGGTCCAGCGTCTCAAAGATAGCACGCTTAGTATTGGCACGGGCAGTGCCAAGAAGCAGCAGAAGCAGCACGCGCACGCTCACGCAAGCCACAACACGAACACACACACTCGCTCAGAATAGACTGCATAGATTGCTTCGCCTGTACTAGCAACCTGTACCAGTATAGACATGCCTAAAGGTTTTATAATGCACATTAATGACAAGCTTGCGAGCTGCTAAGGCTGCACTGCACGCAATGCAGCGCAATGTCCCTTCACGGTGCAATGCGACAGACGCCGTTGGCTGATATTTCTGGCTCAGATGACACTCGTCCATGTCCGACCGAGGATTTAAGTGGGTGGATGAAACTGGCGCCGCCGCCTCCGCCTTGTCCGGCCATGTGATCGGCTTCATGGCATCCGTCATAGACGTCACCGGCAACTGGAGAGGTCACTTTTGGCACATAACAGCATCAACGCGCAATCATGGTGAGTAGCTGCCGCGAGGACCAGTGTATCTAACCATCACAGTCTAACAAGCCTATTGCGACTGTGAGTGCATGTCTCGTTCTTGCTTGCATGGTGCGGAAGGTGAGAGGGAAGGTGGAAAGGACCCCGTGTGCGTTGATCCTCCAAGATCTCAGCTGCGCCGCAGAGTTTGTGCGCCGCCGCGTCTTCTCTCCGCCTCCCCTATATTCGCCTCAATCTCTTGCCGACGACGTCCTGCTCCTCTCGACACGGAGCATCACATGCAGCTGAGGCAATGGAACATAGCTGACACCCAGCTGGCGGGCCTGTCGACCTTCGGCGGCATCATGGGATACACAATGGTGGGGAGCGTGCCGTCCCTCGCTGGCGGATTGGGCGTTGGCTCGGTCATGGCTGTGGCTGCTATGCGGATCCATGACGGGCTGCCGTACGGGTACGAGCTTGCTGCTGCTAGCAGTGCGGGACTGGCTGTGCCCATGATCAAGTGAGTCGTCCTCCCTCCTGCCCTTCACCCTGGACCACCACATTGCTTCCCTCCTGCCTTCCCTGTCTTCCTGGGGGAAGGAGTATACGAGTTTTTCCAGGACGGGGTTTATGGTACTGTCGCTGGGATCTGCTGCCGCGGACATCCCAGCTTCAGAGCTGCCCAAGGAGGATTTGTCAGCTGACGCCCAGGCGAGCAGCCAAGACCCGCGGTCCTTTCCCGGCCATGATGGCCGTTATGGCTGTCGGGTCGACGGTATACTACGTCAAGGAGGCGATGGAGCACAACGACAAGTGAGCCGTGAACGCGAGTGTAACAACATGAGCGAACAGCCCGAACGTGTGATCGTCACCACGAGACTCCTTTCGCCGCGAGTCCAGGAAGCCAGAAGTCAAAACCAAGGGTGTATAGACGGCAGTGCAATGCATATGTGAAAGAAATGCTAATTATTGGAGTGGTAGTGGTGATAGGGAAGAGTGTGGTTAACGGCTCGCGGCGCGAGTCGGAGCGTCCTGTCGTCAGTTCGGTAACGTACAGCTAACTCACGCGGACCATAAAACTGACCCTGTGGCCAGGCTTGAGCCTCTCGCCGTCCCAGTGGCTTCCTTCATGGTCGTAGCCAAGGACAGAATGTTCATACCCGTACCTCACGTCGCCCCTGTTTGTCAGCTACACTTCATGAACTCGCCAGATGGACTCACTTCTGCATATATACAGATCCGCTGGGCATCAGAATGTCCCAGCCATGTTGCTTGTCTTCCTTGTCCTCGAGCCGTAATATGCGAGCCGCACCAAGCGACGCACCGACGATTGTCTGCCCACTCGCCTCAACGTTGTCGACGTGCGCGAGGATCTCGCCATCTGGGCTCAGGTGCAGAGCATGAGTTGAGCTATTCGGCGGTGGGACTACCGTTGTTTCCTCCAACCCAGGGACAAGCTTATAGAGCTTAGAGAGCCAGGAGACGTCCCCTGCTACTGGTGGATAGTTCGAGATGAGAGCCTCGCGGTACTGCGTTATGACACTGTCGAAGTGGCCCTGGGTATCAGCTGTCGCTAATCAAGTAGCTTACCTCTTCGAAACCGTAGGTGCCCGTGAACTGGTCCTGCAATGGTGCAGCCTCCTCCGTTGCCGCCGCCGCCGCAGAAGCAGCAGGAGAAGATGCTAATCGCCGCCTCGATCCCCGCTTTCTCGTAACGTCTAACCGATCAAGCTTCCACAACGCAATGCTCAGGAGTTGCCTCGATTCCGCCCCGGTGAAGAAGGAAGGGTAGATCGCGAAGTCTGCCTCGAAACTTGGCGGGCATTTCGGAGACCCACGCACACGGATGAGAGGTGATGCCGAAGTGAGAGTGTACTTCAGCAGTTGTGCCAGTGGTCTCGTCGCCCTCATCGTGCTCGTCGCTGTTGTCGTTGTTGTCGTGAGTCGGCCGGTCGGGTCGGAAGAGGACGAAAGTGGAGGTCTCGGAGGTCGGATCCGGTGGAGGCGAGTGCGACTTGGGAGTGCGGAAAGATTGCCCCCGTGACCGTGACAAGTGTCTCGGTGTGTTCGGCGTGTCCCCGGCAACACGCCCATAGGCGTGATTACCGATCGGCGCTGGCCGCAGGGCATCGTCGCTCGACTCCATCTCTAGCCTTCCTTCAACAACCTATCTTTTCCTTCGTCACGCTCTCGCTCCCTTCCCTTATCTCACGACAACAACGACTCACAAACTCAAGTAACATGACCGACACCGCTGCACCCGCCGCCCCTATGGCGCCCGTGTCGCGCGAGAACAGGCCCAGCATCGTCGGCCCCGATGCCCCCGAGCCGCCGTACCCGATGCAGCTGCACGGTGCCGTCACCAAGGGCTTTGGACGGGGTGCGCGCTTCCTCGGTATTCCGACTGGTACGTTTTAGCGCCAGCTGCTGCGCGAGTGCGTTACTCCCCGCTGTCTCTTTCCTTTCCGTTCCCCGTCGGCTTAGTAAACATGAAAGCTTGCCGAAAGGAGCGAAGCAGAAGGGGTTGAAGCTGATCATGAGTGGACAAAACTGACACCCCAGCTAACCTGCCCGACTCGTCCCTTGGCCCCCTCAATGATTTGGGCATGACGGGCATCTACTACGGGTTCGCGCGTATCCACCCCACGGTGTCCACGCCTCTGCCGACCGCCGCGCCCACGCCGATCTCCATGACACCGTCGGCCTCGAGTGCAAACCTGTTCTCCACGCTTCACCAGCCCCACCACCACCCTTCCGCCCCCAAGTCACTCTCGACGGACCCTCTCACCTCTTCCGCCATTGCCTCGTTGCCAGCCCAAACTGCGCCGTACCCTCCCGACTCTGTGCCGAGCACGCCCGGAGGAACGCAGCGCCTGCACCGCCTGCCCGATGAGGACGGAAAGGTCTGGCCCATGGTCATGAGCGTTGGGTGGAACCCGTACTTCAAGAATGAGAAGATCACGGCCGAGGTGCATATCATGCACCCTTTCGCGCACGATTTTTACGGACACGACATGAGCGTCCTGATCCTGGGATACATCCGTCCGGAACTGGACTACGTTTCGAAGGGTGAGTCATGACGGGTTGAGAAGAGCTCTAACAGAGCTACTTGTCACAAGAACTCCCAATCCTTGCAGCCTCACGCTCTCCGAGTCAAAGCTGGCGAGGAAGGGATGGGGATCAGGACGGGGAGCAAGGCACACCGAAAACGATGGAACGCTAACAACCATAGAGGCCCTCATCCAGGACATCCAGACCGACGTCAAGGTCGCGCTCAACTCGCTCGCGCGCCCAGAGTACGCCAAGTACGCCTCTTCGCCGTTCCTCATCGACGGGCCGAGTGGAAATGGCGACGCCACTCCTACGAATGGTGACGCGAAACCCGACGCCGAGGCGAAGTAGAGCGAAGTAGACTTCTGTGGAGCAAGAGGCACGGGCCCGACGCCGACGTCGGTGGTACGAGTCATAGACGAAAAGACACATACACAGCACGCCGATCTGTGGCAGGCGGGGCGCAGTAGAGTTCGCGAGCGGGTGGGAGATGCAGAAGATATACCCCTTTGTCTTAGGCGAGGCAAGCAATCGATACAGAGTTACATACATGTAAATTCTAACTAGTCTTCCTCCTCATCCTCCCCCAGTCCGCCAACGCCTGCGACGTTCGGGATCCCGAGCCCGTCATACCGCATAGCAGCGCCTACATCTTCGTCCTCATCGTCACCACAGAGTTTCGCAAGAACAGCCATGTTGATCCGTCTGCTCCCCTTCTGCACAAGGGCGGCTGACACTTCCACTCCATCCTCATCATTCTCCTCGTCGACGGTGCCAGTCGAGTCAATCTGCCTCTGCGCAGCAGCGACACACCTCCCCTCGCTCTCGGCCCAGACGCGCTCGTACAGTTCCCTCCGTTGCTGAACTTCAGCCTCCGAGCACAGAATATCACTGATCCTTTCTCCCGGCGTCGAGAAGAGCGCGTCGAGTTCCCTGTCCAGTTCCCCGGGGCCGATGCGCTGTCCCTCAGGCGCGAGCCCGTCCTCAAGGTTCTCGCCGTAGAGATCGCGTCGCAGCTGCGCCATGGAGTGGACCACGTAATGCGCCGGAAACTCGATCGGCCTGATACCAAGTCTGAGCAGGGTTTCAGTGGGCGACCACTCGGTATGTCGCGCGATGAAAGGACCGAGGTCGACTTCGTGCGGGTCGCCCTCGAAGCCGAGACTCTTGTAGTACGCCGCGTCGAATTTAGAAGGGCAATCTCCAGCCCTGCGTTGCGCAGAGAGCCAGGTGTTCATCGCCGCCTCGATTTCCTTCGACACGGCTGCGCCGCGCCGACGCTCCGCGTCCGCGTTGAAGAAGGCGTACACCTCCCGCTCGCGCAGGAGGAGACCGACGTGGCGCGTCGCATTCGTTTCTTGCACGGGGACGAGTGTTGAGGCGTGCGATGGTGTCGGAGACATGGAGACTGAGCGGAGTGAGGTCGCCGCCGTCGTTGCCCGAGATGTCTTAAGGATACGCACAGTGCGCACTGGTGAGGGTTCGCGACTTGACGCTGTTGTGGGCGGAGACAGAGGGATCTGAGGCCCAGTACGCGGCCGCTTTGACGCGGGTTCAACAGATCTAGCCGGGGGACGCTTGGGCGGATCCGCGACGTCGCGCGCAACGGAGAAGCCATCCGGCCCAATACTGAAGCCGAATGGCACGGAACTGGGCCGCGTGTCGCCAGCGAGAAAGTCGGGACGAGACTCGTTGTCGAACTCCGGCTCCATTTCTTCGTCCGAACTATCTTCCCGAGTCGCCAGCAGCGTCTCAATCGGCACGTCCATCATGCGGAGCATGTCCTCGCGGCTCATCTGTTTCCTCCCCGATGTTCCTGGCGTCGAGCCCCTGGGAGTCGGCAGAGCAGCGCCTGGCGGTTGCGAAACTGCACGAAGCGAAGCGACCGCAGGCGAAGCAGGACTTGGATGTCGCGATGCCGGCGTCGATGCCGTCTTCCGTGCAGCCGCCTGCGCCTTCTTCGCATTCTTCGCCGCGATCTTGCGCATTTGCGTATCGTGGTTGTGCGCGCGGGCGAACATTTCAGCAGCTGTTCTATACTCCCGCCTGAGGGGCCAGGGTGGATTTCGTGTCGCAAGCCGGGTGCGCATGAGCAGGCTCCAATGTGTTGCTATCACGGGCGCGGCCGCGTTGACCATCACTGCCTCGGGGATGCCGCGACGCTTGTCGCTCGCGTACCCCGACAGGCCTGTGCCGATGGTGCCCTTCTTTGGCGGGGGAATGATGGGTATCGTGAGCCGCGCAGCGGGGAAACTGGAGCTCCAGCCAACGATGAGCCGCTGCAGTTCGGACCGACGGCGGAGGACGTTGTGCTCGCTCCCGGCGTGTGGGAGGACCAGTTCTCTCGCCAGAGCAGTGAGGGAGGGGAGCACATCCCCGATCTCTGCCTCGAGGGAGACCAGTAGGAGTGCGGCGGAAACGTTGACACTTGCGCGGCTGCCCCAAAGACAGACTGTCTGCTGCGCGCAAAGCAGCCCGTACCCCGTCGTCAACACACGCTCCCAGTCGACGGTGCTGAGGAAATCCCACACAGCGGGACTGAGCTGGTAATCCTCTGGCCGGGCTAACTCAGGTTTGATACGGCGGCGGACAGCGACTGGCGTCAGGTCGCGCACTTGAAGGTCTCGTATCCGATCGTCGTCTCCCAGCTTAGCGAGGTACTGTAACCGGTTCATGAGCACGAGCATTTGTGCGAGCACCACATCGGCAGCAGGTGGTGGTGGCCGAAGGTCCCAGAACGCACGCCCTGTGAGGCGGAGCATCTCCCAGCTCTCGAGGTATGCGGGATGATGAGGATCGAGAGAGTTTGAGCGCTCAAAGATAGCTCTCAGGCTGGGGGCCATGATGGTGCCGTCACCGCGGGAGGCACTGCTCCTTCCGGGATCAAGGGGCTTGACGTGCGCGAGGCGGTTGTTCACGACAAAGACGTTGCTCTCAGTGATAGCGAGCTGGACAGCAACAGCGAGGCGATACGCGACCTTCTTCGCCGTGTTGCTCGTTGTCGCGTGCTTGAGCCGTTTGTCCGTCAACTCCCGCCCGCGAAGGAGGTTGTACCAGTGCCGCGCGCCCGACTTGAAGTTGTCAGCGGGCTGCAGCGTGAGTCGACTCCGGCCGTCAAGCAGATAAGCGTCGAGAAGTCGGTTCACAAAGCCCTGTTGTCAGCTACAGCCATGGGCAAGAAAGCTGAACTCACCTCATGCTGCTTCTCGCGATACTCGTCGAAAGAGACTGTGGACACGCCGTGCTCATTCATCAGCGCGCCCCACTGCGCCGTCTCATCGACTGTGTTCCGAGCCCCCGTCGCCACTTCGTCGACCCTTCCACAGAAGGAGCAGCAGACGAGGAAGTCGGTCGTCGCCGCGCCGGGTTCGGCGCGCACGCCGGCCGCACGGCATTCAGCGCAGAGGTACGCCATACTCCTTGTCACCGTCCGTCGGCTCGCAGCGTCGTAATGTTCAGTTGGTCAATTCGAAGCGGTAGACAAGGTGCGCGTCTGCTTCGACGAAGCTCGACGGCACCCTGCGCGTTGTGCAGGAAGGTCAAGAGTGTGGAAGACAGATGACTGGCGCGCGAAATCTCCTCTCATCGTGAGTTGCCGCCGGACCGGCAGGCGGAGGCAAAACGACAACAACAAAGTGTCCCATATGACGTTTTCGGGGACCTCCGGTCGATCGTGATTCCGCATCGACACTGACCTTGACCATGCTGTTCTCGACTGCTGTGCGCAACGTTGGCTTGAAGCAGGGCGCGCGCGTGAGTTTTGCTCTCGTTCTCCCATGACTGACAGCCAGCTCTTCTCCTCGAGCGCGATCCGCCTCGACCTCTCCCGCGTCACTCTAATCGGACGGTTGGGCGCTGACCCGATCCTGCGCAAGGTGAGCTACTTCTCGCGCCGCGATGGCTGATGACAGACAACGTCCGGAAAGCCGTACTACACGTGAGATGAGCTAGACACAACAGCGAGCTGACGAGCAGGTATACGGTGGCGACGACAGTGGGCGCCCCAACAACAGACGAGGAGGGCAGTGCGTAGCTCCTTCCTCCCTGGAAACTTAGAAACTTAGCTGACGACAGACCGCGTCAATCCTCCTACATCATGGCACACGATCTTTGCGTTCAACGACGCGTCGCACAACGTCCTTTCCCGCGTCGGCAAGGGGTGAGCTGGGTAGCGCACGTGAAGCTGACGACAGGTCAACCGTGTTTGTTGAGGCTGAGCTGGAGATGCGAGCAGGAGGGAACGCAACGGATGGCACGGCCTTCCCTGACCGGCCGCTGCTGAGGCACCGTGAGTTAGAGCCGTCACGGCGAACTGATTAGCAGAGCGCATCAACATCATCAACCTCATCAAGCCGGCTGATGCCGAGGCTGAGATCGAGGAGGAGGTCGAGGAGAGATAGTCGGGAGGTCGACGTATCCAACACTCAGAAGCAACACCGCTCATGCATACCCCTCTCATTGGCTTGAACCGGTTGCCTGGTCTCCGAAAGGTCTGAGGCACAACGGCCACCCCACTGAACGGCTACTGACGGCACTCGGTAGCAGGAAAGTCACTGCTGACACTAGATACATGCAGTCTACGACGTGAAGCGTGCTTATTCATTGTTAAATGTCCGCGTGCGATTTGCAACTGATTGTCCGTGATGTGCTGATGTAGGTGGTTCACGCCTCGAAGGCGGGCTCCTTGGTGTCCCAGAGCTGGCTCGGCGAGTCAGAGCGGGTCATGACCTTGAGCTTGGTGCCGTCGTGGGCGCAGTCGTCGTCGAGCTGGAGGCAGTAGTCTGTATGTCAGTCTGTGTTCTAGAAAGAGCGAGCGGGGTAGAACGTATACTCACTAGTGCCGAGAAGGCAGATGCGGCCGTTCATGGGCGCGCTCCAGGTGGTGTGGTCGTAGCCGCCGCTGCAGTCCATGAGAACGACGGGGGCGCCGTCGGCGAGCGGCGACTGCTGCACGCCCATGCACCAGTTCGAGTCGCCGAGCTTGAACATCGTGGGGTACTTGCCCGTGTCGGTGACTGGGAGGTCAGCTACAGGAAACCGGCGGAGTGGGCTCGATACTCACAGGTCCAAGCCTGGTTGGAGGAGCCGGAGTAGCACTTCCAAACTTGGAGGGGGTTGCCGGCGACCTCCTTTCCGTCGGTGTTGTCAATGCAGAGGTCAAACATGTCGCCCTGGACCTTGACGTGCATGGCAGCGAGGGCTGGGGCGGCGAGGCCGACAGTGGCGAGGAGAGCGGCGAGCATTGCGATTACTGTACTTTGCTTAGTAGTGAGTGAGGTGCAAGGTGGGGCTGTTTGGGGAAGGAAGACTGTGTCGCTTTTGGTATCAGTGGGTCTTATATGGTTGGAGGCCTTGGAGGAGATGGAGTGACATGGACCCGTGTGTTACGTTGCACGACGGTGCACGCTGCACGAGTAGGGGAGTGCGGAGCGCACGGAGCGAAGGAGCAAGGAATGGTGAATCAGCCTGCCCCATGCCCCAGCCCGGCCCTGGTGTTCTGTGAGATCAGCTGCTCAGTCGTACGCTGTGGACCTCGGATCCTACCGCGTCGCTCCGACCAGATCTCAAGCCCGAGTGTACAGCCCCAGCCAGGAGGCGCCGGTCGGTTCGCTCGGAGGCGTTCTCTCCAACCGCTACAAGGCAACTCCGCGGGATGCGCAACGGATGCAACGCTCCCGACGAGTGGGCATCGAGCTTCACAGAATGGGCAGGGTTAGCGGGCATTCTGTCGCTACGCTCGGTACCTTCCTCGAGTATTGGCATGATTGGCTACGAGGACGAAGTGTGCGTACGCTTCAAAGTGACGTCAAAACGAGCAGATTTCGAGGGTTCAGCTAAGGTTTAGAGGGTATGCGAAGGGTCGCCGAAGGGTCGCCGAAGGCTTGGCGTCGGCGTTTGATGAGCAGACGCTGCGGTTGCACCTGGAAGCCCTGGAAGTTGCACAGCTGTCAACGTTTTTTGAGCGCCGACGAGCGCCAGTTCGAAGCTTATGGGCATTTGCAGGAACTCGACGAAGCCGCGCGACGCCACGGCGCACAAAAACAACAGGTGTGTGACCCCTATGTCAGCCAGCAGCGGACAAACGGGCACGGTCGCACTGACTGACGGGCGTGCGTCTGCGGGCTTGCGGAAGAGGAACAGTCCGCGGCGCCAGGTGTAGGGAGTGCCCTCACACGACAACATGAAATTCAGAGGAAGCTCCGGTGCCTTTCCTCCATACCTGGAGGGGATCGAGACTAAGGGTGTCGTTACCATTCCCGCCGAGCGGTGTCAGCGGCGTGCTCCGAGCGAGTGTGCTGCATCTCCACGCATCTGACTGGCCATTGGACTCGCCTCCACATCGGTCAGTCTACGCCCGCGCGCATGAGCCATGGCCGAGCAACAGCGCGGTGTCTGAAAGTGGGCTACTGAGCACTGAAGGTCACACGGAGGACGACGTTACGTTCGGCTGACACGGGCTTGAACGAGTGGCGATGCTAGCGACGCTCACTTTAAGCTTTTGACCGTCCGTTCAACTCCTTCCAGTTCCATGACCTCTATTCTTACTCTGCTAATGTGCTGTTCCGTCAACGGAGACACAAAGACCTCTGTTTACTGGGGATATCCGACAAGAGAGCCGGGTGATCACCGACTGCAGAAACTGCACGGGCGGATCAGAGTTCAAGACTGTCCATTCAAACTACGGTACGGTGACTACAGACTCTGAGGAAGGAGTGAAGCATAGGGCGAATGTTCAAGTGTATGAAGTGTTCGATGTTCGTTCTGTTTTGACTCCTGACACTACCAGTGTCCTTACTTTCATTGTTCAGTTCGCAGGAGTCGTGTAGTCGAAGAACTGGAGAGCGGGCGGGGTGGTCTTGATTGCGATCTTGAGGCCGGTGCCGTTGTTGGGGCACTCGTCGTCGAGTTGCACGCAGTAGTCTGGATGTCAGTTTAACTCGTATTTCGGCCGTTAGGCGTGCTGTGTTATCGTGGACGCGATCGGCGATCGCAAGACATGGCTGGGGAGTTCTGGAATCTGAACCGCCTGGATCTGACATCTGTGACAGAACAAAGTCGACGTTGTCTCTCGCATCATGCACGAGGAACCAACAGTAGCGGCATCAGCCTGCCTCAGCTGACTAAGTTCCTGCAGTGTCAAACTGTAGAGCATCATTAAGGAGGGTGAGGCGGTGACGAGTCTCGAACGGGATCGGAAACAGGGGGTACAGAGGAATGTAACAAGCCGTACTCGTCTTCCTCCGGATCCGACGCTGCGGTCCATAAATTCCGCGCCCGTTCCTGGCCAGATCGGCTCAGGCCGATCCGCAGCTGCCTCTTTCCCTCCGTGTCACTTCTGCAATACGCCTTCCTCCATACTCCCGAAGAAACAAGGAAGAAACAACTCACTGGTGCCCAGAATACACATGTAGTCGCCAGTACGGTAGAACCAGGTCCTGTACCCGGGCCCGGTGCAGGGGGCGAGTACAACGGGTGCGTTCAGGAGGTTTCCGCCTGCTTGTCAGCTTTCAGCAAGAGCGGACTGGGAGACACAGGATGACATACTCGTGGGCCAAGCGACACCGATGCACTTTCCGGAAGTGCCCATCTTGAACTGCGTGGGAGCAGCGGCATTCTGGTTGAAGGCCCAGGCTTGGTTCGTGTTGCCGCGGAAGCAATCCCAGCTGGAAAGATGAGCTACATGCTCGCGAGCATAGAGTATAGATGACTAACACCTGCAGAGGGTTGCCGTCGCTCAGAACGCCGTTCGTGTTATCGATGCAGAGGTCAGAGCCAGCGTTCTTCGGCTTGATTTGGTTGTCTGCGAGGGCCGGGGCCGCGGCAGCGAGAGCGAGGAGGAGGGTTGTGAACATGGCGATTGTGAATGTCAGTGCGGTTGTGGTAAATGTAGTCGCTGATGAGCTGTGTGTTGTTGCTTGAGACTGCTGCATACTGCGAGAATATCATGGGCTTTATAGATATTTTGTAACCACCGAGTTGGACCGAGTGAGAATCCGCACGAACGTGCAGTGAGAGAATGATGAAAGACAGAGAGGGGTCCGAACATGCCTCCTGCAACTGCCACAACGCGAGTATTCTGGAACAAGTTCGGAACAGGACCGCCTCCGCTCTATCTTTGGCAGACAAGATCTCGTCGCCACAGTTTCCCAGAATCACTGGCATTCCTTCATTTTCTCGGTGCTCAGTGCTTAGCTCTTTATTTCGGCATCCGCTATCGACTATATGTCGGCGAGCCGACATTCTGGAAAAGTGAACATGCGATCTGGCCAGATCCGGCCAGCACCAAATCGAACAGCATTGCTATGGTGCCCGCGAGCCGAGATCAGAGATCAGTGAATAGAAGAGGTATGTTCTGGGCACGGTTCCGACGTGTGTGGTCGGGTGCAAAAACTGGCCAAGCAAATCAGTCAGACCGACCAGTCTTGTTCTTGCCTCCGCTCACGATCATGCTCTAAATGCTGTACATGCCATCTCGTAGCGGAATACGTAGGCTGTTGTCGATCTGCTGTCAACTGAGATGCAGCTTGCATTAATTCTGGGCATCACGGAGGCATGCTCGTTTGCTGTTGCTAAGGAGTCGAGGAAACGCCAGTGACGAACGTGCTCAACAGTTGACGGACCTGGACGGTTGTTCGCGTGTTTGCAGCTTGTTTGCATGGTTGCAGCAGTGTACCATAGTATCCTGTCAGATTTTCCGTAGCCTGCTTACAAGGGAAGCCGTTGTTCATAGTCAGCACTCTGGGTTGAGGAGTTGGACCTGACAGTCATGAGGCGAAATGCCGTGGACGACATTTTACGCACACGGCTTACCACAGTAGTTCCAGCACCCATTTCCTTTCCGTGCAAGTGAGATTGTTCACCAGCTGCAATCTTTGGCTTCCGTAGTAGCCCGGCCGCGCGGCATCGCTGGTAAGGTCAGTGACGAAAGGTCAGTCGGAAGTTGAACCCCGGCGAAGCCTTCACGTTGTCTTCGCCCTTAGGAATCGTACATCGGTCCGGTCGTATGATACAGTCCAGGCCCCGCCTAGTTCTCCTTCGTCTCTTCTCCCGCTATCCGCTCAGCCATCGGTGTGCTCGTCTGCGTGAACTGCTTTAGCAGTTCCCTGTGCCTGTCAGCTTGCAACCCAACGCCCGCTGCACCATGCCTGCCCTCTCGCACGCTCATTCCACAGTTGGCAAACCTCCAACTGAAAAACACCCGACCATCTCAAAACTGATAGCGTGATCGATCTGATCAGGCGCATTACGCGTAGAGCGCCCAACGGTGAAGGCAGGTAGACCCAAGTGCGGACTTACCTTCTCTCCGCAGCCTGCGCATCGAACACATTCGACAGCTCGCCAATCATCTGCGCGCTGATATGTCCGCCTGGAAGAGCTGTCGCAACAGCCTTCATTGCGTTTAACTTGGCTTGGATCTCGCGCGCCTGCGGTCAGCTCATGGTCCACGGTACGAAGCTTCTTGCACCTGAGAACAGCCTCCACCACATCATTCTTTGCCAAATACCCTGCTACCTTCCCAATGGATTCCGATCCAGCTAGAGAGTCATTGAATGACGTTCAAGGTCTGAAAAGTGGTTCGGCAATCGTCGATATAACAGCAAGGAAGGAAGGCGGGCGAGAGATAAGGAAGAACGCACCTTAGTTACGACCTCGTCGATGGATGTATCTCCGCCCTCGGCGAGCTTGTACATGCATTCCAGCACATCCTCGACGCCAGGGAGGACAGAGGTGAATGTGTCAGACTTGCTGTCCGGAGTTGTGTCTGGCAACATTACGTGGTGGATGGTGATGTCGTGAGATCGCATCAACATTCGAGCTCGATGGTGAGTGTCGCCAGGCACCAAAAGTGGAGGTCAACCTTCCTCCTTCGCCTTCGCCTTCGCAGGTACTGACGTCGCCGCATCCGTACACACCCTGCGCCTGTTCACTTCAAGCACTGCAGCTTGGAGACTACACCTCGCACAATCGCACACTCGCAAGCTCCGCGTCCGTATTCGCAAGTATTATGATGCATCGTCCGCCACGTAAATGTGACATGTGTAAATGTTGCAAGTGAAGAAGAGTGTTGGAACCAATATGCGCTGTTTGTGTACAACATGTCCGTTCTTTAAGAACAGACTTCGATGGGGTGAAAAAGGTTGGATGTAACAGAGGTTGATGGCAAGAATCGCAAATGTGCTGAGTGTTTCATGCCAAAGTTTAGACGATGCGCTTCAAGGCATGGGTCCACGCCGAGCGCACATCGGGAGTCTCAGTCGCGTACGTGAACGCTTGTGTCGCCTGATGGTTAGTCATCCGTGACAACCTGACTATCTCACAGTCTGCAGCAGGAACATGCGGTTGCCCTTTTCGTGCAGCTCAAGGATGACGTTGACGGGTCGATCGTCGTCCTCTCCGGCGGCAGGGCCGTTTCCATCCTTGCGCAACTGGGCCGCGATCTTGATGCTCTTCGGGTGCGTTACGAAGAAAAACTCAGTCTTGATCTTGGGCGCGTTGGTGCCCTCGTCCTCCTTGATGACAAGAAGGCGCGG
Organism: Trichosporon coremiiforme; assembly: GCA_039545355.1. Taxonomy (NCBI): domain Eukaryota; kingdom Fungi; phylum Basidiomycota; class Tremellomycetes; order Trichosporonales; family Trichosporonaceae; genus Trichosporon; species Trichosporon coremiiforme. The sequence goes on from BCJJ01000012.1 coordinate 1,277,285, forward strand.
GAAGTCGGTGAGCACGAGCTGACGGCGCTTCGATGGCGGCAGCAGGAAGGACGGAAGCGTGCCGTTCGAAGGCTTTGCGAGGATTGGCGTCGAAAGCACAACGCGTTCGTGCGGGAAGAGCACTGGAGTCCTGCGAAAAGTTAGTGTTAACTGTTTGCAAAGCTCACGGTTCATACCATCGACTGTTGTCAGTTGTCGCAACACCTAGTCCCCACTTTGCGTCGTTCGGGCTCCGTACACGAGGGGAGCGCGGGCTGCGAGGATACACTCCCGAGTGACCGACCGAGTGGTCATCACTGCGGCCACTGGCACGACTCGGGCCGCCTCTGTTAGAAGTTGCGCGGTGGCCTGGCGGTGTGTAGGCGGGGTTGATGCCCATGGTCTCGAGCAGACCACTGAGCCGCCCACCGCTTGAGCTGGAGCTCGTAGACCATCCGCGTGCCTTGTGCTCTCTAAAGTTGGGGCGAGCGACACCTTCTTCGTCGAGCCATCCGGGGCGAGGGGGCTGATAAATGTCGTCCGATGAGCGCGGAGATGACTCTTGGTTGTCGACTGCGCGCACGGCTTTTGCAGCCGCCACTCGGTCATACTGGGGTTCGCGGGGGTTGGCCGGTGTCGCTCCCGACTCCTCGAGGACTTCGTGCTCCGACTCCTCGTCGTCGAAAACTGTCCAAGCGTCGGAGCTGAGCTGAACAGTGTCGAGAGTTTTGACGGGAGGCGTGATGCCAGTGTGCATCTTCGGCGCAGGGATAGACCACAAGTTGTTCCAGTCGATACCAGCGAAGAAAGGGTGCGACTTGAGGGCCTGAGCGGTCGGACGCTTCGTCGGGTCCAGATTGAGTGCGAGTTCCACGAGATCACGGGCAGTCTCGTCGAAACCCTCCGGGAACGACAGCTCCCTCTTCAGGACCTTTTGGAATGTGAGGAACTCGGTGGCGCTGCGGAATGGTGACTTTCCGTAGATAAAGTCGTATAAGACGACACCGAAAGCCCAGATATCAGAAGCGAACGAAGCAGGTTCGTCGCGGAGGACCTCAGGACTGACATAGTCGGCCGATCCAACGAAGGAGCGCTTGCTCGTCGACTCCTTCTCTCCGTTCCGGCCGAGAATCTTCGCCGATCCGAAATCTGTGACCTTGATACGCATGTCATCGTCTAAAAGGATGCTGATAGTCAGCACAGCTCTGAGGGCACTGTCTCACTTCTCAGGCTTCAGGTCGCGGTGAATGATGTCACGTTCGTGGATGAACTCCAGCGTGTCGATGAGCAGCGCAGCGTAGTAACGCGCAGAGTTGACGTCGAGTGAGCCAAACTTGCGAATCTTCTGTGCTAACTCCCCGTTACTGGCGTACTCGAGAACGAAGTCTGCGGTTAGTTTGCACATGGAGCTATGAACTCACAGACAGACGTGCGGTCGGCGAAGGTGCTGTACAGGCGTACGATGCCAGGGTGGCCCTGCTGGACGACAACTGATCCGGCAGTCGATTTACCGCTGCGAGCACTACGAGTACTGCGCTCCGACGGGGCCAATGACTGGCGCCGCTTGCGAGGGGTGCGGGCGCGTTCTCCAGCACTGCCAGCATTGATCTCCGGGGCGGTGTCTCTGCCTCCCGAAGAGGACAGAGACTCAGACAGGTTTCCCGTGTCGGAACTGCCGTCTTCCTCTTCTTGCACTGGTGACGGTGGTCGGCTTGAGAAGACGCTTGGCGGTGGGCGCTCATCTAAAACCTCCTGTCCGTCTCCGCGAAGTCGACGTGAGGTAGACAATCGCGGGGACATTGGTGTCGGCGACACGAGCGAGGATGATGGTACCTCACTGACGCCTATGGTCGGCAGACTGGTGCCGACAGATGGCGCGCCAGCCTTCCGGAGAACACCGCTGTGGCCCGAGGAGCTTGATAAGCCTCGCTGGTGCCCGCGCACACCGAGATTCCGAGACGGCTGGGCGAGACGGATAAGGGCGTCTCGTTCAATGTGTGCGTACTTGGCCTTCTTCTCCTGTATCAGGTGTGCTTGGTTCATAATCTTGATTGCGAATTGGGCGTTTGCCGGGCGCGGGTTGTTGGCGAGGAATGACGGGGAGTAGACGGCGTGCACGACGGTACTGTAACTGCCGCGGCCGAGCTCTTCTCCGAGGATGAAGTCGCGAGTGGACGGCCGAGCTCGCGCGCTCGACGCGGTGGAGTTGGCGGATGCGTGGCTAGGGCGACGTTCACGCTCTGTGCGCTCGCTAGGAGCAACTGTGCTGGAATCGGCACTATGGTCCCTCCGGCGCGGACCTGATCGAGCTGTAGACGGGGTTGGCGGACATGAGTCGCTTTGACGGCCACGACTGGGCGTGGGGATATCGCTGCGCGAGTCACTCTTGCCCTCACTCCTACTGTCGCTGCTATCGTCGTAGCTCAGCGATAATGGTCCGGGCGAGACGGGCAGTGGCAACTGGGGCGCCGACTCAGTGTCGAGGGACCGATGTGACGCACGCGGAGTGGTGGGGCTTCTTGAAGCATTCGGGGGCACAGAGACACTACGCTCTGGCATGCTGACGTCGTCGGTAATCAAGTGCGGGAGGGAGGTGTGACCGGGCATCGTTGCCTGTCGAGCCATGCGAGGGCCGTTGTGCATGAATCCGCGACCACCATAGTATCCGCCGGAGGGTTCGAGGTCGTAGCTAGGCGCCCCTTCGGATGGGAGCTGAGCTTCGGGTGTCGCAGTCGTGCGGGTTTGAATCGGTGGAGGCCGAATGGGGACGGCGACGAGCGAAGACGTCGACTCACTGGTTGTTGTCGACCGGGACGAGGACGTCGAGGCATTTCGCTGAAGTATTGAGGCCGAAGTGACTCGAGCAAACGCGGGTAGCGAAGTCGGCGGCGTTGGGGGCGTCGTGGTAGCCGCCGACATGTTGCGTAAGGCCTCCGAAGAGGAGTCGTGAAGTCCGAGCGTAGAGAGAAGGCTTTTGATCAACACACGTTAGAGCTCGTGGGCGGGAGGCGTCGCAAGTAGCCTGTCACCGTGCAGCGAATGCGACGCAACGGACTCGTCAAAGCGATGGGCAGCGACGAATACGCTTATGTCGCTGTGTGTTGCGCGCTTTGCTGTGGTGTTGTTTGGACAAGCGGGTGGCCCGGGAAGGTGGTTGATCGGATCGGTCGCTTGTATCGGAGTGGTTGTTGTGTTGGGGTGAAAGGATATGACGAGGGGTGGAGCCAAATGCAGGACGGAAGGAAAAGCCGCACTGGGGCACTGGCGATGTTGATGTCACGGCGGATCGAGCTAGTCGGGCTCCGACAGTCGACTGTCGAACTCGCAGAAGAAGGCAAAGCAGGGGTAGGAATGGAAGCGACGAACGAGGCCAGGTGACGGATGATAGAGGACAAAGTATGGTTGCGGTGTGCAGTGGAGCCGAGGCGAGGCAAGCAGCCAGCAGCCAGGCAGTGACGATTGTCAGGTCAAGGCTGAGACTGGAGACCAGACCAGACCAGACAAGGACGAGACCGGACCTGGATGCCTTCACCCGACCTGACCTGCTTGGCCTGCATGGCCTGCATGGCATTTGGGCTGCGCCCAGGTCCTGCATCCTGTCTCTCGCCGCCGCTGCTGCGCACGACCCTCTGCACGGCTGATTGCACCTGGTCTCGTTCCTGACGTCCTGGCCGCCTGGCCAGCTGGCCCCTTGGCTGCAGCTGGCTGGCCATGGCTGGCGGATGGCATGGCTCGCGCGCTCGCTGGGACAGGGCGTGTGTGCAGGGTCGGGTCGCCGCCTGGCGATGCACTCAGCCAAACATAATCACGGGGACGGAATCAATTCACCAGAGGCGGTCTCGGCCCAGCCCTTGGATCCTTAGCCTCGCCTTGCTCGATCCTGCTACCTGGGCCACTGGCTGTTGGCGACTGGCCACTGGCTACTGGGTCGCTTTCCTGATCTCCCTGCTAACCCTGCTAATGATCTTACCTGCAGCCCAGTGGGTCCTTGCCCCTGGCCCTGGGCTGTCACAGCCTGCAGGCTCTCACTACAATCTACCCATCTTCACTGCTCACTCGAACATTAGCCATAAGCTTTCAGTGAAAGGGCTGCTCCCTCCAGCCCACATGCCTGCACGAAGCGCACACAGCCCAAAGGATGAGAAGGGACTCAGCACGAAATGCCGCAGCAAGACCACGTCCCTGCAGCTGATCAGATCTGCTCACTGTGTTCAGCATTCTTATCTTCTGCTGCGGCATGCGGCAGAAGCCTGGTCCACCGAGATTCCAAGAAGTGGCCCCGTCACAGACGCGCCTCACACATTGTCTCGCTTGGTAGTCACCTCCCACACCCAGGTCTGCGCGTCTGCGCTTCATTGTCCAGAGTCAACTTCTCCCATCCCATGTCCCGATGCTTCCCGGCATGCCGGCGCCGTGTTTCGTGCGCATCGCTTCTTCTGACATTTGATCGCGGACCGCAGGGCGGATTGCCGCTCTGGTCATGTTACCATAATCGAACCATCGGCCAACAAAGTCAAAACTAGTTCTCCGGTGTTAAGATCAAACAGGGAGGGATTCTAACCCCTTGCTGACCCGCGCTGCAGGCTGCATGTGGCCCTGCGCAAGCTGCGCAGCATGTGCATCTTTGCCGGGTATGTCCGGCGGACCATGCTTGCGGAGGTATCCGGTGTTGACTTCATAACAAGGTCCTTCATTCGGCCACGCTCTCGACGGTGGTGACGTTCGGTCAAAGCATTTGCGTCGTGTGTCCACTTTCCAGCTATCCTGCCAAAGGAAACACGATGCATCCTCCTTTGAGTCATATATGGGGCGTACGCCGCCCGCTGTACCAAAGTGAAAGAGACGATGCTACGATCTGCCTTCTTGCGGCGCAAATTGCTGGATCTGCGTGGGGAGTGCGCTGCGTCAACAATTAACGTTTAGCTTTCAATGCAAAGATCAGGAGCCCAGCGCGCTGCAAGCAGCGGCCCCCCACATGCACACCGACAGAGAGGAAGCACGCAGGCACTGTCGCCTGATCACCGCCAACCTTGTGATTCATGCACAGCGACGGGCAGCACTCTCGTCACTGCCTAGTTTCCGACTCCCACACACGATTTCTCACGCCAGCTCGCTTCCTGGCCGAGGAATGGGGGGTGCGGGGCTGCTGCAGTCTGGGACGCAACGGTGGCAGCGGGTCCTATCCCCTCCCTCGCGATCCCCAACAACTCAGCAAAGGTGTTTGGGTCGCGTCCTTGCACCTAGTTGACGGGGCCGGTGGTGACACAAGCAACCTGTTCTTTGAACCTCTGGCGGCACACCGGAAGGATATGCATGCCGTAAGGTTTACATGAAGCAACTTTGGGCTGCTCTCTGTTCGAAATTGGGCGGTTTCAGACATTCAGACCCCCGCGCAGGCCCTGAGCTAGCAGCGAAGAGGCTCCAAGCACGCTTGCAGGTCGCACGCAACCTGTCATTTCGCTCGTCCACCCATGGTTGGCCGAGCCCCACCTTCCTCTCCAGCGATTCAGTACTCAAACCACACTTGCAACTGACCTAGCTTGGTCCGACATCTTTGTACAATTTTTCAGTACTGGGGAGTAGCGATATACCATCCGTTTGAGTGGGATGTTCCGTACTCGACTCGCCGCATCTACATCCTGCAAACCGGCAGCCCCGTTTCCACTGACGCTCAAGACGCTAGGGCTGGATCCGCGGGCTAGGCCGACGCTTCAGAAGCGGCCAGCGGTCAGCTGTCACCTAACAATTGCAGGTGGCTGCGAAGCCGCAGAAGCGCAGAAGCGCATGAGAATGCTGAACGCACAGCACCAGAGAGCGGATAGCTGAGGAGAATAAACATCGCGCCCACAGCTGGCTCGGCACGTACCCACGCGGACCCTAACCACGGACCGGATGCGCAGACGGCCGTTTCACTGGTGCGTCGTGTTTGATCTGCGCTGCACAATGCACCCTCGTACCCACGCACGGTGCGCAACTGGACAACTGCGCGAGACCCACAAATGCGCATGTAGTTGCATGTTCCGCATATCTGCAGCTCATGTGGGTAGTGATTGACCAGGCTTTCCGGTCGTCACTATCCGCAGCCTCACACTCCCGCGCTCAACTGCCGATGCCCGACACTCTCGGTGAGGCGCGACCCGTGCTGCGCTGTAGAAGGTGGCAAGCCATTAGTTTGATTTTGTCGCAGCCCGGACGCAGCTCCCAACGCAAACGCCAAGCTGTGAGCGCAGGCACGCTGAGCAGAAACGCCGCGCGCCTCGAAGATCGTGATCGTATACATGGAAGTACATTTGGCATTTATCGAAATGGTTGTGCCTGCCACTTGTCGTGAATCGCGGTTGACCGCTCCTCGTGCACATCAATGGTCGACAGAATCAAAGTCCTTCAATCCCAGCAGCGACGACCCGCTACCACCCCTCTTCTCCCTCCGGCTGCGGCGGGAGCCAGAGCGACAGTTCCTCCCCTCCAACAGCCAGCATACCGAAGCGGGGATTGAAAGCTACGGCGCGACTGGGTGCGTGCTGTCCTTCGCCAGCGCGGAGAGTCGCTGTCGGCTTGAGTGTTGGCGCGGGCTCGTTGCGTCCCGCCGGCTCGAGCTTCTCCGTCCCCTTCGGAATGCCCAAGTCCCAGACGGCGACAGTGCCATCCGCAGACCCAGAGAGCACCCACTTCGAGTCTGCGCTCCAGCTCACTTCCTCGCCGCTGCTATGACCCAAGCCCACGTGCCCCTCCAACCGTCGCAGCAGTGTCAGGTCGTAGGCGTCCAGCACGTAGTGCACATTGCTCGATGTGCCGACGAGGAGGTGGTTGCCGTCGTTAGAGAAGGAGATGGACGTGAAGTTTGGTCGCTGGGACGGGTCGAGCGCGACATCGATCAGTGCCGCATGCGCAAACGGAGCCTGAGAGTCAGAAGTGCACAGCAGCGAAGCTCACATCGTCCATAGAAGTCGAGTCGTACAGCATCACAGTCTGGGTCTGAGAGCAAGCCACGGAGAACACCACACCACTCGAGTCAAAGGCAGCTATCGTCGGTCCACCCATGTCATTCACTACACCCTGCAAAGTCAGTTCTGGTGACTGAGGGAGCTTACCCGACAGGAGGAGGTACGCAGATCCCACAACCGTACAGTCCCGTCATCACCAGCTGAGATAAACGTGTCGTCTGCCGGATTCATCTGCAGTGACCGCACCCTGCATGTGTTAGCAAGCCCCTTCACCGTCTGCTCGCTCGCAGACCAGCACAGTACGAGAGGGTCGTCGTGCTCACATGGCTGTGTGACCCTGGAAATACGACAGATATTTGTTGTCGTGCATCGAGTGATAACGGATAGCGTGATCGCCCTTCGTCGAGGCGTGGATAATGTTCTCTCGTCGATGGGTGAACCGGGCATGATCAATGCCATACTTCTTCGAGTATAGTGTTCGGATTTTTCTAAGTGTCAGAGTTTCCGTCGGCGAGCGCCGCGGCGAAGTGAAACTCACTTTCCCTTCCTCGCATCGTAGACCGTGAACACGTCATCTTCACCCGAGGTTACGCATCTTTCTCCAGTATCGTCGAAAGATAAACTCGTCACTTGCAGAGGGTTCTTCGATTCGCCCGAAGTATTGTTGTCGACGGCATCACTAAATACTCGAGCGGGCTTAAAGCTTTGCTTTGTCTGTCAGTCCCGCTGTGAAAGAGAGTCCTCACGATTATGTCAGTTGTCAAAGAGAGAAGAGGTTTGGCTGCCGGAGGGCGAGCTGACGGGGCCGCCATGGTTATGCTTGGTGTGACGCGCTGGTGTCACCATCGATTGTGTTGATAGACCGTCTTCAGGCTTCGGCGGCTGGTGTGTGGAGCCCCGTATTGTTACGTAAGTACAAAGAATCATATCCCACGGTGGATGTGCCTTGACATTGAATGCGCCTGCACCAAGTACGGCAACTAACAAAACCATACATCAGCTCAACAGCATCGCTTCGATAAGCTCTCAACCATGTCGTACAACGGAGGCGGTGGTCAACCTCCGTATCCACCTCGACCTGGAAAATTCCCGCCTTTCCGACCAAACCTCCCCCCGGGGGCTCAGCTGCCGCCTTTCCCGCCTGCCCATCACCCTCCACCCTTTCCACCCAAGTTCGCCCCGTCGCCGAACGCCGGATCGCCTCGCTACGGGCTGGGCTCACCGGGAGGACGGCCATTCCATCCGGGTACTCACGGACAAGGTCTTCCTCCGCTGCCTTCTGGCCTGCCTGGTAATCCCAATCAGGGAAGTCGGCACAGCGTTTCGTCCGGACCGAGGAGGGATGTTAAGACGACCAAAGTCTTCGTTGGCAGTATTGCACCTGGCATCCGCGAGCAGACTTTGAAGGACCTGCTGAATGCTTGCGGCCCACTGTATGAGCTCAAGCTGGTGGAGGGAACCGGAGGCAAGCCTCCAGCTTTCGGCTTCGCCTCCTTTGAGAGTCCAGAAGTTGTGTTGCGAGCTATCCGATGTTTGAACGGTGCTCAGCTGCCAGACCTGACGCCTGCCGGTCGCAGCAACCCGCCCAAGGCGCTTGTTGTGAAGGCGGATCAGAAGACTGCGCAGTTTCTTCAGGAGTTCGAGGAGACCCTCGGCCGTTCAGAGGTGCGCTGATCGTGTGACTTTACGCTGACGGTGCAGAGCGACGAAAGTGCGGATACGGTTTGTCGACAGGCGATTGCGAGGATTGTTGCTCGACTCGGAGACGGCGGTGCTGGCCCCAACCAAAACCGTCCTAAGCAGAGTGGACGCAACTCGCCCATAGAAGTTATCGTCCCGGCCCACCTGCAGGACCTTAAGGAGGGAGACTTGCCCGAGAACCAGCGGGTAGCCGTGCTGGACCAGATCGCAGTTTTCCGAGAGAATGCAGCCCGGCGTGAACGGGACAAGAAGCACATCGATGAGGAGCGCGAGCGCGAGAAAGAGCGCATGCGGCTGCAAGCGGCGCAGCGCCAGCCTGCAGCGCCTTCTGGATATGGGTACGGCACCCGCGCGTTCCCGAAGGCAGCTCCAGAGCCGTCTTCTGGGCGTGCCCCGACGGACAAGGCCCCGACATTCGTGCGGGCTGAGACCTCGGAGGGGCGGTCAGAGAATGAGAGGACAGATGAGGAGGAGGAGGCGATCCGGAGGCAGAGGCGAGAGCGCGACAAGGCTCTTGCTCTCCGAGACGTGAGTGATGAGATGATATCACAGTGCTGACTTCAGCGTGAGAACCGTGTCGAAAGCTTGGAGAGACAGCGTATCGACATAGCTCTTAGAGAAGAGGCTACCCGCCAGCAGCGTATCGACTCGGAGGCGAAGAACCGCCGCGTTCAGGCGGAGGATTTTGAGGACTGGGACGACGACGAGCTTGAGCAGCGCGGAAAAGAGCTATTCTATGCTGACCGGTACGCTACAATTGCTATGGTTTGGGCTAATGTGTAGGTCTCTGTGGCGCCAGAAACGACAGCAGGCGCGAACGCGTGAGGAGCATGACGACATCGATGACCGGCGTAAGGAAGACGCTGAGATCAAGGCCCTTGAGGTGGAGTCGGAACAGTTCCTGCAGAGGCAGATGGAGGAAATGGCGAAGCTGGAGGTAGAGCAGCGGCAGGCTGGTTTGTTGACGGAGGACGCTGCGCCCGTCAAGCTCGCGATCACGACCAAAATCGAGCCACCGATCGTCAAGTCACCAGTGCCGCAGGTGCCGCAGAAGGCCGCACTTGCCTTGAGCGATGATGAGGATGACACGGCAGTGCGAAAGAAGAAGCGCGCCCTCGTCAAGCTGGAGCACGAGGACGGTCACGACCAAGTAATGGAGGACGCGGAGGAGCAGGCCAAACGTGCCGCTCGTCTCCTTGACATCCGCAAGCACCTTCCGTCGCGGCCCCGCGACGTTTTCGCCGAATCTGTGCACTGGCGCGCCGTCGAGGACAGCGCTGTTCATAAGAAGATCGTGGGTTTCGTCCAGGACAAGATCAGGGACTCGCTTGGGGACCTGGACCAGGACCTCGTGGACTTTGTTATGGAACAACTCGGAGAACGCAAGAATCCAGAGGACATCATCGATGAGCTACAGGCTGTCCTCGCCGAGGACGCGGAGCCCATCGTGCTCCAGCTGTGGCGCCAGCTTATTTTCGAAAGCAAGGCGGCGCAGCATAACGTGTCGACAGGATCTACCTTTGTTTGACATGGTCTTTAGATGGTCATACACATGAGCCCGGGTACACTGTGTTCATGATTACATGCATATCGATGCCACAACAGTATGCTAGCTGTCCTCTCGGACCTGCCACTTCAGCAAATCCAATGTTGCGCTCGCATCTTCAGCGGAGCTGTGACCGGCATCGGCTGTGCGATCCTGGATGAAGTAACCGAGTTTCTCTTTCACACTTGAATCGTCAGTGCGTGGCGGTGGGCTCTTCTTACTCACAGATCACGCAGTGCCCTGCGGTACGGCGCACCTTTGTCGTGAGGGAATAGCTGTGGTTAGCTGAGCTCACAAGCGCTATCGCACGATTGCGGTATCAATGATGTTCGGGTGCAGCAGCCTTAGGGCTCGGAGATCGTTCTCAAGACTGGGATCAGCCTGGATGCCAGGTCAGAGCTCACCCATGGCCGACAAGAATCGTGTCAGGGCCAATGAACGCAGCAGCCGCTGCACGAACATCCTCCAGTGTCATCACTGCGTTCGAGAGGTCTTCGGAGGAGATCCCTGAAAAACGGGTGTTGTAATCGCTATGCCGGTTAGACGGATGGCCGCACACGTTGACTTACAGGACCGCTGACTTTTGCCGCACGTGCTCGTCAAGAACGACCCTGCCACTGTCATCGACGAACGTCGCTCTGGCAAGGGCTGATCCGTCCGTAGTGTCTATCACAGTCAGCGCTGGCTCATGGTAAGTGCTACTCACAGATCATCTCGCAGTCCAAACCAAGGACATCAAGAAACTGGCCCAATTTGCTATCATCCCGCAAATTCTTGGCGTACTTGAACGGAACTCTGGCAGACAGCTTGACGTCGTTTTCCCTGTCGGCGAAGACATGGCGTCCCTCTTGGCACCCTGCGGATCCCCGCTCCAGCTTGCAGCAGCTGTAGATCCACTTGCGACGGCCCTCTACCCGCTCGGGAGCGACGCGACCGGAGTGGAACCGGCAATCGTCAGGCGGAGACGGGCTCACCACAAACTCCACTTTGCACCTGTCGCATGTTTGTTTCGTGCCCTCACTTCCGCCAGGCGGAATTGGATCACTGGGATGTTGCAGTTCAGGATTGTTGGGGTCCGGATAACCCCACTTCGAGAAGTCCTCCTCCCTTAGGCAATACTGCCTCAGTTTGCTGATGGACAGCTGGCTAGCTTTCGCTACGGCCGCAGCTTCGGTCGCCGCTTTCGACTCCTTGACAGTCCCGATCGATGTGTGCGGGACGCGGTCGGGTTTTGGGCGACGTGAGATCTGAACCGCGGCATGGTGGATAGCTGATTTGTACACCTTAAGATTCCCCGAGCTCTCCGAAACTTCGCGTTCCTGCTCAAGCGCTGATTCACGTGCAAGGCTCGGGTTGGATATACTGATATCTGAGTACTAGACATTGTCAGCGTTGGGCGCTCACTCCGATATCATACAAGTATCTCAAACTGGTTCAGCAATTTGCGGAATGCCGTCTGTCTGTCCGGTGCCGGTTGGCGAGAGGAACGGGGGAACTCGGGCAATGCAGAGCTGGGGCTTGCGCTTGTGTTGGAGGCTCGCGACTGAGTCGTCAGTGATGGCGGCGTGGCAGCAAAGAACGCACCGCCGGCCGAGGATGGGAGGCGTTTGCAGGCTTGTTTATCAGCCCGGTAACCGGCTGTCTGCTGCGAAGTGGCTGTGGAGTAGCTGCGGGTGAAGCTGCAGGTACTCCCCTTGATGTGGTTGTTGAAGTCGCGACGACTAGTCGGGAACGCTTGGCCGACCTATCCTCTCCGGCGATCTGTGACTTCGAAGGGCCACTGTGATTAAAGATGCATCTTGGCCTGAGGCAATCACTGTCTGGGCAGGGCAGGCGCGCAAACAGGCCAAGATTATTGAACATCGGTGCCGTGCAGTTTAGAGAAGGAGCGAGGGAAGTTGCTGTTCCAAGCCCCAAGCCCCTCAACCTGAAGATGCCATCGGCTATCAGCGTGTATTACGTAAGCCTCCACAGACCATTTACCGGCCCAGTCGCTTCATCCAGAAACTTGAACGAGATCACCATTCGAGACTGACGAAAATCACGAAATGCTCGCGACAAAAGCTGCGTCTCGTATTGTTTGCCGTGGAGCACGTTCTTCAATGTGCTCCAGGGCATTCCTGTCTACTTCCTGTGCGCTTCGGGAAGAAGCGGCTTCAGCGGCGGCGAACGCTGGGTCAAGCTTGGCAAATGTCATCGACACATCGATCACTGTAGGTGTGAGATGCGGCATAGGCTAATGCCAGGCGACCGGTCCTCTTTCCGTGGCCCAATACATGAAGCTTTGTCTGACGCACCCTACACTTGGATACTACTCGCAAGGCGATGTGTTTGGAAGGCAGGGTGACTTCATCACGTCGCCTGAGATCAGTCAGGTCTTTGGCGAGGTAAGTGAGGATTTTGTCTGCTCGCTGACTACGGAGCTTGTCGCTATTTGGTTTATGACCCGATGGATGGCTGCCGGCAGCCCTCCCAAGTGTCGACTGATTGAGCTTGGTCCAGGTCGAGGGACACTCATGAAGGATGTTGTCCGAGTACGTTCGATGCCCCGGGTTCAAAGCTAATTGTGAAAGACCTTTCAAACGTTCCCGGACATTACTGTGGACTCTATTCACTTTGTTGAAACCAGTATGAACATGAGGGAGCTCCAGAAACAGGCACTAGAACCCAAGGCGAAGGAGCTCGGGGCTTCAATGACCTGGAGCGACGACCTGACTGACGTACCGGAGTGTGAGTAAGCCCTCTCATGCACCACTGACAAGGGGCAGCCGAGGCTTTCACGATGATCGTTGCTCATGAGTTTTTTGACGCCTTGCCAATTCACGTCCTCCAGGCAAGTTCCGCTGCCGTCATTGCTTCTAACGGCAGCGAACCGTTGACGGCTTCCGGGAAGTGAAAGTCGGACGAAACCCCTCCTAGTAAGTCTTAGAGCCTCAGCAGTCACGGAACACTTACGATTAGTCTCCCGGCGGCGAACAACGCCCAGTTCTCGCTGGCAGTTGACCGCGAGCCGTCCTTCATCTCGAGGCTTTTGCCAGCCTCCTCTGATCGCTTCGAGAAAATCCCGGTCGGCTCTCGCCTGGAAGTTTCCCCAGAGTCATCCAAGGCCGTGCGGGAAATGGGGAAACTCATTCACAATGGCGGCGCAGGTTTGGTCATCGACTACGGTGCGGACAGGGTGTTCAGTGACAGCATGAGGGTGCGCCATTGCTGTATCGAACCAGCTGCTGACTTAAACAGGCTTTCAGTAACCACAAGATCGTGGACATTTTTCAGAACCCTGGAAAGTGTGACCTGACCGCAAATGTGGACTTTGCGTACCTGCGCGAGTCTCTGGAGGGAGTTGGTGAGCGATAAGCGACGAAATGACATGGACCTGACCAATTTGCAGCGTCTGCGCAAGGCCCGATCACGCAGGCCAAGTTCTTGTTGTCGCTTGGCCTGGAGCCCAGGTTAGCCAAGTTGATTGCCGCCGCGCCCAATGAAGAGCAGAAGCAACGTATCCGCGACGGAGCCATGCGCCTGATTAGCACTTCAGGCATGGGTAATCAGTACCAAGTCATGGGCATTGTCCCGGAGAAAGAGAGTGCAGACGTCTATCCGTTTCCTCAAGCGGACAACGTGCTAAGGCCGTAACTTTATCATAGACATGAGGCTTGCATCATATACAATCAAAGTACACATCGAATGTCGTCAACTCAATCTCTCCAGACGACTCTCTACACTTTGGATTCGGCCCTGAAGAGCTTCCCAGTTCTTCTGAATTCCGGTAGCCGCTTCGGTGAAGCCATTCTGTACACTAATGACAATCGCGTTTAGTTCTCGTTCCTCATCTGAAGCATCTGCGCTGGATGACTGGAGCTCACGAAGGTCTGCAGCAATGCTGAGCGCTTCAGCGTGGAGCCCGGACAAGCTGCGGAGTCGGGTGATCAAAGGAGGTATTGTGGGAATCAAGGGGTCGAGGCGGGGAAGAAGGGCAAAGAGACTCTGCAGAGTATCTTGGTCCGCTTGAGACAAAGCGCTAGGTGCAGACTTCTCGGGACTCGAGCCGACACCTGCATTTCGACGCGCTGAAGCTCCTGCACGCTCAAGGTCATTCAAAAGCATCTTCACTCGTCGCGAGATACCGTCGAGATGGCGCGGCTGAGTCAAGACGTTAAGCAGGTTATCCAGTCGGCTGAGAGAGTCCACGAGGGATACAGGGATCTAGTTGTCAGCGTACTCCAGACAATCCATACTTACGCCCTCGTCAGCTGCTGTGGCAACGCCTACCAGATCTTCCAGCGACGACAAACGCCTGTCGACGTCGCTGATCGGAGGGTGCGGATGACTCTCCTCCGCTGCTGGCGGTCGGCCGGTGAGTTCCGATGGCTCCGTTTCCAGCTGACGCAGCCTCTTCGCCAGGTCGTCCTCTTGCTTTGGTGGAACCGGGGAGAGTCCCACGTCCACAATTTCCGACGCGTGCGAAAGTCGACTCCGGAGATTCGACAGCTCTCTCACCATGTCCACCTTGGCTCTGGGAGGAAGAACAGACGGTCGCGTGGCCGTCGACCGCGCCTTTGACGAGTTTCCCTCCTGGCTGATCTCATTCTCCAACTCGGCAATTTCCACCTGCAAACGTCGCAGTTGCGCCAGTCGGCTCTCCGGTGGCAGAGTAATCACATCGCTTTCGCCTTCTTGTCAGGTTGGGTCGATAATGGAATCAACTCACCGGCTCTGCCGAACTGCTTTCCAACGGCATTTCGAGAAGGAAGTGCCGTTGTGTCTATATCTTTGGATGGTGCAGACGTTGTGAGTCTGAAAGTGTCCTCATTGCCCTCTTCATCCTGAAGTCAGCAACATCGACGGGCGGGACAAACCTTGTGCGGGAGGAGATCTGGCTCATCAGGTGTCTCAAAGACATCGGGGGCGGAATCCTGCGCATGTTAGCGAAGGCAACAGAGTCAGCAATGCTTACAATATCCGGGAGACCCGAATACTTGCCCGACATCGCTGTTGTTGAGTGGCCACCAGAGTTGACACCTCCGTCACGTCACCACAACACGATGGAGGGACGGACGCGTTGCATATTTGGTTCCGCTCGTTCGCAGTGGTGCCTTGATCTTATTCAACGGCTGATAAGATTAGGGGACGAAACGCGTCAAGTGCAAGTACATGCTCCTGCATCGGTAATCACAACGCGACAGTTCTTGTATACAACACGCTACCAGGCTTCGGCACCAAAGTCTTCAGAGTCGGGAAGGGGAGGAAGAGCGAACTGATAAGTCGAGCTCGATGGCAAGAACATGTTGGCTAGCTCAAGTGGCAAGAACAGCGAATCTGATCCGTCGACCGGAAGGCCAAGGTCGGCGATGCTCTGAGTCGGTCAGCAGGTGACAGTGGAATATAACTCACATTGTCCTGAATCCACGACGGAAGGTTGCTGGGGCTGAACTCTGTTGGCCACGCAAAGCCATCGCCAATATCACTGAACAGCGGCCACGGTTCGCTCGCCCCAGTGGCCTGGAATGATTCCTCTGCCGCCGGTAAGCCCAGCAAACTTTGCAGGCCGCCGTCGAGATTGGCGTCGGCATTATCCTCGTGGTTGTTCGCGACAGACGATGAGCTTGTCTCTGCAAGGTTGTTTCCACCTCTCGGGGTACCAGGGACTGTGGATGTAGCACCCGTTTTACGACGAAGGCTGGCCAACATCAACTTCAGCGTAAGCGCATAGCGCTCAGCGTAGCATTCAGACGAGAGAACATGCGCAACCTCGGAGACCTGAGCAATGAGAGATTGCAAAGGCACGGCGTCAGGGTACAGCATGGCAATTTTGAGGAGGAAAACGGCAGCGAAAGCAACAGCAGCTAGTTGATCATGTGTTGCGTCTGATATCAGCGAACGTCGCGAAGCGATACTCACATTTGAGGTGTCCACGGAACAGAGGAACACGCAGATAAATCTCCAGGCACCTGAGCGCAGCGTCTTTGGCTTCAAAGGCCAGCCCTCGTTGCTCAGGTCGTAACTTGCATTAGCCAGACTTCCGGTTTAAGTTGGCGCACCTTGTCCCATTGACATCCTCGAAGAGCGACGCAGACCGTCCAAAGCTGGGCGTAGCCCAGTTCCACCTCCAGGAGATGCGTCAAGACGATGCTATTGTTTGAATAGTT
This sequence comes from Trichosporon coremiiforme, assembly GCA_039545355.1. Lineage (NCBI taxonomy): Eukaryota > Fungi > Basidiomycota > Tremellomycetes > Trichosporonales > Trichosporonaceae > Trichosporon > Trichosporon coremiiforme. Next base: position 1,293,604 of record BCJJ01000012.1, read on the forward strand.
CTCGGTATGAATGGTCTTCCATTCCAGGTACCAGCTCTGGAGGTCGTCGAAAATATTGCACACGGTTGATATCGTTTCGGAATTGACCTTCCCATGCAAAGGCGTGAGTTGTTCCAAAACTCGAACTGCGCATGGTCAATTACTTTTCCATCAGCCGCTGCCAGTACGTACTGCGAAGATTGACTAGCTCAACTCTAGCAACCAGACTGGCATCTGTCTGCGACCTCATTGGGTGAGAGCTGTATGGGGGTGTCAGCCGCTGCGAAATCCACGACTTACAGGAGAATGCGGGCTCCACGGACAGACGAGTCATCACGCAGCATCAGCGGTTTCCCGGTGCCTAAACTGGATCTGGAGGATGTTAGAGCTCAAGACATAGATCAAACTTACAGGTTCTCGTGCAGATAGCAGTTGAGCCAGATGCGAGCCGAAACAACTTTCGAAGTCAGCGAGTTCAGCGAGTCATCATCGCAAGCAACATACCGAGGTCGCGCTCTTCAGCGTCAGTTCGCCTTCCTTCGTCGTTCGATAACTTGTCAAGGGCGCGGTGCAAGTTGATGTCCAGCCCCATTCGAAGTGCGTGTCCGACGGGAAGCCACCCGTATTGGCTCCAAACGCTCAGGATGAGCATGGCCATGACGGCTTCTTTGCGAACGATGGGGCCAAACAGTGTCGATCTTGCGATGCCCTGTCCTTCCTCCAAACATCGTTGGAATGTTGGCCCGACTGGACCGTTACCAGCTCTAATCTTGGCAGCCACGGCGAGCAAACCTATTATTGTCAGAAACGCCATGCGAAATGTCGCGTACGAACCGTTCGTGGAAAATGGCGTTCTCTCCAGAAATGAATCGTAAACGTCGTACTGCTTGTCGAAGAGTGGCACGAAGTAGTGACAACCGTTGAAGAAGCTGTTCACGTCAGCGACTACCGACGACCTCAGCATACATGTCCCACAGCTCACGGGCCTCCGTCTCCGAAACCAAACCCTTGGTCACAACATCGGGGAACGGATTGCGTGGCGTCGGGTCCGGCTTGGTCTGCTTGCGAACCCTCAGATGGATACCAGCATTCGCTTGCGAATCCCTTCTCCGCTTTCGCTTTCGATGAGGATGTCCGTCTCCCTCTGTGTTCGCACCGTTCAGTGAAAGCCGTGACACGTCTGATCGCTCACTTGCCGACAAATCGCCACTGCCGTTTGCGAAAGCTGCGGCTTGATCTGCGGCGTTGGCCAGTGTCTGCAAGGCTTGGATCGGGGCCCCCATCGACGCGGAAGGCACAGCCGCATCAGATGATTCAGTCTCGACCGAGGACGCTCTCGATGATCGTGGCGCGTTGTTGGGTGAGGGAGGGGCAGTTGATACTGGAATAATCCCGTACGTGCCGAAGCGATGGTCCTGCAAGTCAGCATCGGCCAAGCAACACAAACATACGGGAGGAGCGAAACCCGGAAGCTTGGGCCACGCCTTCTGGTCAGCACGGGGCGATTTATCAGACAGCCTGCCCGTGGCAATGTTCTGAGGGGACCGGGGATTGCCTGAAACCTCTGATCGGGCCGCATCCGTCGAAGAGGACGGCGGCTGCTGTGCTCGTGGAGTCTGCGACATCATTGAGGGTGAAGTAGTGGGATGGAAAAAGTTGCCCATAGGGGTAGCCGTTGACCCGTCATTGGAGGACAGTATGGTCGGAATTGATGAAGGTGTTGATAGAAGACCAGTGTGCGGAAGAGTGGCCAGGATTTGTTGCAGCTATCGGCTTCAGCTCTGTTATTCCCGCGGGATACGCACTGTCTGTTGAATTTGGGTCTGTCCATTGGCAAGCTCCTTTACGCTATTCTCCAGAGAGATGACACGCCCCTCTGCATTGCCGAACCACCCATCCCCAGATTGGGGGGCACCTTTGTGTCGAGAGTCCTTCCGGTCCGAGGCTTTCTCAAAGATGCAAGAGGTTCCGTTCACGAGGCAGCGTCGACAAGCTTGGCTGGTGCCAGACGGATCGAACTCGCAACGGTTCTTGCCCTTGCGACCTGTAGCGGTCAGCTACCAAGTGATAGAAAGGCTCACAAGAAACGCATGCCCTGCTTCCACGCTTCCCCGTGGGTCCAGCCGAGGGAAACAAGGATGATGGTCTGGGCATGGTAGGGTCGGGCAGTTCATCGTCGTACCTGACTCCGCGAGCCATGTGTTCACCCTTGGCACTGTTCATGATGCCTGCGTGTCCGAAGTTGTCGTAACCGGGTATTTTAGTGCGCTCATACTTTGACGATTCTGCGTATCTGCCGTAGTTGCGCGATGTCAACTGGTCCGGATCCATGTTGGATCGAGGTGGGCTGTGGGTGATCGGCTTTCTATAGGTAGATGGCAGGTCGACCAGCGGTGCTAGGACGTGATAAGGAGAGTAAGCACCTGTGGCTATGTAGTCTCCGTGTGTCCTAGAGTTGGATTGAGGGATGGAGACAAAGAGTCGCGAGAGTTAATGAGGGTGATCAACAGAGGGCTTGTAACACAGGGTGCGCGACATGGATTAATCCCCGGATCGCGCGGGCCGGTGGGCCCGAATGGGGCCCAATTGACCTTTGCCACCGAGATTCCGGGGCGTCTGCCTGGTCCTGTCCAACGGGCAAGCCCCACTCGTGCCCACCGCACCGCAAATCGCCGCACTTCCTGTTCCATCACTGCGCCGAGACTCCCTCACGCTGCCGAAACTGCAGTCGCGATGAATGCGGCCTTCGAGCACAGCAGTCGCGTTGTCGAGCCCCACTGTGTCCCTCCACCTGACACGGCGGCATTGAACACTGAGACGCACGACATTACGTAAGGTTCCAGTCAATTGCGACTGGTCGGCTCACGTGACCAGTCTCATTCGTGGCGGCTGTTTGTTACACGTTTTCGAGGCAAAACCGCAAAATGCCCAACATATGTTCAAAATGACTGCATCCCAAAGTACGACAGCAACTCTCGCAAACTGTTTACTTGTTGGCGTTCATCTGAGCCTCGCCCTTGTCGTGCTTGAGGTTGCCCTGAGCCTGCTTCGACTTGTCACCAGTGACGGCTCCAGCGATCGAATCAACCTTGCCCTCAACGCGGTCGCCAAGGCTGCACCGTGTCAGTATGCGGTCGTTCTACATGTCCACGATGCCTTCCAGCAGCACTGCGGTACTGCCACGAGCTCAGAGGTCGGCTGAAACTTACCCCTCAGCGTAGTTCTTCGCCTCGGCGGCCTTGATCTCGGCCTCGCCCTTGGCGTGCTGCTCCTTTCCTTGAGTGGTGAGGTTGCCCGGAGCAGTAGCTCCAGTCAGGTTGTCGTAAGCCTGGCCCGCGGCCTCCTTGACGCTTCCCATGGCCGAGTTGTACTAGGAGGTTAGCGGGTTGTTCGAGCAGAGGTCGATGGAAACTCACCTGGCCGTCGAACTTGGAGGGCTCGTTGCTGTTGGAGGACATTGTGCTTTGTGTGCGATGTGTGGAGTTAGGGAATCGTTCACACGCAAGACACCGGCTCCTTATATCCTCGTCTGGACCGCTCTCGGCCGGATTGCAAAGCGTGGCTAACCAGCGCGGCGAGCATGGGTCTGTGAAGACTGGTGTTTCGATGTCAGTGACCGATGACGTCAGGCCGTTTATTTGGGTTACAGCTGCACCGGCTGCAGCAATGCGACAGGCAAGCGACCCGTACCCACGGTGACAACGACGTCATAGCTGCCGAGGGTGAAGACCGAGGTGTGCCTGGCCGTGTCCATGGTGTTCGCGAGCATCGCTCGCGCGGTGAGCGAAAGTAGCGGGAACAGGCGGAAAGCCCCCTTTAATGAAAGGGCCAGACGGCCATTGGCACGTCCATGTTGGCACAATAGATCACCGAGGGCCGCGCTCGGCTCGTTTCAGGGCTCCAATGGGACAACCGAACAGTCGAGAACGCGAACGCTGGCCGCTTCCCTTGCATATTCACCAATCCACCATTGGGCACCTTGCAGCGAGTTGTGTCGTTCCATCGCGCGGGTACTCGACGTCATAATATCATCGCACCGCGTTACGCGCGCTACGCGATCGCGAAGCGGCCTCTGGAAGCTCAGAGACCGAGGCTTGCCCTGGCCGTGGCCGGACGAATCACTCAGCTCTCAGACGTTTCAGATCGGATCGTGGACGAAACTTGCCCGTGACCCAAGATAGGCCTGGACATCGTCGAGATGACAATGCTCGGCGTTGGCGACTCCTAACTAATGATTCGGCCTTCTCACGTGGTTGTTTATACTGTCAGGAGAGCCCGGGAACTGACGAGGAAGGACCGCGAAATAGCCGGGTCGACTTCGTTAGGTTGCCTGTACAAAGTTGCATCATACGCTGGTGATGGGCGGGCGGGCACGCTGAACGCGCCCATCCTGCGCGATGACCCTTCCATTCGACTGCGAAGCATGGCCCCTCCCTTCCGGACATTGCTGCATCGCCGTATCTGTCAGACAGCCCTCAACATCGTTCACTTCATGAACACGTCGATGCAAAGTCGGCATACACGACATGTCTGTGCGGTCAATATAAATTCCGCGGTCAGAACATACCCCTTGTCCTTGACAATGTTACGGGACCGAGAAAGCAAAGTATACTGTGAATCAGTACGTACGCAGAGCAGGTTCGTCACTCACAGTCAGTACCCAGTCCACGCTGACGCCAGGCTTCACGGCGGGTTCGTATCCGCTACCGTCGACTCGTAACGGAACCAGGTTCGAAAGAGCTGTCACATCCACTGAAGGCGCCAGCGAAGCGGCCACTGGTTGGAACTCCTGCAGAAGGTTGTGTAGTTCGATCGACGGCAGAGGGTCTAAATGGTTAGTGGTTGTCTTGCTGGGCAACGCACCCGAACCAATTCCACCTCCGCTTGGCCACAACTGAATTCCATTGCTCTTGGCGAAGGAAGTATACTCAGCCGGAAGCGTCGTGCAGTCGGACACGTCCAGTTCGTTGACGAATGGCACCTGGATTTTGCAGAGCTGCTCCAACTCTGCGACACTGAGGTTCATCGTTCCCCACTTCTTCACACCGAGAGAGCTGCCCACCAGAGCGCGCCAGAGGTCAACCCACGCCGTCGTTGCTGTTTCGATCAGTGACGAATGTCTTTCATATCTCACATGTTCCCTTCGGCAACCCGATGAGAACGACATCGGACACAGACAGACCCTTCCGGAAGGAAAGGATCTCGAGCGCAGACCGGATGCTCTCGAAATAGGCCGCCGTCGACTGTTCTCTTCTGAGCTGGATCTTGACGGTCACCTCAAAATCTTCCTGCTCATACTCTACTGGGGTATGCTTATTGAGCGCCTCCGGCTTGGGAATGATGAGGGTATCCGTGTGGGGGTTGAGAGCAGCGGACGGGGGCTTCGCGTCGAGAGCGGTGTGCAAGGCGCGGTGGACGAGAGGGGGGAGGACGAGTTTCGGATCTTGCGGGTGAGGGTATCGGACAGCCAGCGGCGACTGGGAGCCGCTGAACAGAAGGAGGCGCATGATGGGCAGATGTCTATCAAGGTCTGGTTCAGCGACAGCGACCAAGGAGGGAATGATCCATGTTCGCGCCGATCGCCGATGGACGGAAGCTGATTACGTGATGTGACCTGCCTCCACCCAGACGCCGCAATGGTGGCAGCCTCGTGCACACGCGGTGAAGAGAACAGGCCAATTTCGAAAGTATCTGTATTTTACCATTTGATGCTCCCGCTCACACTTGCGTGCCACTTGACTTTCTGAAACCTCAGTGCACTGTCAGGCAACAGAATACATCATGATCACATACAACGTATTTGACTTGTTTAAATTTTTACAAGATGCCGTCTCGGAGTGGCGTCGAGGGCCCAAAGTCTACGATCGTAGGTGTACCCCATGGGATGATCGGTTCGTCTCCGAATCGTGTGTCTCGATATCGCTCGGTGCCTAGCAATGTTCGTACGCTTGGCATGTGAACAGTGCCCGAGGGTTCGCAATGCTCCGCTAGACCATTCAACGCCACGTCCATGTACTCGCGAGCGGGCGACATGGTGTCAAAGGCTAGTGCGCTCCCCGGAAACCGGTCACTAGAAGCTCTCGCAGGTGAAGTCCTCTCTTTGTAGTTGTCGCTCTCGGCGTTGACGGCATTAGGAGATCCAATCGATTGTGACGGTGATCCAAGATTGCTCAATTCCACTGGGTTAAGAGGCATGCTCAACTGTGATTGAGTGCAACAGCCATCCGAAGACCGGGCTTGATCTTGTGGGCGACTAGCAGTCTTTGAGATAATTCTGGACGAGGATGGACAAGCTAGAGTTGCAGGCGGTTCCGTTCTCGAGCAACCAGTGGCTTGCTCGCGGGGTGCAAGAGTTTGCGGGGGGCCGTCCGGTGAAGCGACAGTCTCCCTCGCCTCGGGAGTCACAATGGAGGATGAGGTGAAAGAAGAGTTACTCTTCCCTGGTGAATCACGCCGGGGTCGTTTAACGTCCGTGCGAGAAGCGGTCTCGGAAGCCTCTGACTTTCTCTTCGTAGGGAACAATGAAGCTGGACGATCACAGAAGCTGTATTGGCTAAAGCGTCAGCAACAGTTTCCTCCCTGGAGATCGCACTTTTTCAGCTCAGCACCTGGATGCGTTTTCACATTTACGACCGCGCTGTCCAAGACTGTGGCACTTGCGCTCAAGCTCCTCGTCGAGGCAACCTCGGCTGCGATGAGAGAGCGGAGCTGCTGTTGGAAGTCCTCTCTGTTCAGTAACGCCAGCAACATTGTCGATTGCTGCTCCTCCATTCGAGCCACAGTAAGCTTAAGTTGCTCAACCTCTTTCTTGAGCCTCTCTACTTCAGAGGAACCAGGTTCCTCCTTAGAGGGATGAGTTGGTTTCGCACCACCGCGGGAAGCGGGAAGTTGCGCGATACCCCTAGGGCCGGCAACATGGACGGGGTCTCCCGTTCCCCGCGGCAGCGTTTTTGGTTGGATAGGTACTGCCCGAGGAGCTCTGGCACCGGTGGAGGTTGACACCGGGGTGGGTTTCGTCTGGCTCTTCGTTGGGCGAGTTGGATGGGCTTGGCCTGTCGGTCGGGAGGCATTACGAGGCACCTGTCTCTGAGAAGACCCGCCGTCGTATGCAGAAGATTGAAAGTATTGGGTCAAGAGATTGATCAGCACGTCCGACTTGGAGTTTGCTCCTTTGATATCATAGGTCTGTACCGTTAGCTAGGTGATGAGCGTTTCAATTACTTTGCAGAGACGCTGAAGATCGGCTCGCCGCAGACCCTGCAGCTCTTCACGGGTGTAGGCGCGGGTCTTGGGCATTGTGGATCCAGCCTTTACGGTTCGAGAGGAAAAGTAACAAGGGTTCAGTGCGTTGACAAGAAGGACAATGGGTGAAGTGTCGTTGGTGGTGGTGATCGGTACGTTCGTGGTGTTGTTGACATCTGTTACGGTGCCTGAATGCCTAGTGGAAGCAAGCGTCATGCTGGAGAGTTCTCCATTAACTTGTATTACGTAACGTAGCGTGTGTCACACCCTTGGTCACTTCCTGAATTGCACCACCCTGCATCATGGCACCTCGAGAGTGCTAGAGCCATAAGTCAGCAGCTGGCAGATAACCACGTCGAATGCAGATGGCAACAGGCGTCGTCTACGTTATAATGACAAACTCTCTGAGATTTCTGAAGATTCAATCCCTTGACATTGTGATGTGCAAGGAGACTGATGCCTCGATAAAGTACAGGGCATGTTCCAGGATCCCGAAGATACCGCCCCGCGAAGCGGCTCGGCATGCTCGGGACAAATGTCCTGGGGCCAGCGTATGGTACGAAGTAATGCGATGCATGGTGATGCATGTGTGCTACGGGAGCCGGGCACTTGCACATGCACCGTAGAGCGTAACGCAGCAGGGTTTTCAGTTGCATTCCGACTGCGAAATCGTGAGTATGCAGTGTTGGATAGGGAAGTGAGTAAAGGATACAGGGTTAGTGTGAGTGCTGTGCATGTATGCATTGAACCTCGCCACCGCACCACCTTTGCCATTTAGTATTGGCTAATGGACGTAAAGACCAAAGACCAAAGTTGCGTGAGTTCAAATGTCTAAAAGTACATACGTCTAGAATCTCGATATCTCGTGCCTGGCTGGCCTCTGGCGCCCACGGCCACGGGTGACTCCGCAATTCGACTTCAATTAGCTCAGCTCCCTCGTCAGTCAGGTACCAAGTCCAGGTGCGGGCGACGGTCAGACCCTCAGCGCGCTGACGTCCATCACCCATCACCCTACGGCTCGTAGTACCACAGTGGTGCACGCCTCCATCGTAGCCATCCTACAGCCAGTGCCTCCATACCTGCATAGTGTGACCAACCATTTACACCTCGATCATTAGTTCGATTCCTCAGTCTCTCGACACTACCACCCGCCTCTCATCGCCATTTCAACCATTTCAACCATTTCAGCTGCCATCACCTCAAGTCCCACATCGGCAGCGTGTCTCGCATTCACCCTTGGCCCTCACATAGGAGCACGCCCTCTCGCCGACCGCTTTCGCCGCACGACGCCGCGGCCCGCTCGTCAACGCATATCCACCACCTTGCTCTCGTGTTCAAATCACTCGTCGTCGGCCCTTGCACTGCAGCCGGTAATGTGCTGAGCTGTCCAAAGGTCGATCATCGCCTGGCCATAGGATCAGTGTGACCTCTGACAGCTCCACTCTTGTCGCAACAAGCCCACACCATCCCCTCCTCAATCCGATATCATGAGCGGCGTCTTCCACCTTGACGAAGATCGCGAGCGCGAGCCATCTTCTCCTTCCTCTGCCCTACCGACTTCCTCTCGGCGACCGTCCTCACCTCAACAGCCTCAATCTACGACAGTTCGGACGGCGGCATCCCCACCTGCTCTACAGGTACCGGCCGCGGGCTTGACTCAACCGCAACCTTTTGGACGCAAATCCGCGGCGTTTGCAACCACGCCTTCGTTCTCCTCACCTCTCGCTCAAGCTGTGACCGTAGCTTCGCACACCGATTCCTCATCGTCGTCCGCGTCGTCAACTGAGTGCTCTCCTCACCCGTCGGACGATGAGGGTTCGATTCCGAGCCCAGCGGCTTCCGCGACCGACAGCTCACCCTCGGCGACTTTGGGACGGACAACTAGTATCCCTGATCCTGCAGCTCCTCGTCGATCTTACTCCCGTCCACCCAGCCCATCTCAGCCCAGACAGGCGACCACGTCCGGATCTCTCAAGAATCGGGTGCGCCGGTCTGGCAGTGTGTCGCTCAGCTCCAGTTCAGTTATCGCGTCTAGGAACTCCCCACCGATAGCTGCGAGCAACCCGTCGGGAAGCCGACGCATTGATATGTGGAGTGATGTCGCCTCGCAAAAGTCGCATCACAGCAGCATGAGCGGTTCCAGTGGCCGAGGGACCGCCTCGGAAACCGGAGGCGGTGGCTCCAGTCCGCTGGCGTTCGGGAGCCCAGAACTGGAGCCTACGGTTGATTTGCTCACAGTACCTCCGCCTATCTCTGTGGTTTCCCCTACGCCCTCCAGGAGCCGTGACAGCAATATCCTTGGGCTGGGCTGGGCCAGCGGTTGGGGTAACCCAAGTGCCACGCCGCTGGGTTCGAAGGGGAAGGGGAAGTCCAAGGACACTTCACGGCCAGCCAGTCCGAAGAAGGAGGCAGAGGTTGCCGCCCCTGGGCCGTCCAGGTGCGTTGAAGCAATGTCGTCTTCGCTAACTCTCAGCCCAGTGACGCGCCCTCGCCGGGGTTCCGAGTACATGAGATCTTCTTCCGTTGACTTGCGTAAGCAACAGTCCTTACGGCTCGGGTATGGTCCGAATGGAGGGTCGAGTAGTCTCTCTTCCTCTGCGTCTCTGATATCCCCCTTGGACCCTCTTCCATCACCATGGTCGGAGACTCCCGGTAGTCTCGCCGGAGTTGCGGCCGAACACGGGTCTGGGTCGTCGCTGAGCCGCTCCGTCACCGGCGCATCCATTCGGCTGAACCGCGTTCCCACAAGTGTTCGACTCGCGGCAGATCTCATCAAAACCCAATCGACGCCGCCGCCTCATCACAACAGTAGCGACTCTTCTACATCTGTGCCGACGCCCAATCCATCGCCTGCGGAGACCGACAAGGGCATCAGCGGACTGCCACCTCGCAAATTGACTCTTCCTGCGTCGGCGTCTCTTCCACCTGGCGCTCTCAATGCAGCTCTTTCCTCCTCCCCTTCCGCTTCTACTCGTTGGAACTCTATGGATGCAACGACGGACGCGTCCAGTTTCTCCTCCGTCTCTTCCCCCACGTCTGCCGCCCCGCACCATGCTAGCCCAACACCAGCAGGGGTCTCACCAACTACACCAGCTCACACTTCGCAGGGATCGAGAGCATCCACTGCGGAGGCAGCGTTGTCTCGGCGCTCTTCTCCTGTAGCAGTGGTTTCGCCCTCATCTGCCGGTGGAAGCTCCGTGTTAGCGGATGGTAGGCCAAGTGCTGGCCTGGGTTTGTCTCCAACACACCATCTCGAAGGAGTTGGGCCATCTCGACTGCGAGCCGCGTCAGAGAAAGGGGGCCTGACAATGGATCTGGCAGGCGTATCAGCCATTGGCGACGCCGCGAGCCATGCGAACCTCATTATGCAAAGTCGACACGCCAAAATGCAACGTTGGCGGCCTCGTGGTGTCGGCAGCCCCGTGAGTTCGAAACGGAAATCATAGCTGACGTAGCAGGAAGGCGAGAATCCTCCATTATTAACACCTGGTGGGACCCCTGCGAACCGCCTCAGCGCCTCCTATGTCGAAGGGAGTGGATCGCATTTCGCAAATTGGGAGCCGGCTCGCAAATGGGCTGCGGAAAGCCCTGGGCCGCGTCATCGCACCCATGTTGAGCACCGAGAGTTGCCTCAATCACCGGCTTCTCATCTGGGTGTTGACACGTTTCAACCTAAGTTCGGCAGTGTACGCATGGAGAAGCAAGTCTCAGCGACTGGGTCTGTGGCAAGCATTGAGTGGGTCGACTGGTACGATGAGTACAAAGCCTATAAGGCAGAGAAGATTAGAGCGGAGACACAGGCAGCTTCAGAGCGGCAAGGGTCTCAACCGGTATCTCCCATAATTGGGCCATCATTCCTCGGAGAAACCCTCGACCCCGGCGCTTCCACTGCAACTCTGACGGTCCCCGAGCAGACTAGCGCCCTATCTCTACGGAAGGACGACGCCGGCCAGCCGCAACAAGAATCTCAAGAATCTGGCATGCACCGGAGGCGAAGCCTCTCCCTTCGTTCTGCGATATCTGCCATGGACCAGAAGCGGTCTCCAAACCCCAAGCGTTCAGGCTTTTTGGACAGGCCGCGCCAAACCAGCGGAGGCTCGATACGGTCTGCATCCGGAGATACTCATCTATCTCTGCGTCGGAAGAAGAATTTGGTCTCAAAGATGGAAGGCTGGTGGAATGCGGTCAAGAGCAACTTCTCCACAGATGCCGAGGTCGATGCTCAACCTCCTGCCGTACCTACGGTGTACTCGCATCCCCGAGTCCCATCTGCTCCTCAGAGCAGGCGCGGTAGTGACAAGTCCTCGAGCACATTCCATGTTTCCAGTCTGCATCCTCCCGAACCTGTGCGGCGCTCGTCCTCGACTTCGATGCGGTCTGTTCGCCCCTCAACCTCTCATATGGATTTGCCCAGGCGGGAAGCAAAGGTCGTTGGTGGGGCCAGCGGCCTTGCACCCACCAGCGGTGCGGATCCAGTAGTTCCTGTGGCGCCCCTAGCCGAACCCGCACCCGCTGTCGTTCACAAAGCCGGTATCAAGCAAATTGAGCGCCATGCTGTAGGTCTCGAAACACGCAGGAACCAGCCATCATTGCGGTTGGACTTGGAGCCAAGTAGCCTGGTATTGACAGGCCCCCGACATCGTGGCAGCTCCTACATGTCCGGCTCCAACGACTCGCGGGGGAGCACGTTGCCGTCCGGATCTGTGCCCGTTTCGCAGACTGCGAATTCCCGTTCTTCATCCTACGGTTTCGGTCAAAGCCTCAGTGCATCCTCTCAGTGGGAACAATCACCATCGCCCCTGCTTCCTGCTCTAAGTACGCGTGAGACGAAGGATGACAAGCCCGTCGCTCCCGGAGCAGACTTGACAGTGGCATCGGTTCGAAGGCACGTGAAGCAACGCCTCAATGCCGCGAAGGAACAGTGCGACTCGACTCTCAAAAGGATAATCGGCACCATCACAATTTATGTGGATCAACGCATGGCAGCTACAGAGGACATAGAGGATTCTCGTCAAGATTACTTCGACACATTTGCTGATTCCCCCTCATTGGATCCCGCCGACAGTGAGGACGATTGGAACATCCCGCCCATCGGTGGCGGAAGTAGGTATCGACCGTCAGTGCCTGCTAATGACAGACATCCCGTCACGCAGCTCAAGTCGCCGTGGGTCCATGTCCATGTCCACGTCAGCCATCATTTCCAGCCCCTCCCGCAGAATGAACGCTCTCTCCAGCGTCCCCTCCAGTCCTCGAAAATCCATGAGCCGGCGGCGGCCCAGCATTGTTCCTCGCCGGGAACACAGAGGCTTGTCAGCCGATCAGCCCTCTGCGTGTAGCTCACGATCAACATCGCGCTCACGATCGCCCATGCCTCAGATGCGCGGCTCGGGTCATGCACACCAAGGCTTCGATGGAGCACTGGACACGGATAGGTTATTCCTGACCTCACTGCAGGAATTGATCGTGTTGGCAACAGATGTTTTGGATTTGACAGTGGACAGTCTCATCTCGCGGCCCTCGGCCTGTGTTGAGATTGTTCGAAAAATTCAGGGCACAGGTCAAGCCTGGGACGAACATGAGGACTGGCCGGGGCGTGCTTGGTACGTGGATATCTTGATGGCGGTAGCTCGCCTCGCGCGGGTGTTGGAGTGGTGGGAGGCAGAGAAGGGCTTCTGGAACTTTGACGAGGATGCCGACGAGCCTCTGTCGCTACTATTACGACCTACCCGAGATATCCCGCAGTTCGAGTTGGAACCAGGACGCTCTGAATTCGAGCCGTCGCAGGTCTTTGCTGTGCCTTCGACGGCAATCGAGCAAGACCTCTCTCAATCGGCGATGACAGTGACATTACCGCATTCTCAGGTTTCCGCTTCTCCAGCCGTGTCAGCAGCCGATGCAAGGGAAGAGCTACCCCTCGACGATACTACACAGGCAATCGAAGACCTCCGAGTGTTGGCAGAAGAGGCGCAGATGGTCAATATTGTCATGGAGCTCAGCCTGCAGGGCGAAGAGATCATCTATGTCAACGACGCTATCTATGAAGTCATCGGGTAAGTGGCTCCTCTCGAAAGACCGTTAACACCCTCAAGGCGCGAGCCGGAAGACTTGTTCGACAGGCCGATATCGGATCTTCTTGCACCCGCAGACATATCGCACTTTGCCGAGGCTACCCAGACACTCCTTGAGGACGACAGCAACACGGTCGAGCTCCGATTCCGTTTAGAGGCCCACAAGGTTGACGGGTCTCCCGAGGAACGTGAACCTGGTCCAAGTTACATGGAGCTCGAAGGCGTGGGAATGCTCATCCGTGAAAACAACGAGCCTTCCCACACGATGTGGGTTATGAAGCCCGTCACCGCAACCCAAGTCGAGAAGATCACCGACGCCGTGTTCCCCCGGGACGGCGTCATCTCAACGGAAAGCGTTCTCTGCCGGATTTGCGAACGGGAAATTGTCGTTTGGTTCTTCGAGAAGCACAACGAGACGTGCGACGCTGTACACCGCTTGGACGCGGAGATTGACCAGGCGAACGAGTGTCTATGCGAGCTTGTGCGCACGGTCAACAAACTCAAGACAGATCTGACCGTCAATGAGTCCAAGCCCGCATCCCCGGTCCGTCCCATTGTTTTCTACCAGATCCCCGAATCCATCTCCACTGAGTCGGAACCAGAAGACCCTCGGGGAGTTGATGGCACGAAGGTGGATCTTACACAACTCCAGAGTGTAATCGACATTCTGACGGTTGCTAAAAAGATCGAGACGCCGTCTGTCTTGGACAGCGAAGTCGACATGCCCTTCAACCTGCAACGCTACATCTCGGCCGAGTCGGAGGAAAGACTGCTCCGGATCACTCGCTGGCAAAAGCCTACTACAACAGACAGCGGCCTCGCGCGGCTCTTCACCCTGATAGAAGATCAGCTTCGCCAGAAACAGAAGGCCGTCGCTCGCATGCAGAGTACGATCAGATACTCTGAGAAAATCCGTCACGAATGGGAGGACAAGATCAACCAGATGGTTACCGATAGCGAGGATGCCAGCGGTTCCGACAGCGGGTCAGATGGTCTGGAGGCATCGGCTGGCTCGGCAGAGGTTGCGACCGCCACGGCCCAGGAAGCTTCCGGTCTTCGTGCGCCAGCGGTTAGACTACCCATCACCCAGGGTCACCCCCAACGTGCGACTCCTGAACTGCATAGCCAGAGGCTGGCAAAACCCATTGCTACGCAGACTGTGCCATTCATCTCGCGAGGACATCAAGTCGGTGGGGATTCAGAGGTTGTGGACAGTCCCGATGAGGGCGCGTCTTCTGCCACCGAAGAGCCTTCTACGCCGCAGCACATGAGCAATTTGACACGACTTCGTCGAGAGGGACTATCTGGCTCTCCCGATACTACTCGATCCCGATCGCGTCCATTAGAGCGCGGTGACTATCGCGGACACACGCGCAGGGTGTCATCTGTCAAAGCAATCAGAGATGGACCGGTTTCTCCTTTCTTAGCGGCAAGTGGTAGTGCGATCGCGACCAAAGCACCTGCTCCGTCGATCAAGGACTTTGAGATAATCAAGCCTATCAGTCGTGGAGCTTTCGGGTCTGTCTACCTAGCGAAGAAGGTCGCAACTGGAGACTACTACGCCATCAAGGCCTTGAAGAAGTCGGACATGATCGCAAAGAACCAGATCACCAACGTGAAAGCCGAGCGGACCATTCTTATGAACCAGGCAAGCTCGCCTTACGTCGTCAAGCTCTACTTCTCCTTCCAGAGCAAGGAGTATCTCTACCTGGTGATGGAGTACTTGAATGGTGGAGACTGCGCCACATTGGTGAAGACGTTGGGAGCTCTGCCCCTCGACTGGGCTCGGAATTACATTGGGGAACTCGTGCTCGGACTAGAGTACCTTCATGGACGTAATGTGGCTCATCGGTGAGTGGCTGTAAAACCGCCTTTGCTGACCTGACAACAGTGACATCAAGCCTGACAACATGCTCATCGACTCTCACGGCCACCTGAAGCTTACCGACTTCGGACTATCGAAGATGGGTCTGCTAAACCGTCAGATCGGCGGCCCTCGCCCCCCGTATCTGCGCGGTACCTCGCTTCGCACCGTTGTCACCACCAGATCCTCCATGTCCTCCAATGACTCCCCGCTCCTGTCTCCGGAAACGATTCCAGTTCCGTCTGCTTCTCAATCTGGCGTGTCGTACTTTCCCCAATTGGCTGACAGCCCATCCGCGGACGACTCGAGCGGATCTGAGTCCAATGGACCCATTCCCCGGCACATGCGCCATCGCTCGAGTGCAAAGGGATCGTCGGATGCCGGCACCAACTCGGGGGCGGAGCCTCCTCGATTTGTCGGAACACCAGATTATCTGGCGCCGGAGAGCATTCTGGGAGGAAGTACCGACGACCGTATGGTGGACTGGTGGGCTGTTGGCGTGGTTCTCTACGAGTTCCTCTACGGAGTTCCGCCTTTCCATGCCGAATCGCCAGAGAAGGTGTTCGATAACGTGGTCTCTCGACGTATCGTTTGGCACGAGGACGACGTCGACATACCCCCCGACGCTCACGACCTCATGGACCGTCTCATGTGTTCTAATCCAGCGCAGAGGCTGGGGGCGCGAGGAGCCGAGGAGGTCAAAGCTCATTGCTTCTTTGAGGGAATTGACTTTGCGACTCTCACCTCTTCCGAGGCTGTCTTCGTTCCCAACGCTGCCGACCCCGAGTCAACAGATTATTTCGATCCTCGAGGGGCCAACACCCTTCCAGACCAGGACGACTCCACGGTTTTGCCTCCTCTAGCCACTCCTCCGGGTATTGACCCTCCGCTCAACTCTGACCCTGCTCTAGCAGCAGATCAGCCAGAGCCAGCTAACGATTTCGGAGCGTTCAACTTCAAGAACCTGCCCGTTCTGAAGCAGGCCAATGATGACGTGATCCGCCGGATCCGCTCCGACTCGATTGCAGCACTTGGGCAACCTGCTGAAGTCAAGGATCGTTTACGCGGCCATCACGTGGGCCGGAAAGCAAGCACTCGGGGTCGTGGCCCCCCGTCGCCTTCGACATCGACGTCTTCGGCCGCTTCCACTCCATCCCGGGCGGGTGCGTCGCCGGTGACCCCGAGCTCCTTCGGCAACTCTCTGCATATCCGTCGGCCATCGGAGCTCAACGCTCTTGAGCGTGTGAAGCTTATGGACCACGATAGTTTGCGCCACCATCCCAGCAACCGGTTCCGGGCCGGGTCTGGGTCGAGTGCCTCTGATCGTAGCTCAAACGTTGAAGGATGGGCACATTCCCGACGGCCCAACGCCGAGGAAGGTCAGTTGGTACCGGCGGCGAACCCAAGTCATCCGGCCGGCAAGTCTCTAGTAGTCCTCGTGGCAGAGGACAACCCAATCTCTCAAATGGTAAAGCATACGGTCGTGGCCCAAGCTGACGCTTAGGTATTGGAGACTCTTCTGTCTCGTTTGGGTTGCCGATGTGTTTGTGTCCAAGACGGGCCAGAGGCTCTGGCAGCTGCCATGGGCAGTATCAGTGAGTCCCGAGCGTTCGAAGCGTAGCTGATCGGCAGAATTTGACATCATCTTCTGCGATATGAACATGCCGTTTGTCAACGGCGAGCAGGTGGCGAGAATGCTGCGCTCAACGACCAACACTAACCAAAACACGCCTAGTACGTTTCTTCAGGGCTTCGTGAAAAGAAAGAGGACGGCACTGACACCCAGTCATCGCGGCGACCGCTTATGATGAGGCCGTATCTGAACAGGGCACCGTTTTCTCCGCGATTCTGCCCAAGCCATTCTCGAAAGTTGAGCTCCTCCACTGCCTAGCCAAAGTAGGCTTTTCGCTGAGCTGCTCCCCCGAGCACTCGGTGGCGCCGATGTGAACATCCGATACCCTCGGATCTCTGTTGTGACGTCTAGATTCAATTTTCCAGCTTGTAACATGCCGCTCAAATTGTTTGTAACAGGTCCATTTTGGTCATCCGTTAAGGTGAAGTATGCATATATGCGACAATGTTTCTTTCAGGCAGTTACAATTACATTGCGGTACATGTCTGAGCTTCCGCTGCGAATTAAGCGAAGCGCTTGGCTCTGCCCATCAAAACACTGTTGGATGGCCCGAGACGTCTACCCTCACGTTTGGAATCTCGAGAGCTGCCGACCTTTGAACCGAGATGTGATGTTGTTCCAGCGTTCGTGACCTTTGTGCTGTTGCTTCGCTGTACCACCGATACACCCCCACCTGCACGCCTAGGGTTCGAACCCTCGTCGGCGAGGAACTTGCGAAGATCCTGCACTGAACGCTTGCCATTGAATAGGCGTCCCTCCTAAAGTTAGCCACCTCTTGCCTAATCACCTGAACGTACCTCCCGGTTTTCTGTGTCGTCTGCCGACGTCTGAGCAGGTTTACGTCTCCTGATTGCGAATGTTCTGGATGCAGCCTCATCCTCGTCGTCTTGGAACGGGGCAGCCCCAGCCTTACGCGGTTAGCAGGCCAATGCAAGCGTTACCTACTGCTCTATTTGCGCGGCCCCTGTCCCTCAGCATCTCATTTCTTTCATGAGTGGTGAGGCGCTGATTCATCGGGGATGTTGGACCTGTAGGCGAGGCTGGCGTCTCTTCAAAGTCAACATCGGACTCGAGGCCCGCCTCGTAGGCCTCCAAGAACTTGTTCTCTTCGCCACCTGAAGGAGTTAGTTCCCATTACTCCGTTCGTCCCTCAGTCCACGTACCAATCTTGTAGAGGCCGTCCTCTCGATCCAGTTTGCGCTGGCGACGTTGTTTCTTGTTGAAGTTCCGGGTCCTCCCGTCGTCCTCTTCTTCGTCTGACATGAATTCATTGCCGTGACGCTTGCGTCGATAGTATCCCTCAGTCATCTTCTTGGCCTCTGCCTCCAGTCGAGCATCGTCTTCGCGGGCAATCTCACTGGGAAAGAATCAGCACATCACCCAACATCGACGAGCCTACCGATGTTTCTCTACTGTTTGCATCGCCCGTCTGCTTTCCTCCTCCGTCGTCAGAGTTGCATCATCGACCAGCTCCTTGATGTAGCCGTCGTCTCCAGAATCCTCTTCATCAACATCCCCGTCATCTCTCTGAGGGAAAAACCATCCGCCGTCTTCATCGCTCTCCTCAGCTTGTTCATCCACGTAATTCGATTTCTCTTTCCTCGTCTCCGCACGAGCCCCTGCGTTGAGCAGGTCGAAAGCATTGATATCGTGTGCCTTCGCCTTTGTCGCAGTGGTACCATCACCCGATCGCATAGTAGCTGCTGACGCTCGTCGTCTCAAGCGAGAAAAACTTGCTTGCGTGGGGCTGTTTTCGAGATTCGAACTCGAGTTCAAAACGGTTGACGAGGGGAGCACGTTAGCGTTGCCATCCACTGAATGGTCCATGGTAAGTGGCGATCTTGAGGTGGGAGAACTGCGGTCGGCTGGCCGCGTTTGAGTAAAGAATCTGGTGTAAGTTATCGCTGGACCTCCTCGACTTACCCCTCAGAATTGAGGTAAAGCTGCTCCGATGATCCCTCTTGTCCTTGACCAACCTGTGCGCCTTCCTCAGCTTCTCCAGCAATCAGCGCCTTGTCTCGCAGTGCTTGGCT
This sequence comes from Trichosporon coremiiforme, assembly GCA_039545355.1. NCBI lineage: Eukaryota > Fungi > Basidiomycota > Tremellomycetes > Trichosporonales > Trichosporonaceae > Trichosporon > Trichosporon coremiiforme. Next base: position 1,312,423 of record BCJJ01000012.1, read on the forward strand.
CTCCGAAATGTCGACACTGGGCAGAAGTGCTTCCGCGGGCAGCAGGCCAGGCTCTTGATTTCGCAGGGCCGCAAAAGCGTCGTCCTGTAACGTTAGCTTTGAGGGCAAATCGACGTACCTGTAGGCTAGTATTTTGCGGCTGTGTCTCTCCGAAAAGCTGGGAGAACCCTCCGACGGCCGATTCAAACCCAGCTAGATCGAGGGACGCCTGGGGTGGATTGATTGTGGGCAGTTCAGAGCCAGCAGTCCCCTGGGCATGGCTCTTACCGTCCTCTTCATCATCCGATTGGAACTCAACCCGACGGGGCGCCCGAGACTTTCGTTTCCTTAGCCTTGGAGTGGCTACATCGTCCCCATCGTCATCGTCGAGTTCGCCTTCCTTCTCGGCGTCTTGGGAGTTGAGGTGGCTGGCTATCTCGCCCACAATCGTCGTATTCCCGTCCTCGTCGGCGGAATCGAGATCATCGTCGCGTACGCCAGTCGATACCACCGAATGTTGATCAACATAATCGTCATCACTGTCGTTATCGTCCACCGACTGCGTGTCTGAAGCTGGGAGCAAGCGTGCAGCTGCTAGAGATTCTTTTGGGGGGAGTTGTCTGGCGCCTCCGTACTTGGCCTCCTTTAGCTTGGATATCTCGCTGGCCTGCTTTTGGTGGTGCCGAAGGAGGTTGTCGTTCACCTGAGTTTGCTGTACTGGCTCGTCTCGTCCAGCCTTCTGCCCTGCGGGTCGTGAGCCAGCATTGCTTCGCCTCAGGTCCGCGTGGCCGAACTTCTGCGCTGCGTACTCCGCATGCGTCTCAGTGAGAGGCTTCCTGGGCCTGTGCTTTCCGGCCATCTTGGAGAAATGCTGCTGCCGTTTGGAGGGCGCTGCCACAGCAGCCGTACGGTTGAAGATAGCGAGGGCATCCGGGGCCTGCCTTTCCACTGCTGTGACGCTGGGTTGAGGAGGTGGCAGCACAACATCCAGCGAATCCTCTTCCTTGACAGCTGCTCGCCGAGACGATTCCCTGAGTTTTTCAAGTGCTGCCTTCTTCCTAGCATCCAAACTCTTCCTCTTCGCGGCAGCGGTTAACACCCCGTCAAGAGTGAGCTCTTCCTCGTCCTCGCCGTCGTCGTCGGCGAGCAGTCCAAACTTGGGAAAGCTTCTAGGTGCACGTTTTGATTGCAAAGTGGGAGAACTCTTCGATGGCGATGATGATGCAGGGACGATCGGGCCACTAGACGCATGCTGAACATCGTTCTTCGCTGCCGAACTTGGAGTGAACTGTTGAATATCGTCTGATTCTTGGGGGGGATTTGGAGATGAAGTTGGCCTCGCAGTTAGATGCACGATTCTATCGCAGTGACTTACTCGACGGCTACGCTGGCATTTTGCAGCCATGCTGTGACTGGTCTGTAGCGTTGTTCGGGGCGCGACAACTGCACCGGTCGCTCTGAAGGGTTAGACCAGTACGAAAGTAAGGTACGTACCGCGCTCTGCTTGGGCGATGTCTCTGTGCATCTGTTGCTTATCGGCCTTGGATAAAGCCTTGACGATCAGCCATGTCCATGTCAGACTGTAACTCACCCTCGGGCCTCCCCTCTGTACTGTCAGTTCCAGAGTGTCGTCTTCATCAAAAAGGTCGAGAGCCGGGCTACGGGAAGCTCGCTCCTCATTAGGCAGGCACGAGTCGCTGTGTTCAGGCAGCTCAAGAGCCCTACCGTCGTCATCCGCGTCATGGTCTGCAACCTCTTCAGGTGCTGTTTTGCCATGTTCATGTGCTTTGGCGGGGCCAGACGCAGAGGCTGTTGACAACGAGGTCAAGCTAGAGGTAGCTGCTAGCGACTGTGGGTGTGGGTCGGCTCTACGGAGCTGGTGCGCGGCCAGTGCCAGGCCCTCTTCAGTGGTATACTCCTCTGATGCACTATCTAGCTCCGCTATCCGCTGTCGCCAGTCCACCGCAGCATCGCCTGGATGCGGAGTCGTCGTATCCGCGCTGCTGGCTAAACGACCATGTTTTGCGAAGAGCAGGCTGCTCTCGTGTTGTTGATCGCTTTGAAGAACCTTACGACCGTACGTGTGTTTCCTCGTCACCGGATTGCGCACTGGAGAATCGGGAAGGGTGGCCATGGCGATCAGCGCAGTGGGTGGGTTAGAGGTCAGATAGACACAATCGAAGGGAACGCGTCAAGAGATAATGGACCCGGACGGCACGCGACGCGTTAATGAAAACAATGATCACGTGATTTGACCTTCGCCTGGCCCGTGCGACTGGCTTTGACGTCAACGCTCGGTGGACGCTAGCTGTGTTTAATCGAATCCAACCTTGTCCTCGATCCTCGAACGACCCAGAGACATTGCTGTCATGTCGGGGGTATCGTCGAACCCTCAGAAGGACCCCGGCGGTAATCAATCGACGCCAGATCAGCGCCAGAAGATTCTTGTGACTGGCTGGCGCAAGTAAGCACGCAAATCCATTGTACTGTTGACAATCGCCAGAGCAGGCAAATCATCTTGCATCAAGACGGTTTTCCAGAATCTCCCAGTCAAGGACGTTCCATACATAGGTATCACGCAGAAACTGGAGAAGGTCAACTATGAGTATGTCTGTTTACCGCTAGTCCTATGCTGACGAAAAAGTACTATCGTCCCGCTCCAGATATGGGACACGCCATCCAACTTCGAGCTCGACCAACTGGACACGCCCCTAGCGTCATTTTCAACGATCGTGTATGTTATGGATATGCAGGTTTGTGATGTGTTCATATGTTGGAAGCTAACCGTGCAAGGCCGACGATTCCTACCACGAAGCTATCCGACAGGCTGTTTATGTGTTCCTGCGAGGGTATCTCGCAAACCCGGCCATGAAGTTCTTCATTTTCGTACACAAGGCCGAGGCGTTATCTGAAGACTATAGGCAAGGTACGGGAAGGCTCACTGTCATGCACTGACCCATGCAGAGAACTTTGTGGAGGTTCAGAGTGGTCTTCAAGAGGAGCTGGAGGACTTTCACTACCCGTCCCTGCAGCAGTATGCAGGAGCTCTCGATCTGTCCGACCCAAACACGTGCAACAGCATCTTTAGCCATCTTTCCACTGAGGTCAAGCCGGAGATGACCAGCGTTCATGACACTTTGCTGCGGGATGCCTGGAGCCGAGTCGTTCAGAAAAACATGGAAATGCTCCCTTCCGTGGAAGCGCTACTGCTGAACTTCACTGAGGTAGGGCCGCGCTCATGAAAGACTGCTCATCCGACAGACTTCCGGCATGGACAATTCGTATCTGTTTGATATCAACTCTGGAGTTGTGCTTGCGACCGATAATCGACACCGCAATGAGGCTACAATGGAGCAAGTGACGGAGTATCTCTCCCGCTTTATACAGTTCCGTGACATTTACAGGTAGGGACAGCTTTCATACTACGACGCAAACACGTTGCGCTGACATCGATGAAGAGGTCTAGGCTCCTCATCGCCTCCAACATCTACCTCTCAGGAAGGTGGCGGCTCCGGTTCCAGAGAGGAAGCCACAACGGTAGATAGCGAGGACACCGAGGCTCCGTGGATGGCTCAGTCTACGCGGCTGTTACCGAACACCACGATATCCCTTTGGCAGTTCACTCCGTGAGTCGTATTGAAGTTGTGACAGGCAGCGGGTAATGTTGTTGACACTCTCTGAAGGCAGTTGGCCCTCGTCGTGCTTCTTCACACGGACACCTGGCAATCACGACGGGGCATGATTGAGTACAACCTAACGTTCCTACGCCAAGGTATCAGGCGCATCCTGATGGAAGTGTAGTTCAGCTATGTATTGATTCGTTGTACGCAGTGCATAACACTAGAGTTGCATGATGGCACGGCTGAGGGCAGTGGGCGGGAAAAAGCCTGTTTACAGTGAGGCACTCACTGCGACGCGCCAACGACCAACGGATGCATTTCGTCAGGCGCGTCGCGTTCCAACGTCACTACTGACCCACCCTGATAACAACGGTATCCCGCTCCGGAAGCTCGGGTCGCGTCACTCTCATCCACTACTAGCAGAGCAAATCGCCAGTACCCTACGCGCCGTTTCTTTCAGTGGGCAGAATGTCTACTGTCTCAGAAGAGGAAGTAGAGGCTTTCTTGAGCTCCCTTCGTGCCGCAGGTAGGTCTCGCGCACCCGCTTAGCCCTCTCGAAGCTCATGCAAACAGACGTGGACAAGAAGGTGAACCTCATTCAGCTTTGGGGTATAAAGCTTGAAGGCCTCGAGGTGCTTCCGGATCGCTCTATCGATGCCATTACTCTTCTGATCAGTCCCTTTCTGCGCTCACCTTCGCACCTCTTGGTGACTTCCACACTGTCATCATTCCTGCCCTTCTTCCTACCCCTCATCTCGACGTCGCAGACTCACTCACACCTTCGGGTTGCTGTTTTATCGCTCCTCCCATCTCTGTTGGAGAAACTCAATGATCCCAAGGACAAGGTTCACGGACCCGCCCGGGTCTGTGTTTCGTTGCTTGGGGCAAAGTGCTATGAAATCGACCACAGCACACAGCTCGCGCCATCAGTGAAGGGGAAGGAGAGGGACTCCTTGACTTCCGTATGGGAAACCTCGGTGAAGGAAGCCTTGGGAGGCCGGGGCGTACGCGTCAAGCTAGAGGTCCTCAATATCCTAGCGAAGCTTCGGAACGAACCCATTGCGAAGCTCCCTTTGAAACCATGGCTCCCTAGCCTAGTTGCGCTACTAGAGGACTCCGACGGAAGTGTTCGCGACAGTGCCCGGGAGGTGGGTCAGATCCAATTCGTTTTGCTAATGTCAGACTGTCGTCGCGTTGTTATCGCCGTCGTCAACTCCAGCAGCAGCTCGGTCTGAGCTGAAGAAGCTAATGTTAGCCCGAGGGGTTCGCAAATCTATATCGGATAACATCATCGCTCGGGTGCTTGGAGGGTCTACATCTGCAGGGCTCAGCACCCCAGCAAGAGAAGGTGCTTCGACTCCAGCGACTTTAAGTGCAGCTGCACCACGACACGATGGGCCGTCAACAGCACCGTCAGGCGATGTCGTCGAGATTGTTTACGTATGTTTCTGGCCCCAACTCAGAGTGCAGCGGCTGACGTTGACAGATCGCGAGCGCGAAGGATCTCGACAATGAATTCAGAGCCATGATCCCCCACTTTGCTGTACGTGCTGGATGCTGAACTTCGAGTCTAACATGGCTTAGGGCAAAGAAACTGAACATAATTGGGGGCCCCGTGAGCGGGCGCTCGTTCGCGTTCGAGGCATGTTACGCGGAAAGGCTTTCACCAACCAGCCTGAGGCCTTCTTGCAAGGTCTTAAGGCTGGACTTGTGGAGGGCTTGGTCAAGACAGTGAGCAAAACTCGGCTTGGGAGCGCTAACAACAGCTCATGAGTCTTCGTACTACAGTCGCTCAACAGTCCTGCGCCTTGGTGCAGGAGCTTGCAGAAGCTCTGGGTCCATCCTTGGATCCGTCGCTTGACCTGCTGCTCCCAGTTTTGGGGAAAATGGCGTGAGCATGACATACGAATGCCAGGGCATACGCTGACGGGCAGTGGGTTAACGAAGCGAATCATCGCTGAGAAGTCCCAGAAAGCGGTCACAACGATTCTAGTGCACGCATCGCCGGCCCCGGCGAAGCTGATAGGGCACATCACTGTTGCTGTACAGGACAAGAGTGTGCAGGCACGCCAGTATGGTGCAGGGCACCTGAAGACGTACCTCGAGGCTCAAGCCAAGAATCACCGCGGAGTCGTTGAGGGAACGCCAGGAGCTCTGGAGCAGATCCAGCATCTTCTTCGAAGGTGTCTCGCGGATACGAACCCTCTCGTTCGAGAACAAGGCCGACTGGCCTTCTGGGTCTTTGAATGGGTTTGGCCGACCAGCGCGTCTGTCCTGTTGGCGGCACTGGATGGCCCTGCTCGGAAACAGCTCGAGAAGGCAAATCCGCGCGCAGGCTCAACCCCGGTCGCCTCCAAGATATCCAAGCCCAAAACCCCACGGAGTTCGGCTATGAGCGCATTACTGGCTGCGAAACGTGCGCAAGCTGCCGAACTAGCAGCTAAGCGGGCTGCCGAAGGCGAGGATCCGAGTCAACGGAGCATCGAGACATACCCTTTAGATGGCTCTCCCAGCAAGCCGCACAGGAGCCCGGCCTCTGCCGCCAGCGAAGGGACTGTGACACCTGCCTCGGGGCTGGAATCACCCACCCCGGCCCCAGCGTCGCCCGATGTCCCTTCGCCCTCTGAGCCCTCTGAGGCGCAGACTACAGGAACCGTCGACGCGATCGCCGAATCAGCCAGAGAACTTACGTGCAGCCCGTCTGGCCGCAGCTCGCAAGACGCGCAAGATCCTGTTTCCAGTCCACTGCCAGGTGTGACTGAAGCGCGGTCTTATAGCTCCAGACCCTGCACGCCTGTGAATAAGCCGGGGATCATGACTAGCACCGAGCGTCAAGATGGTTCGCGTGACGCATTGCAGAGCTCGGTCGGCTGCCATGCTGTCACCTCGACTGGGCAGCAAACCCCGAGGACGAACATGCGCAAGAGTGGTATCCCAGTTCGATCCCCGCCGCGGAATGGCTCTTCGCCATCCTCAAATCGGCCGAAATCGGTGCAGCGATCGTCATTTACGTCTTCGCACTCTAAGGCGTCGACATTGTCCAGAACAATGTCTCGCAGCCCATCTTTCAAGGTTGACACGAACAGGGCTAATTTCTTGGAGAGCGACACGCCAACGAAGGTTCTTCACCCTCCCGGCCTCCAAGCTCGGCTCCCCCATCATGAGAGGCGTCAGATGTCGCAGCCACGCTCAGCCAGTCATGCTCCGACTTCCCTGGATCACCTCCCCAACTCTCCCGCGGACGAGCAAATCCGCGCACAGGCGGCCCAAGCATTTTCGGCTGCTCAGCAGCTGCTCGATTTTGATGACGACGACGACGCAATGGCAGATGTCCCAGTGACCCCCTTTCGGCCTCTCGCCCAACCGACCCCGCCCTCAGCATATCGCACCCCGTCCTCTGTTTTAGGCAGAATGCCAAGGCAGCCGTGGGAAGACTCCCCGAGAGCTATGACGCCAAAACTGCTGAAATCACTTCAAAGCAGGGGGCACGAACGTAGCTGGTGGAACGAACGCCGCAAACTGATCGACCAGATGAGTTCACTGAAGGAGGAGAGGCCGTCAGCAGGTCTCAGCATTGAGGACGATGTTGAGAAATTGGCCGTGGGGGAGCCTTCGATTTCCAACCTTCAATCTATTGCTCTGTTTTGTGCGGCGAACCCCACAGGAGCTGTAGAGAGGTCCTCTGGAGACTACAGCAGCTCTAGAGACATCTGGTCTCGCACACGTCTGTTTGATCGCGTTTTCGAGGGGTTGGTTGACCTCCTTTGCCCCGGACTGGTGAGTTAAGCGCTGTATAAATATGGCTAACATTCGACAGGCAGCCGAAATCCTAGAGCAAGGTATGGTGACCCTCTGGGAGCTGGTACAGAACCAGTGGTCCCTGTGTGAAGATCGCGAGGATTCTTTACTGGACGCTCTTTTTCAATTGCGGACGTCTACAAACACCATGATCCTGGAGGCAACCAACGCAATGGTATCGCTTCTCACCGAAGTGTGTGATCCCCCTTTCCTTCTCTCGCTCCTTCACTCTGCCCTCGAAAGATTCATCAGCACTGTGAGGATGGGTTCCGGACCGCCCAGTAGCGAGCAAGTTTACGGCGAACGTGCCGCTGCGGCAGGGTATAGCTTCGGGCTGAACGCTATGGGAATGTGCATATTGCTCCTTCCTCAAGAGGCAGTAGAGGTCGAAGCGAAGCAACTAGCTGGCCCTGTCATGGACGCGCTTCGGCTGGACTCTTCCTCGGCGGTGATGGCTCGACAAGCTGCTCACCGAGTTATTCTTGCGGTACAATGCGTGATCGCAGACGACGTCCGCACGCTGGCCCTCTTTCCCCGACTTACATCCGGCCAGCGAAGCTTTGCCACCTACCTCATGCAGCAGAACGGGGTTATGGGCAGAGCTGGCGACGAGGCCGAAGCCGATGCACGGCGGCGGACTGTCTTGAACGAATTGGTCGGCGGTCTGGCTAAAGGCGCCCGCAGCGTATAGGTTGACAGCTCAGTGAGCGAATACGCGTCATGTAAAATATGATGCGATGATGGTCCCCATAAATGCTCGAACGAATTGACGAGCATCAACAGTAGCCAGATCTTCTTAACAGAAGGGCTAGCAGAGAGTCCAGTGTCTGTCCCTCTGGATGATTGCAACAATTTCAACTGATTTATCTTCAGGAGGGCTCTTCGAGCCCATCAGTGACACTATTCCCACGGGTGACCTGTGGATCCAGGTGGGCCCATAGAACCCACAGTCAGCCGTTCAGCTCGACACGCAGGGGAGGGTCGGAGATGGGGCCCAATCCTCGCATGTGCTGTGCTGCATCTGACGGGCGGTGGGGATTCGACCGTGGGAGACCTTGACGTAACTGTTTGCCGGGGGAAACTTAGGAACGGTTTCGACCGTGGGAAACCTTGGAACAAAGACGGGCCTCCTCTGCGGCCGATTTTCAGTGGTGTACCACAATAAGAATCATGAGAGACCTCAATTAGGCGGAAGGGAGCCTTTCACCGCGTTCCTCTTCTGCTGCCAACTCTTTCGCACCGCCCACAAGACAGGGATGCTACCTACATATACGCCAATTCCGAGAGTTGTTCCGAGTCAGCAACGAGGCAGATGCATGCATAGATTGTCAGATGAGGGCGGTGCAATGCACAATGGATCTTTAGGGAAGACCCTGCCGTGTGTGGGCACAACAGCTCCACATGCACGCACCTAGGCACCAGTCTAACCATATAAGCCGGTTGGCAAGTCAGCAGCGGTCCTGGCATAAATGTGCTGAACAACCCTGTACCGTATCATACCACTGACCTGGACCTCCGGGACGTGCCTCCGCCACTGTCCGTGGACAACGAGAACTGTGGTTGCCGTGCCAGCGGGTCGTAGAAAAGGAACTCCTCTCCATGCGTTCGCTGCACAGTAGCGCCCACGGCCCTGATTGATGAGGAGCTTACCTTGCAAAAGGCTCGTGCATGACCGTGACTGTGCCCTGCCGCCCCTCTGAACTCTACCGTCACTTCAGCGGCGTGCCATCCTTCAGCCTGGTCTGAGTGCTGCGGGGCCACCGTACATAGCGGAGAAGATGACGGGCGGAGACTCAGTTTGTCCGTCAAGCACACAAAGCAGAGGCGACAGCGAGTGGCTTGGTAACTGTGGTGGTCATTCTTCGCGGTGGTGTGGCCCGTTGATGTCCTATACGAAATGCGGTGAGCTATCGGGAGCTAGGTTTCCGGGTAGACCTTAGGATGCAAAGCGAGGTTGACTTAGGACTTGAGAACCCCCTCATATCTCAATCAAAGCGTCACGTACCGATCTGAAAACTGGACACACAGTAGAGCAAGCAACCGTCTGTGCCCTGGCGAAGTTTTGGAGCTCTGGAAGGGAAACTGGGGGACTGTCCTTGACCCGACGGTGACTGACATTTGCCGAAGTTGTAGGGTAGTGAAAGGCTGGTACAATCAGTCAACATGGGCTTCTGGACCGGACACCGCTCAGAAGACAGCTGGAAGGGGATGGCCAAATGAACCAGTCCACACGTAGGTGCTGGAGGCTCTCCTCCCCCTTGCACCACATCTGACAGGCCCAGACCCACCCGTCCATCTTCAGCTCGCTTCCGTGGATCACCGCAAGGACAGCATTCGCGTTTTCTTCCGGCGCGTCTTTCGGGGGCGTGAAGGGTCTCAGGACCTTGAGCTACGCACCGTTATCGCAGGTACGTTTACGCATCCTTCTCACAGACAGTTGCGAAGCATTACACGTCGTCATCTCCGCCTGGGTAACCGCTAACAGTTGTGCACAGCAACAGGCATGCACACTCTGACCAAAGGATGCATTGACATAGCCGGTCCCACCGTATGTCATGTGTCCAGCTGGCAGTAACGAGAACAGTTAGAAAGTTTATAAAACAGAAGGCTTGTACGGCACTAGAAAGGCTGTTCGCAAGCTAAATCGCCTGGGATAGGGCCATGTTGTCACGATTTGCTTCCGAGACCCGGTGGACGCGCAGGTTTTAAAAAGTGAGCTCAATTGAGGAGAGCCATACAAGCGCCACGGCTGAGAAGCACATGCGTGAGACATACTTGTATGTCGCTGCGATTGTCACGACCCTTGGCAGAGGATCTGTAGCAGGCACTGCGGCCGGCTCCAAACCGCATGTGCGGTCCTGTTTGAAGGGGTCTCCTTTTTGGTCGTTGTCAGGCTTCTGACCCATATATTGCTTGGACCCAGTCGACGGGTCATGAGGTACGAGCCAGGACGACGAGTCGTTCGTGGAGCTCCGGGTATGCCGACATTAAGTGGAACGCCTCAGCCTTCGAGGGCAGCCCAAAGATGGAGCACCAACACCGAGGCAACTGCTCGACGAGTAGTCGAGCTACTATCGCATGAGTTAGGGCTTTTAAAGCAATTTGCCTTCGCTGCTCTCTGGGTACACCGCTACATCCCCAAGCCTTACACAATGGAGATGAACGCAGGCTGACAAGAAGCGAATCCATAACCACGACGTGCATGTAGCAGCAAAGGGGAGTCAGACAACGGATGTTGTATGCTGCCGCCGCATTGTAGTATGTGGACGCGCGTGTGCGTCAGGGCAACAAGAAGTGCGGTATAGTTTCGAACAGCACGGTCTGCACTATAAACGCAGAGCTAGCTCTTGGTTTGTTGGGAATCAGGAAGGAACACTATAGCCGTGTTCGACTCGTGCGTATAGGTTCGAAGAGCAAGGGTCTGCACTACAACCCCGCAGGGCTAGCTAACTTGAAAATCAGGGAACACTATGGCCGGTTTTCGACTGCTGCAAATAAACCCGGAAAAGGTTGACCCGAGCTACCTAGTGCACACCAGTCCGCATCGAGCCCCACAGTACGAAGGTATCTTATTTCAGACTCGGCTGCGGGAGGGCAATTTTAGTCTCGAAGTCTCCCACGGTGTTCAGTCATCTACCATGACTCTTGAACCGCCTTCACTGTTTGAGAACTCTTTGGCCCAAAACACATCACGTGATTTCACGTGCATCCACGTGCCACAAATGGAATACGGACGCACGTGACTTTATTCGCCCCGCCTTTCTCACGGTCCATTTGTTCTGAGTCGCTGCTTCATTTCCCACGATCAGCTGCCACGATCACCAAGTCCTGGGATCCTGCAGTAAGAGGTTTCGACGGACGACACCACAAAGTTGAAGGCTCTCCACGGATTGCCACAGCCTTCGTTTGGATCCCGCGCCGCTTCACAATGAGATTCCCAACACCTGAGCCAACATACTCAAAAAGCTGACAGATTCTGGCTCAACTTCATCGCCAACTTCATCCATCTAGTGTGCAGGCCAATATACAGTACCGGTTGACCACACCTTTGTCTAACTCAGGACATCATTTGGACAGTATGTGGCTGAGCGCTGGTCGGGGTGGATTTTCGATCATAGGGGACCTCAAAACCGGTCTTAGGGCTCCCGGGTACAGAGGGTGATGGCCGGGGAGAGTGATAAGATCGGGTATGGCTGTCAATCCATAGTCTCTCACTAAGATCTCGAGCCATGCTGGTTGACATACGCGGGTCTACGGCATTATCACACCTTTCACCACCTCATCGCCTCTTTTGGTGGTGTTTTTCCCTCGCGCCCTTACTGTTCCAAACAAACGTGCCTCCTCCACAAATCTGATGAAAAGAGAATGGAGACGACTATCGGTTTCTTCGTCGATGGTGGGCGCCTGTTCATCTTCCACGAGCTCTGCGCCGCCGAAGACCACTGCTTGTCGAAAGCTGTCCAGCCAATCCCACAAGTTGATAGATTTTCCAGAGCCCTGCCACAGGTTGTACAAGGCCTGCACTTCGGGGAACGCCTCTGATGCATTGCCACCACGAAGCCCGGCACCTCGATGGGGGTGCGAACGCATTTGGTCGGTTAAATGGACGTTCCATGCGGCATCTGCGGTGCCACTGAGGAAGGCTGATGATTCACCCAACGCATGCAGTGTTGCAAGTCGCGGTGCTGGGTTTTGAGTCTGCGGCTGTGAGCACAAGCTTCTCCAGCGCCACTTACGTTGAAGGCATCGTCCGTCAAGTTCACAGATGTCAATTTATCGAGCACGTCTTCGGAACCCGGCTCGAGACTGTCACCGTCTGTTGCCAAGGCAGCCTGGAGTTTGGCCGAGTCTTCGAACTGGTATGACCGAAGAGAATTGTTATGCCGGCTCTGCAGTAAAAGCCACTGCTGTCAGCGCATACGTTTTCTCAGCACTCACTCTCATCGTCTGGAGAACGGCGGCAGCTCCTCCCCCGACAATATTTTCCTCGTAACGGATCCGCTCGTCGAAACCCCTACTGAAGTGAAATGCAGTGTTTCGACTAGCCTGCAATTTGGTCAGCGTGTTGCATGCACCCTGCTCCATACTCTCAAGACATCTTCCAAACTTGAACAGCCCTTGCGCGCCCGGCCGCCACTGAGAACATGGAGATCGACGCCGCTTGAGTCGGTGATCGCCCAAGTCGAGAGAAAGGTCTTTATAGAGGGAACGGAAAGGAGCAACCTGAACGGTGCGTCACAATGCAAACTGGTAGGTTAGACCACAGATCAATGCTGCTCAAAGATGGCCACGTACTTCAATACGTGGACGAGATCTGACATTGCAGTGCCACGCATTGTTTGAGGGTTTTGCAAATGCAAGAGAAGCGGAGAGCCCTCAGAAGAACGTTTCCACCATGCACACACTGCTTCGATTGGTGTAAGGCCCACCCTTTGAGATTCCGCGGCCTGCTGTAAGAAAGGCAACGTTAGGAGATCACTCACTGCTTCCCCCATGATGCCGACCGCAATGGCTTTCGTCAATCCGCCGATGTCACCGGTTCCGTGACAATCCACGGTGACGACATGATCGATGACTTCAGAAAGCTCACGCTGCACCGAAACGGACAGGTCTACTGTCAGCTGTGTGCCCCGCCCGCCAACCGACTTTGCACCAGGGCGACTGGCAGCCTGTCGTGTTCATGACCCATCCACGGTTTCTCGCTGCACCCAAGCAGCCATTCTGAGACTTCTTTCACTTGCTCCAGCGAGCGGCTCTTCTCAACATACTGGCAGTCAGCTTTGATTGGCATCTCGATCATGCGTACTTGATAGGCACTCTCCAATGAGGCGTACGTCTCGGATTCCACAGGTCCAAGTTGCGGTCGCTCGCCAATGCGACGCCTCTTTCTCGGCAGAACGAAGACGCCCTGGAGTTAGGGTAATGACAACAGACGGTGAAAGATGCAGTATGCTCACGTTATTGAGAGAATGGAGTTGGTCGCCGCTCATGTGTGGTTATCGGGCTAAGTGAAAGAGTAATGGTACGAGGATACGACACAACACAGAAGGTGGAGGCCCGGGAAGCCCTGAAACCCAGAGGCAAGTGCAAGTGGAAGTGTGGAGGTCGACGGATATGTTTTGAGAAGTTTCAGTATATCACCCCTCCTTAGCAAGCAGCTTCTCGACCGCGTTTCTTGTGTTACCTTGAGCTTTTCGGCTTCATTGGCAATGTTGGAATACCGGTACCCCGACCTATGCTGAAATCGATTCGAAGCATTACAGCGACCATGGCATCAAAACTCTCCCCTCGCCCGGTGGTCGCCGTTGTGGGGACTACAGGAGTAGGCAAATCACAGCTGGCAGTTTCCTTGGCCCGCAGTCTCAAGGACACTGATGATATCGGGAGCGCCGTGATCTTGTCCGCGGACTCAATGCAGTTGTACAAGGGGCTAGACGTCATCACCAACAAAGTCACGGAAGAGGAGAAGGGCGGAGTCGAGCATTGGGGTTTGGACGTCGTTCAGCCGGGGGAAGGGGGTAGTTGGGAGCTCGGTCGATGGTGCAAGGAGGCAGAGCGCAAGGTTAGTGCTTGTTTGTTGCGTGTTTTACTGGACTGACGTTTAGCTGGAGGGTCTCCCGCACTCCACGTTGCCTATCATCTGCGGAGGAACTCATTACTTTATCCAACACTTCTTGTTCCCCCCGAAGGAGCTGTCCTTCGATCGGCCTCGCGAACAGCAGGAAACACGTGCCTCGGATCCACTGGCTACGAGATGGACGCCTCCTGGCCCATGTCCGCCGATCCCCGCAGACATGTCTCCGGAGCTTCAGAGGCTGCTTAACACCTTCTGGAGCTCCGATGCCTCATTCCCCGAGACGAATCCTGCTGCCGAGTCGTTCGTGGGCACGGTTCCGAGTTCGCGGCCCACCGTTACCAGCAATCATGAGTTACTAAGCCTGTGGCAGGTCTTGGATTCTATCGACCCTGACGAGGCGAAACGGTGGCATTGGAGAGATGGAAGGAAAGTCCGAAGAGGCATCGAACGATGGTGGGAGCGTGGTGGTGTCAAAGTGGAAGCACTTGTCAACGAACATAAAAGCGCCGCCGATGGTCGGCAGGCTAGGTGGGGTTGCGATGTTGGGGTAGCTGCTTACGTCCAGATTTCAAACACTTTTGTTCTGGGTCTACGAGAACATGGAGACTCTGAAACCCAGGCTCGATGGACGAGTCGATAAAATGGTCTCGAACGGTCTCCTGCAGGAAATTCAAGAACTGCGTCAGATCGCAGTAAAACTGTACGGGTCTGCACAACACACCGATCACTCGGAAGGTATATTTCAAGCCATAGGTGAGCTCAATGGCAGTGCAAAAACTTACGATAGGCTATAAGGAATTCGCAGATCTTGAGCTGCCTCAGGAGCGTCCAGCGACGGACGCCCGATTCCAAAAGATGCTGGACCGCATGAAAGTGTCAACTCATCAATACGCAAAGTCACAGATTAAGTGGATCAAGAAGCAGTTGCTCCCAGCTGTCAAGGAGGCGCAAAGTCTGGGAGGAGACGTTCATCTCTACGTTGTCCCCGGTGGCCCAGTCGGGGAGGCCATTGCTCAAACAGTGCTCGACGGTGCGTGAGAGAGGGTAGAGGCAACACTTACGTCTCAGCTTTCCTGCAAGGCAAGAACCTCCCAGACCCCCGAGCAACGGGCCATCCAGACGCCGCATTGCTTACCCAGCCGCTCTTCTGCGCTTCCCCGCCGATCCCTGACACGGCAGAGTGCGTCTACAGAAGTTTATCGACTGACCCGCACAGGCGTCAAATCCTCAACGCCCGAAAGGTCTGCGACGCGTGCTCGGAGCCAGGTAACCCCTACTCCGTGAAAGCAACGGAGTGGCAAGAGCATTTGAAGTCACGGATGCATCGTCGGTGAGTATGACGGCGACTGATTAGCGTATTGACGTGCTATAGCAAGTCCAAGTTCTCGTCATTGTCGAGAGAGGAGTGGATCGAACAACAACGACGTAAGGGGCTGGCTAAGAAGACGGCAAGAGCAAACCTCCGTGAGAGTGGTAGTACAACAGAGGCGAACTAGGATTATGCAGCTTGCAGTATGTACCGTGTTGCCAACGAGTCATTATAGGTTCATATCGTCGCTAGCAACGACTGAAGGCTCAGGCGCCCGGTCTTTGGACCTATCGAGCGGCGCAGACCCACTGCGCTTGTGTCGGCCACGACCAGGGACCACCGTCCATGTATCCTCTTCTTCACGCTCCTCCAACACAGCTTCGAGGGCAGTCACGGGCCCGAGGCCCCTGCCATTCATCAGATCATCCTCTTCTTCGGTCGTTTGCTTGCTGAACTTGAATCCAAAGCTCCTCAGAGTGGGAGCTGGGCTCGGTGAAGCAAAGGGGGCAGGATCATCGTTGGATGGCGATCCTCGCGGAGGAGTGAATGTCCCACTCCGACGGCGCGGGCTCGATTCTCCCACGCCTGACAGAGCCATATTGCGTCGCCGATCAGCCCTGCGGGGCGAGCCTGATCGGTACGGGACTGAAAGCGCCGGCCGGATGTACGATGCCATCGGAGACATCACTCGAGGACTTGAGCCCGGAGACGCCTGAGAGGGCCCCGCAGAAGAAGATGATGTTGAGCCAAACGCCATCGACTTGACTCGAAAGATGCCACCTCGCTCCATCACATCACTCTCGATCTTTTGTACCGTTTTCGTCGAAGTCGAAGAGTAGGTGAAGGGCGGCATAGAGCATGTCACTTGACGCTTTCGAGGACTGCACGGCCGCTCCTCTGCGTCAAGAGAGTTGACACTACTCAGATCAACAACGGACTGGTTGGCGACTTCCTTCAAACGCTTATCGCGCTCCTCACACAGAGTGCGGAGCTTTTCCAGGCGCCTCTCATCCATCAGCCAGTTCACAAAACTTTTCCAGCTCTCCTTTTGCTTCTGGACTCGCTCTGCAGTCTCGGTGTCGGTATTCACTCCCGGGTGTGTGCGAGAATATGCCGCAGCCGACTCTCTGTTTCCAGCTGCAATGTCGAACGGTCCTGGGTTTGCAGCATGGTTGTACGCCCCGAGCAGAGCTTCCGAGGCCATCAACGGCGCGGATGCTCGCAGGTCAAAGGGAATCATCCTCGATTTGACTGTCAGGGTTCTGCACTCGTCAGCTGGGTCCCTAGCTGTGTCACGAACGGCTCTATCTCCTCGTTGTAAATGCGGACGGGAAAGAAGTGGTTTCCTCTCGGTACAGATTGTCGTCCTTGAAGAAATACGCGCTTCTCAATGATCTGGGTGCTGTCAGGATGATTGCTATGCCAGACGTACCTTTCCTGGCCAAATGCCACCCCTCTGCAGCTCGACAAGCACTACATCGTTCAGTTTCGGCGTCCACTTGCGCCACTGCAACTCTTCGTCGCTGTCCAACCCAAACGTCGCGGGTGCCCCCCTGTGTTGAAGTTGAGGTAGAGGTCGCTTGTACGCATCTGCTATGCGTGAGATTACGCATGGCTGGTGACTTACCTGACTCTGATGTGCTCGCTGCTGCTGAGATGCTCGCACTGTCACCCCTCATGGCATCATCATCACCTCGACTGGCTGTGTCCTTTGGCGTCATGTTGTGACTGGCACCATTGACGCTGCAGCATAGATCGTCCATGCTCTTCATCACCCAATAACGCTTCACGGCCTCCTCCCATCGGGCCTTCACCACCCCATCATTGAGCTTGACGCCGGCCGCTGCCTCAAACTTGGACGTGAGCGTTTGGAGTCGGTCAAACGTTTCATGAGCTAGGAGATCGAGAGCAGCGTCAAGGGAAGATAAGGAGGGGGGAGCCACGCGGCTTAGATCAGCGGAGGTTGCCTTGCGTTTGGGCATGGTGGTTGTGGTGGTGGCGACGGCAACAGTCGGTGATATGATGGAGTTGGAGTGGGAGTGTCAGTCACTACTCCGGCATGACGTCTGCTGTGATGGCGGTAAATGTGATTGCGCCTCTGACGGTTACCGATGAAGAGATGGAGAGCATGTTCGGTGACAGAGACGAATGCTTAGTCGTGCGGCGGCAGGAAGCTGAGCAAGCTGTGTGGGGCTCCGCCATCGCGGTTGTGTCCGTTTTGCGTCACACCCTTTGCTCACTTTGCACTGCACCGTCTTCCGTACCCACCATGGGCAAAAAGAAGCTATCGTTGAAGCGTGAGTTGCAGGAGCGAAGCGACACAGCTATTAACATGGCCAGCCGTTCAACGTGGCTTTGCTACGACGTCAATCCCGACCAAGAAGGCTAGAGCCAAAGAGGAACCAGTCGACGACGTCGATAACGGCAGTGCCCAGCAACAGGATTCGCTCAAAGCAGCGACAGAGGATACCCCTGCATCTGAAGCCAAGACTCGAGAACAGGACAACAGTTGGGACAATGATGAGGCCGTCAACACGGCTGCCTACCAAGCCCTCATCGAGAGATTGCAGGAGAAGGGCGATAAGGAGTTTGCAAGGATAATCAAGGTTGTCCACCCACGCATGACCGTGCTGACGGGAGCAGTCGATAGAATTTGACAAGAGACTTTCGCATTCGTTCTCGCGCCTAGGCATCAACCAGCGAATCCAAGACGAGGTGTTCAGACTGGCGACCGAAGAGGACCCCATCGACCAGATCAAACCTTTGGAATCTGCCCCAACCAGTGCTCTGGAGGACAAGGCTCTGCTACGACTTTTTGTTACCTACCGAGTTCTTTGCTCATTGGGATTCTCAGAGGATAGGATAGAAGAGTGTATCCTGAAGGGTCTTGGGGCTGGGGATGGCTGGGAGGAGGCGCTGGACTGGGTACGCAACAACTCCACTTCGTACGCTGATCCATCGAGATGTGGCTTCACATAACAGATCAAGAGGCTCAACAACTCTCATCGCACGAGGGACCGGAAGG
Organism: Trichosporon coremiiforme; assembly: GCA_039545355.1. Taxonomy (NCBI): domain Eukaryota; kingdom Fungi; phylum Basidiomycota; class Tremellomycetes; order Trichosporonales; family Trichosporonaceae; genus Trichosporon; species Trichosporon coremiiforme. Next base: position 1,330,731 of record BCJJ01000012.1, read on the forward strand.
TAAGGAGCGTCTTAGTGATCAATTCGCTTACTTTGAGATGTGGAGGCGGCCGATGCCCCGCTACTCGACTGCACACCTCCGCCCCCGCGCGCATCACCGCCAACGGACGAGCAGCCCTCGAGCCTTCCGGCATTAACCACAGACGCGATCTCTTCTGAGACTACGGGGCCAACTTCGCTTTTCCAATCTCTTGACAGCGATGCTTCCGATTCTGCAGAGAGTTCTGATTCGGACGAGGATTTAGATCTCAATAGAGTCAACGAAGACTGGGCGAAGCTGAAGTTGGAGTTGGAGACTTTGAGAGCCGTGTCTGGTGCTTCCAAGGGGAAGGGCAAAAAGAACAAGGGCAGCCTTGCCATGGAAACACCAGAGATGCACAAAGTGCGAGGGAAAATGACAAAACTGGAGAAGGATTACATGTTCAGTCGCAAGGACGCCGGTGCGTGGCCCCTCTTCTTCTTTGCTAACATTCAGATGCTCTGTTTAAAGTGCTAAAGACCAAGCGTGACATGAGTTTGGTCGAGGCCAAACTTTTACAAACGGCCTTGTATTCGCCGAGCACGTCTGCGAAGTCGACCGCAACCACGCCCCTCAACGCGGACAGTAATGCAAGCGACGAAGACGAAGAGGACAGCTTGTTTGGAAACATGCTGGACGAACCTGCCCCGGTTGACGAGACCACAACATCTGGTAACACGGTCATAAGTGTCCGATCCATGCCGATTCCAAAGCAGTATTCCTTCACTGGGAATACACCCAAAGCCCTCCTGCAGGTAGCGATCAGAAAGCTCCCAAAGCCACCCGCTTTGTCCTATGCGCGACTGTCTGCAAACGCACGGGTGGCTCGTGCTGGGCTGGAGATACGGTGGTCGCCTGAGAAGCGCAAGGTGTGGAGAATGGATGACCTTGCCTGCGACAGCCCTGAAGAGGCCGAGAACTATGTCTCTACGTTGGCTTTGCATGGCATTGCCGCCACGGGTGACATTCATTGTAATTGGCGAGCTCTGCCTCCGGCTTACCGAGAGCTCTGGGAGGAACTGGAGAAAGATCGGACGGACACGGAGATGAGAGGCAAGCGGAAGGTTTGGGAGACTGTCAAAGGCTTTGCCGATCGAAAGTTTGCTGTAACGGGCGGCGTTCAGGAGCGAAACTCGGGAACAGCGACCGAAACCGGGTCGGCAGGGGACTCGAACGATTCGTCTGCACAGGAAACGAGATCGGTTGAGCTGCAGAGTTCGTACAAGCGCCGCGTCGAAAGCTCGGCGTACCAACAGATGCTCAAAGCAAGGAACACCCTCCCTATCGCATCCTTCAAGGACGAGATCCTAAGGACAGTAGACCGCTCCCAGGTCTTGGTGTTCAGCGGAGAGACAGGCTGTGGAAAGTCGACGCAATTGCCGTCCTACATTCTCGAGAACGAACTGTCTCAAGGAAGACCGTGCAAGATCATCGTGACCGAACCAAGGCGTATCAGTGCCATTTCGCTTGCTCAACGCGTCAGCGCCGAACTCGGCGATGCCCCCGGAGCCATGGGATCCAAGTCGTCCCTCGTTGGGTACTCCATCCGCCTGGAGTCCAAAACCTCCTCCTCCACGCGCCTCACCTTTATGACCAACGGTATTGCATTGCGAATGCTCGAGAGCGGCACGACAATGGATGGAGTTACACATATCATCGTTGACGAGGTTCACGAACGCTCCATCGAATCGGACTTTCTTCTAATTGTCCTGAGAGAGCTGTTGAAAGTGCGGAAGGACATCAAGGTCGTTCTCATGTCGGCGACAGTTGATGCGGACAAGTTGTCATCTTACTTTGACAACTGTCCGTCCATGACGGTGCCCGGCCGAACCTTCCCCGTCAACGTCAACTACTTGGAGGACGCCGTGGAAGCCTGTGGTTGGCACATTGACGAGTCGTCTGCGTATGCCGTATGGGATCGCAACAAGAAAGCCAACGCCAAGCAGCTGCAACGGGCAGAACAGGAGGATGACTCTTCCGGAGACGAGCAACCGAAGGATCCAACCAAGCTGCAATCATCCCTGTACTCGGCTCGCACTGTGTCTACTGTCAATATGCTCGACTCCCGGAAGATTCCCTACGACCTGATCGTCCGTCTATTGGAGAGGATCTGCTTCGAGGATGACCAGCTCGCGCAATACTCGGCTGCCACGCTGGTCTTCATGCCGGGTTTGGCTGAGATACGGAAGCTCAACGATCTGCTTCAGTCGCACCCGAGGTTTGGGGCTTCAGGCGACTTTGTCATCTATCCCTTGCACTCGACTATCAGCTCCGAGGGTCAGAGCGCGGTATTCAACGTGCCCCCCAAGGGAACGCGGAAGATTGTGATTTGTGAGTCGAGAGCCGAGGACCAACTAATGCTCGCAGCAACCAATATTGCAGAGACGGGCGTCACCATTCCGGATATAACGTGCGTCATAGATTCGGGCAAACAGCGAGAAATGCGATATGACGAGAAGCGCCAGCTCTCCAAACTCGTGGAGACGTACATTGCCCGCAGCAATGCCAAACAGCGACGTGGACGTGCCGGTCGAGTACAGGAGGGACTTGCTTTCCACCTGTTCACCAAGGCTCGTCATGACATGCAACTTGCCGAACACCCTATTCCGGAGATGCTTCGTTTGTCTCTTCAGGACCTCGCTTTGCGCATCAAGATTCTCAAGGTCAAGTTGGGCGATTCAATTGACGACGTGCTGGCGAAAGCGCTAGACCCGCCTTCGTCGACAAACGTTCAACGAGCTGTGCAGTCTTTGGTGGAGGTGAAGGCTATGACGCCTACGGAGGATATTACGCCGATGGGTCGCCTTCTCAGCAAGCTTCCTATGGAAGTTCACCTGGGCAAAATTCTGCTGCTTGCAGCCTTGTTCAGGTGCCTCGATCCCGCGCTCACGATTGTGGCGACCCTCAATTCCAAGTCACCCTTCATTACACCCTTTGGGTTTGAAGCTCAGGCGGAAGCTGCAAAGAAGAGCTTTGTGGTCGGGAACAGCGACTTTTTAACGATCGTAAACGTGTTTGATAGCTGGCGGCGTGCTGCCGACAACCGCACATTTGTCAGGACGTTTTGCCGGCGCAATTACTTGTCCCACTCCAACCTGCAACAGATCGAAGAGCTGCGACAGCAGCTTTTGGCGTGAGTACGAAAATGAGTTTGGTCGCTAACGAGATAGCAATCTCATTGATTCTGGCTTTGTAAGCGCGAGCGAAAGTGAGAGGAAGGCCATCGCGAGGTTCGTGAACAAATATGGGATGATTCTAATTGCAAGGGCCAGATACAGTCGCGGATTCAACACCACCTTTGCGCCGGTGCCTTCGGAGTTGAACGTCAACGCCAACAACACAGAAGTCCTGGAAGCAGCATTGGCCTCTGGTCTGTATCCGAAAGTACTCTCTTTGGATGCAGCGGGCGGTCTCCGCACTTTGACGAACCAGCAACCGGTTTCTTTCGTGAGTTCACGCCTGTCTCTGCTCTGACAATCAGCACCCAAGCTCGGTCAACTTTAGAGCTCCCAGGTCCGCGTTTGACACCAGCTTCCTCGTCTACTTTACTCTCATGCAGTCCAGAAAGCTTTACGCATGGGAGACGGGACCCCTTGACGACAGGGCTATTGCTCTCCTCTGCGGAGATCTGATCGAAGTCAAGGTACGAGATTAGACGACTGTGCTGACAGCAGCTTGCATCGTCATCGCTTCAAATCGATCGTCGGTTGCGTTTCCGAATGGAGCCCAAGGCAGCACTTGCTCTTAAGTTGATGAGGGAGCGGTTCTCAGCGGTGCTCGCGTCACGCATGCGACAGAAGCCACTCTCTGAACGTCAAGCGGAATGGTTTGAGCTTGGCCTGCGTTGCATCATGACAGAGGAGTTTGCCGAAGGGCAAAGGGTCATAGTCGTGTAGATTACATATACATGGTTACTTTGGCTGCACATCATACTTGTTCCTCTGGGATTTGTGCTGGTGCTTGGGTTTGCGACGCACTTTGTTAGTGGGTCTGCGGTCAGCAAACGTCGATGCGCAGTATCACCTTGCGCTGCCGTCTCCCGCACCACCATCTGATGAGGAGTCAGATGCTTCTTCCTCCACATGAGCCCCACCGGATGGTGGGTGCTTTGTAGAGTTGCTGGAGCCATGGCAGCAAGCGTCCTCATCCTCGTCAGACGAGTCCGACTCGGATGATGACTCGTCAAACTTTCGGGGCTTGTGGTAAATACAGCAAACTATCATGTCAGTTGTAACAAAGGGCAGACTTACTCTTCGACTTTTTCTTGCCCATGCCTTCGTTGTCAATGGTCTCGGAAGACCAGGCGACGTGATTTCGCCGGACGGGACCACCACGGAGGCGGAGCACACCTATCGACGATGGGGTGCCCTCGCGGCTGTCCGAGGCAGACTCGGCTCCAGAGGCGCTTGAGTCATTGACTGTCAGAGTGCTGGACCCATGGCCCGCTGCACGAGGTTGTTGCGGTGCAGATTCAGTCATGGTTGAGTGAGTGATGGAGAGATGATCGAAGGCGGAGGCAAAGTCATATACTCCACCTTCGGCTGAGGCCGGTGCCGGAACCCTGCTTATTAGTCAAACGTCCCGCTTTAGTTTCTTTACAACTGTTCGCCATGTCGAAGACAGTGGGTACTTTGGGCGAAAGATCACTGACCTCACAGTTCAAAGCTCCCCAGCTCGAGATTTCGTAGGTCACAACGCATGCAGAAATTGACGCCAGGTCGGTGCTTCACGGCGGGTACCACCACCCTCTCGCTCGCAAGTACCAGAACCAGGGACGAAACGTTACAAAGGATATGTTCATGTACCCCATCTTCATTTCCGATGACCCGGATGCCGAGGAAGTCATCTCTTCTCTCCCTGGTCAAAAGCGATGGGGTGTCAACAAGCTCGAGGGATTCCTTGGGCCACTCGTCAAGAAGGGTCTGAAGAGCGTTATCCTTTTCGGTGTCCCCATGAAGATGAAGAAGGTTGGCAGCCTGTCTATATCTGCTGACATCAGGACGAGTGCGGTACCATTGCCGACACTGATGACACTCCAGTTGTCCTCGCTCTCAAGAAGCTCACAGAGCTCTTCCCCAAGCTTTTCCTGGCGTGTGACGTTTGCCTCTGCGAATACACGTCCCATGGTCACTGCGGCATCATGTCTCCGCTCCCGAACCCTGTTCACTCCGACCAGCCAACTTTGGACGCCGAGGCTTCTGCCCAGCGCATCGCTGAGGTCGCCCTGGCTTATGCTAAGGCCGGCGCACACTGCGTCGCTCCCAGCGACATGATGGACGGTCGCATTCGCGCCATCAAGGCGGCCCTCATGGAGAATGGCTACGGAAATCGTGTCACCCTGATGTCGTACTCTGCCAAGTTTGCGAGCAGCCTCTACGGTCCGTTCCGCGAGGCCGCGGGAAGCGCTCCGTCATCTGGCAACCGCAAGTGCTACCAGCTGCCCCCTAACGCTCGCGGCCTGGCCCGTCGTGCCATTGTGAGTTTTGAGGAGATTTCGTCTAACAGTATCAGAAGCGCGACGCCGCCGAGGGAGCCGACATTCTGATGGTCAAGCCGACGCTCCCCTACCTGGACATCGTCTCGGACTGTGCCCAGCTTGAGCCTGACCACCCTGTTGCTGTCTATCAAGTGTCAGGCGAGTACGCTATGATCGTTGCCGGCGCCGAGAAGGGCATCTATGACCTCAAGCAGATGGCTTTTGAGACCGTCGAATCGTTCGTTCGTGCAGGCGCGTCCATCATTCTTTCTTACTTCACCCCCGACTTCCTCACCTGGCTCGATGAGCCTGAGAACTAGCTGTTCATGAATGCATGCGTGTCATCTCCGTATCAGCTCCCAGTCAATCTTGGTGCCTGGCCAACTCCTTCCGCCGTCGAGCAGCAGGCGTCTTTCTGGCACTACTCGCATTTCTCGGATGCGCATGCGTTTCGCCTTCCGCTTAGGATCCGCGGGGTTCAACGGCACAGCGTTGTCCAGCTCGGTATCGGACGGGATGACGGATTCGTAACTGTCGTCTTTCAACGGTCTCGGGGTGGTAGACCCTGACACGGACAAGGAGTACAGATGGGTCTTGAGAAGGACCTGTTGAACACCGAGGAGTGCTTTGGAGACAGCGTGCACCAGGGGCGTGTGACTAGGAGCTTCCTCTGGGTTCTTGTAGTGCCCTAACGTGAGAGCCGAGAACAGGTCTCCGACGCCCGAGAAATATCCGCGGATCGTTGGAAGGGCAAACGCGAACGTTTCGATGCGACCGTCGGTGCACGAGCTGGCGAAACAGACCAGGACATCCTCACCAGGAGACGCAGTGTCGACTGCATCGTACCAAGGCGGTTGAGTCTCGGGCAAAAGCGCTGTGTACGATTCCGGGGGCGGAGGGACACCCATAGATGCGACGAGGCCCCCTGGTAGGGGGACCGAGGAAATTACAACGTGCGGGACACCGTCTCGCAAGTGAAGAGTCCGAAGAGCGTCATGCAACGTCTCGAGTGAGGAAATTTTCACGCCAGACAGCAATCTTTGGAGTCAACAAGAGGATTCCATCGGACTCACTGCGCCTCGAACTGATTCGGTGTTATTATCGTGGCCATCTTCAGCATATCCTGGTAGACTGGCACAACATCGGGGCTGACATACAAACCCGTCCCGATGTCACCCATCACAGCTGAAATCAGCGTGCTACTCCCACGCACTTACGGTCCAGCAGATAAATTAGGTCCCCTCTCTTATTCTTCATCCTCTGCACTTGCGCGCTCACGGCCGCCAGCGCCTCGGCCCCGGGGATGTATCCGGTAAGCAGGCGAGCATAATTGACCAAGCCATTGGTCCAGAGTCCTTCGAAGATGGCATTCAACTGCGCTGCAGTGACTTTGTAGCCGTTGGTGTGACCGTATCCCGTGTGGTTCGAAAACTGCACGGTGTTGATGACATCAACGTCGTAACCGAGAATCTGCAGCGGAAATGTCGCTGCACGGTTACCTGCCGAGTCAGTTTACCAGCGGAATAGAGTCCTCACCGACATAGCCAGACACAACGTGAGATTGCACGGACAGCAAACGTGTGGGATCTGCTGCGGGCATGTCGCGACGGTGTAATGGGAAGAGGGGAGCGGAGCAAAAGTCGGAGTGCGGTTACGGCTATCCACTACTAACTCGTATCTCGGGTGCATGGAGTCATTCAGGTGTGGACACCCAGGCTGCAGGGCGCAAGGGGCTCAACGTTCAGCGGCGGACGCCGAAAATGACACGGTATTTGGCGACAGCAATCGCGGCAAGGCAGTCGCGTTGAAGACTGCCCCGACGAGCGACCGCGTCCTGCTTGTCCTGCTACAGGCGCGCCGGCAAAGGGGACCCCTTTGCATGGCTGATGATCGTCCATTGCGTCTGGAGAGCACAGAGCTGGGTGGAAGGGGCACCCAGGCACGCTATGTCGGAAATGGTGGCTACCTGCAGCCTCGACTACAGGCAGTCAAAGCAGCCAGTCGTGCTAGCCAGTCATCATTGAGTCACCCGAAAGCCCTCCGTCCGTGACGTAGACCGGCGTCCAACTGAGTGCAAGACAGAATGCACCCGCATATCAACGGACGCTTCTTGGTCGCACGGTCGTTTCCTCATCCTCATCTCGCATAATAAGGAATAATCAGGGTCGAGCTGTCAAATGTGGTTGGATTTTTGGTCGTCTGTAAATTTGATCCCGTGAGAGCCCGCTGCCCCCCCTCGTGCCCCTCCCATCGCCCGCCCCTCTCCGGCCCCCTCGCAGGATGACCATACCGTGCCCTCTTCCTCTTTCTCTTCATCGACAACCCAGGACACTCATCCCAGTGTCCGGATTTGTTACTTCTCATCCCCCGATCCTCCCCCCAAAATCGGCTGGTGCAGTCTCCATCGACAATTGAGACTTGCTGTCGACGATAAGTCCGCCTTTCGACTCAAAAAGTTTGTCTTCCCCATACTCTTTTGTGGACCGACAAACCCTTGCTCGCCATCTGGTCGATACATTCAGCCAGCGTAGCAATAGACCCAACGCTTCTGTGTCTCGCGCCGAATTCTATCCGACCTCGGTTGTGTTGGAATTCTCGACCGATTGCCCATATCCTCTCGCGTAATCTTCTCTACCCCCCCCCCCCTTGGTTTTCAGCGCCGGTCCCTCGACCCCCACGCAAATGAGCAAACCCTCATCGAGTTCCGACAAAGCTCCTAGCCAAGCCTCTGCCAACGCGTCTGCCTGGTCCCGGGGTCCCCCCGCTTCCAATCCTTCCTCAAACGTGGCTTCCAGCTCCCCTTCACCGTCCAATGACGCTTCCGGTTCCAACCCCGTCGCCATCGGCAAGAAGGGTAGTTTGATGGTTGGCGGCAACAGTGACGTGCCCAAAGGTCAGCCCCATCGCCTCCAAAACACTGACAACGCAGGCAACCTGGCTTTCGGCACCGTCGACTCTCCCAACCCCCTTTTGTCTTCGTCCCCCGCGGCGCCGTCTACTACGGGTGGCCACCTCGCGGATGCTGTCAAGTCTTTTGGCTCGATCGACGCGGAGACGACCGCCACGGGATCTTCAATGATCCGCCCTCCCCGAAGGACTAGTGGCTCCACCCCCGCTGACGCTCCCGCTGCTGCTCGCAAGAAGCTAGACGTGCACTCGCTGTTTGCAGGAAAGCCCCAGCAGACTGGCTCTGGCTCGTCAATGTCGCCCCCTCCTCAGCAGGGCTCACCCGCCGCTCACGATCGTCGTCAATCACTTGGCCAGAGCTCTTTCCCGTCCAACGGCATGCCTTACCAGCAGATGCCGGGGCAGCCCCATCTTCGCCCTCCTCAGGGCATGCAGGGCCAGCCTCGCTCGCCTGTGATGGGAGGGCAGCCGCAGTTCAACCCCCAGCAGGGCTTCCGTGTTCCCCAGAACCAGCAGCAGGCGGTCCGTCCTGGTAATGGTCCTATGGGTGTGCCCCGTCCTATGATGGGGCAGCAAATGCCGTATGGCATGCCCTACAACCAATCGCCCGGTGGTTACCAGATGATGCACCCCCAAGGAAACTACTACGTGAGTGAGCTGACTGCACCAGTCACTGACCCGTCTCAGTATGGTGTTTCTTACGAGCAGAACCAATACGGCATGCCCCAGCAGTGGGTGCAGCATTCCAACATGCCGCTGTCTCCCCGCTCCGCGCAGGCCCAACTGGGACAGCCCTCCCCGGCTCCTCCGAATGCCCAGCTTCCTGGCAGTGCGAGCGGCAGCCCTATGCCTACTCCTCCCAGCCGTCCCCAGAGCCTGGTGGGCGGGCAGTCCACTTCCTCGCCCATGCCCACGACCCCGTCCCGTCCTCTTCAGCCTGGAACACCTTTCACTCCTCAGGCTCCCACTCCTCAGACTCCTGGACTCTCCCCTGGCGCTGCGGCCTTCACCCCTCGTCCCAAGCAGGTGATCAAGATCGCACGACCGGATGGAACCCCCGTCAATCTTTCAGAAGAGGCGGCTGCAGCCAAGGGTCCCACGACCAGCAGCACTCCGGAGACTCCTGAGGAGCCCCCGAAGAAAAAGATGCCCACCCTCCCTGTTTTGGTCCGCATGGAGTCTGAAGAGCAGAAGAAGGCCCGCCTCGCTGAAGAGGAGAAGCTGAAGAAGATCAAGGAGCAGGAAGAGAAGGAGGAGGCCGAGCGCAAAGAGCGCAGAGAGCGTCGGGAGAAGGAAGCTGCTGAGGCCGCTGCTGCTGAGGCTGCCAAGGAGGAGGCTGCCAAGGAGGAGGCTGCTGCTGCCAAGGAGCCCGAGGTCGCCGAAAAGCCCATTGCAGCCGAGGAGAAGCCGGCGCTCACCGACAAGGAAAAGCAGGATGAGCTCCGCCGCAGCCTCATGACCCCTACAGCGTCTGTCGTTTCCTCGCCTCTTGCTTCCCCTGCACTCGCCGCTGCTGGTCTGCCTGCCAAGCCCTTGTCGGCGCTCAACCCCGCCTCCGGCTCGCGTCGCCCTACTCCGAGCTCGCTCGATATCAAGAACACACCGTCAGCGCTTTCTTCCGCCAGACCTATCGAGAACCTGGGTTCCGTCGAATACCCGGCGTCGGTGAAGCCGCAGAGCGCCGAGCTCAACGCCAAGAGTGAGCCTGGCAAGTTCCGCTACGACCGCGACTTCCTGATGCAGTTCATGGAGATCTGCAAGGACAAGCCCGACAGCCTCCCGAACCTCGAGGAGATTGGTCTCGAGGCGGACACCTCGAGCGGCTTTGGTCAGTCTCGCCGTGGCAACCGTGGACCTATGGGATCCTCCAGCCGCACCGCTCCCGGGCTCGGGATGCCCATGGGCAGCGGGCGTCCTTTCACTGGCAACCCCATGGGGTCGTTTGGCTACTCTGGACGTCAGGGTAGCAGCGGTGGCATGCCTCGCCCCCGCAGCGGCCCGTCTGGTGGCATGCACATGTCGAGGCCGCCCCGCGGCAGCAGCGGTCGTGGACATCCCAGGAAGCCTCAGAATGAGCCCGAGGTTGCCCCTCTTCAGGTCTCCGCCAATGCGTGGGTCAATGCTCGCTCTGCTGGCTCGGATGAAAAGTCGCCCGTTTTCATCGAGCGCAAGGTCAAGGCTCTGCTCAACAAGCTTACGGAGGAGAAGTTTGACTCGATCTCGAAACAGATCCTGGAGTGGGCCAACAAGTCTCGCGAGGAGACTGACGGCATGACCCTCAAGCTTGTCATCAAGCTCGTCTTTGAAAAGTCGACCGACGAGGCCCATTGGTCCGCCATGTACGCCAAGCTTTGTCGTCTTCTTCTGGATCAGCTCGACCCTGCGGTCACCGAGGTCATCGATGGCAAGTCCGTGTCGGGTGGTAGTCTGTTCAGAAAGTATCTTCTGGGTCGTTGCCAGGCCGACTTCGAGGCTGGCTGGAAGGCGCGCGAGGAGGCTGCTCTTGCGGCCATGTCGACCACCGAGGCCGACAAGCAGGCGGCAGCCCAGTCTAACGAGGGCGACGCCCCTCTCATGAGCGACGAGTACTACGCTCTGCAGAAAGCCAAGCGTCGTGGTCTAGGCCTTGTTCAGCTCATCGGAGAGCTGTACAAGCTGGAAATGCTGTCCAGGGGTGTCATTCGCGAGTGTCTGGTCCGTTTGTTGGGCAATGTTGAAAAGCCGGACGAGGAAGATCTCGAGTCTACCTGCAAGCTTCTCACCACCGTTGGAAAGCAGTTCGAGGCGTCGTCGACCCAGCCCCTGGACCCGGTGTTCGACCGTCTCAAGGCCATTGTCAAGAACGACAGCATTTCTTCGCGTATCCGCTTCATGGTCATGGACGTCATCGACCTCCGGAAGAACAAGTGGCAGTCTCGCAAGGAGGTTGTCCCCACGACGATTGCGCAGATCCACCAGCAGGCGGCTCGCGAGAACGCCGAGAAAGCCCAGGCCGCTCGCGAGTCCATCTCGCGTGGTGGCTCCCGTGCCGGCCACTCCCGTCGCGAGGGACCTCAGCCCGGCGAATGGCAGTCGGTCGGAGCTACGGGACCTCGTCCCCCTCAGCGCCCCACCGACTACTCCAACTTCGGCCGAGGTGTTAGCTCTGCTGGAATGGCGGCCGCGCCCACCTTTGGCCCGTCCGGCGTGTTTGCTCGCGGCAAGAAGGGCAGCGCTTCGGGTAGCACTCCTCCCCTGTCACGCCACTCTTCCACGACCAACATGTCGAACATGTTCAACATTTTGAACGAGACTGGAGAAGCTGGTGATAGTGCCGAGGCCCCCCAGCGCAAGAAGCTGCAGCTTGCTCCCCGCACGAAGCCCCTTCCGGCCAAGGACGGTGAGGGCAGTGATGAGGAGGGCTCTGAGGGTGAGACCGAGATGACTGAGGAGGCGGCAAAGAACAAGATCAAGATGGACGCCCAGGAGCTGTGGGGAGAAAAGGATTCGGGCGGTTCCCGCAACCCCGAGGACATTGTCGAGTACTACAAGGCTCTGCCTTCCGACTACCGTCACCTCTTGTCGGAGAAGCTGTGCGACGACGTCTTCCGTATTGCCAAGCTCCGTGATGCCGAGGTCGTTGCTAAGGGTTGGTCGGCTGCTCTCAAGGACAACGCCGCCTCGCTTGAAGACCTGAAGAAGGGTCTGGAGAGCAGGATGCCCACGCTGGATGATGACGCCATCGACTTCCCGCAAGCGTACAAGGCTATCGCGACTATCATGCGCAGCCTGGACCTCGGTGCCGAGGATATCGACGCTTTGGTCGCCAAGATTGACGTCTATGGCGAGCCCAGGATCACGCCAAAGATGAAGCTCGAGAAAGCGTTGGGTCAGGTGGATGAAGAGGCTGCGTCGGCTTGAGCTCACCCCGTTTGTATACCCCGCTCCAAGCAAACCCAGCATGGACAGCATATATCTATCCACTCGGTGCAGTAATGCATCAACGACCTTACATTGTTCTTTGTCTGATTTGTCGTGTTTCTCGCCCTTGTTAGATTGATCAAGACTCATAATGCATGGTTTTCGTTTCACTCTCAACGGAATCAGAAATTCCGCGGCCACCACGTCACTTGCCTCCACTTTCCCTCTCCACTTCGCATCTCACCCAACAATGAGGTCAGAGAATAAGCTACGCTGGGTCATAGCTGCCGGTGCCCTTGTTCGTGCTGTGCTCTTTACAGTGGGGCCGTTACGGGAGGCACTGGAGCGTCGACCCGAGCTGACGTCTCCATCAAGCGCGTTCCGCAGTCGTGAGTGATTCGGAGGATGTCACTGATATCAGTCAAGGAGGGCGTGTTTCTGCAACGACATGGATTTGACCCGTATGCAGGAGGGGTCTTCTACCATGTAGGCCGGCGAACGATATGCTTGGCTGACCCCAGTCACCACTCCAACTGCTTCTCTTTAGCAAGTTCATTCCGATCACGTCGCTAGTGCTCACAGCCCTACTCTGGACTGGAGCAGACGTTGCCGCCGCTACGACCCTTGTGAGGATCTGGAGGACCAAGAGTGCTGGAAAGCAGAGAGAGTATCTGGTGGCGCTTGTGTACGTTGCTCGGCACGACCTGCACGCTGACGATCAACAGTTACCTTTTCAATCCCTACTCCCTGGCAACATGTGTTGCAAGATCGACAACAGCTCTGGACAACCTTGTTGCTCTTTGCGCCATAGCCAGTGCTTGCCAAGGTAGTGTGCACTGTGTAATTGGCTGACGCGCAGGTGCTGGTGTCGAGTCCATGGCCTGGCTCTCAATTGCTACCAACACGTCAATCTATCCCGCCCTCTTACTCCTTCCACTCCTACTGGTTATCCGCAAGGCCGCAGGAGCAACGACTACACGCCTGTCGGCTCTGGCTTTGTTTTTCATTGCGAGTGAGATGGCTTTGGCGTTCGTGTGCACGACCGCTTTTGGTACGCAAAGTCTTCGACGATCATGGGGGTTAATGTGCGCGCTTTGTCAGGGATGTTTGCTGACTGTAGTTTGGGCGTCATCGACCTGACACCCAACGTCGGGATGTGGTGGTATTTCTTCAATGAGATGTTTGACCACTTCCGCCCATTCTTCAGAGGCGTTTTCCAGGTGAGCTCGTGAGCTTTACGCGCGTCTAACGGCCGCAGCTCCAACTACTCATTTACATTGTTCCCCTTTGCCTTCGGCTGCCGGACCCGCTGCAGGTTGTGCTCATCATGGTAGGGGCTATAGCTACGTGGAAGAGCTACCCGACGCTGGGCGACATGGCCCTGTGGGCGGGTCTTTTGAGCTGCTTCCCGGAGCTTGTGCAAAGTGAGTGCTCTTCACGCCATGCGCTTACTCGCAGACCTTCGTCACCCTCTCTTCTCCTTGACCGTACACCTTTACACAAGCATCCTGCTACCTCTACTTCACTCGCTGTGGTTGCTGACAGGGTCCGGCAATGCCAACTTTTTCTATGCGGCCACCATGGTCTATGGCCTCAACGCGACGCTTGCTCTGGCAGACGTCTTGACCGCTGCCATCTCGTTCGACATCAAGCATCGCTTGCGGGCATTGCTACACCCGACGCCAGTCACCATCATTCAGATGAACAACTTGGAGTAGATATACAATGACATGATTAAATGAAAACCCAAGTGAATGAAACAGTGATGACAAGGAAGTGGAATGGGGGTATGCTTGTGCTCCATGCAGAGTTCGTAATGTTGGAAGAATCGTCGGCGCCAGTGTGCTGGGCCATGTTGACAAAGTCGGATCCGCACTTGGCGTTGATCGCCGACGCCGCGTTATTAATGGTTGTGGTGTTGAGAGAGGCAGACATGTCCGTTAACGTCGTGAGATGATTCATCAAGAGTTGCGAACAGGGTGAGCAGGTCGGTGTCGACGAGGGCGGCAAGCTGATGTAAGCGGGACAGTGCAGCAAGACTCACATATTCCCTGACGGCAGTTTCCACAGGTACAGGTCGTCGGGCTTGGCACTGGCCAACGCGTCGATGTAGCAATAAACTCCACTCTCTGGGTGGACCAGCGTCGCCGCTGTTCGCATTACGTGATAGTTGCCCAGGCCGCGCCGCGCTTGCATGACCACGCCCGTATTACTCTGGTCCGAGCCACAGTTCTGCTTTTTCCTCAGATCCTTTGAAAAGTCGGTCATGTAGCCGTCGCATGTGTCTGCCGACGGCTGAGGAGACCCTGTGTACGCTAGGAGATCGTTGAGGTAGGTGTAGTTGTGAGATTGCGCTGCTGCCTGAATCCTAGAGTTGAAGCCCGAGGACGTGGTCAGGAGTAGCGAGAACGGAAGGCAGGAGATGAAGTTCGGATTGGAGATCATGCCCAGTAGAAAGCCTAGGCATTCCGTTGGCAAGGCATACGACATGCTAGTGTCGAAGGGCTGAGGCGCGTTGGGAGGGGGACTCGACGGGGCGTGGGTGGGAGCCTTTGGCAGGTTGCTTGTCGCCCTTGCCTGATTGCTCGAGGTCGTGATGGACAGCAGGATACTAGAGTCGACATCTCCAGAAGCACTGGCTCGTTGTACCGTTGCCGAGACATGGTGACTGCCGTTGTATTGTCGCGGCGAGACGGGCGGATGGGCGTGGGCGCTTGTTAAAGGGAGTAGGCCGATACCAGTCACCAGCCAGGTAGCCAGTGCCAGTGTCGGCAAGCGCATGGCTACCCCGGGACGGCAAAAGGTGAGGAGGTAGACCGGAGAGAGTCGTGAACGCGGAGGTCGTGTGGAGCAAGAGAGACAAGGAGGAGAGAAAAGTCGAGCAGCGCGAACCCGCGAATTGACACGCTCGCTTCAGTGGCGCCGGTCATGGAGGTAGAGCTCGGGACACCGTCTCGGATTTCCTGCTGGGCGTGCTGGGCGATTGGGACCTGGTCCCCGATGCCGTTCTGGGAACGAGAGCAAACGCGGATCCTGGTATTTTGCAGACGATAATAACATCCTGGCCCTATCGTAAATACCGTAAACACCAACCCATCCCTTCCTGCTGCAGCCCACCGTCGACAAACGGCAGCACACATCATCCGGCGTACATGTTGGCAGCTTGGCAGAGTACCAGAGTCGTTTTGACGTGTTCCGGCCAGGCACTCACGTACTGATGGACTGTTTGTGCGGAGTCGAGGCCCATCCCGCACAGGGTGGGACAGGGAGAGCAGAAGAGGCTCTGCACAGGGACCAGGGGTTGCTTTCAGGGATCCCCTCGCCCAGGGCTCTCTGGCATTTGACCGGGTCTAGGGTACTGCCGAGGCCCGCCGGTGCTGCCCGAGTGACCGGTCGACCGGTCACCGCTCATGTGGGCTTAGGCGGCAAGCATGCATGAATATGCTCCCTACGAGTGCCGAGGACCTTGACAGTGTGCAGCGCTCAACGGCTGACCGACATCCAGGGTAGACCCCTGAACCTTCCGGCCCTCTGTCTTCCGCCAGAGACAATGGCCCGCGAAGCATATGGAGCGGACGAAGAATGTGTTTAGCATGATCCCGAAACGTTGTTGCGACCGCGTCCCCTTCGGTTCCTGCTAGCACCGCGTGTCAAGCAAAACCTTCGAGTCGGAATGGTTGGAGACATGAGTGGCACCTTGTTGTGCATACCTTCCCTCACGACTGAGGCCAATGTCGTATCTGTCAAGCAGATAGAGACGGTCCAACGGGTACTGGAAGTACGTCATTCGAGTCCCAACTTTGGCTGGAGACGCAACTTCTAAACCTTGGCGCCCCTTGGACCCGGAGTTTTCAGTTACTGTCGACTATCATGGAGAACGATTCCAGCCACGAGTACATGGTTCCCCGACCGAAACCTGCCGTGTGCTAAAACGTCAGGCCAGAACTCAACGCCGCACCGCTGGCCACGCATTTCAGTGGGGTTGTCGTCTGAACATAGCTCGCAGTTAGTTCGCACTGATGTTGTTACGTACGCGGTTTGGGCACTGTCGCCTTCACCCGAAGATTATCATATTGCAGTCCGGTACCCTTTGCCTGACGACTTTACTCCGCGGGCCAAAGATGGACTGCATGTCGTACCCACCAAACCTGGGGCCTCTAACAGACAGGTCCTTCGGGTCGTTCGTGGGCCGAGTTTAAGGCAAAGCTCAAACCAGGCATCGGGCCCAAGCTTGGCGGAACCAGGGAGGTGAACGATGGGTCTTTGTGCAAGAGTACAGCTTTAGCCGATCCCCCTCATGTCGGGTGCCACGCACTCCGACCTGGTCCCACGGGGTGCCAACATCTTGCGCAATCATTTGTGCTTGTCGTAAACGAGCAGCGCGCTTTCTTTTGGGTTATACAGCTGCCTGTCCCGAAGGCAACACGAACCGACTACAGCTGTGTACGGTGGTCTTTCTCACCGCAAGTGGCATGATCTCGCATTGCAAACTAGGTACTTCCGTCATGCGGTTGCTCGATGTCAGGACGGTTGGGCTGTTTGGGGGTGCGGTAAAAGGCAAGGAAACCCAGCAACCAAAGGGCGTTCCAACCCATTTGGAAGTAAAACGATGCTTGAACGTTCTCCCTGTTGGCGAGGCCGCCGGGGTTCACACTAAGAAGACCCGCCTGCACCGCGAAGCCGATGGCGGCTCCCATCTGAAACGCCACCTGGAGAGTCGCTCCGGCCACGGCACTCATCTCCGGAGGGACTGAGACCATGATCATGACGTTGACGGCAGTGAAGCAGGCTGCGTTGCCACCTGATCCAATAATGAAGGCAGGGAATAGCCATCGCCAGTACTCGGTGCCCACAAATGTGTAAGGACGACTCATGAGTGCGTACGCCACTGTTCCTAGGGCGCTACCGATGGCGACGGTCCATCGGGGGCGCGAGACCAAGGTGGGAAAGGCTGAGAGCACCATCACCACCACGAAGGCGGAGATACCCTGCGGAAGTACTCTCGCAGCAGCCAGAAGTGCACGTTCATGGTGAACGGAAACAAAGATCTCTACCAGCGCCAAGAAGTTCACGCCCCACCAGGCGTAGATCGGCGTAGCGAACACGATCCACAGCGCAAAGTTGGGTATTCTCCAGGTCGAATTGGGAAGCAGTGCCGTCGAAGGCGCAAGCTGGCTTTCCCAAACGAAGAATGTGGGGAACAAGAGAATGCCGAGGATAAAGGGGACGATGAAGCCCGGTTTCTTCCAGCCGTAGGAAGCTCCGAGTGTAAGACCGAGGATGATGAGAACGATGCCAGCGAGCATCAGAAGACTGCCGACGAGGTCGAGCCGCTTCAGTTTTGACTCGCCTTCGGGGCATTCGTGCTGCATGCCGACGACGTGAGGCACAACCTTGTAGGAGAGAAGGGCTGCCGGGAGGATAACGATGGCCAGAATTCTGAAGAACCATCTCCAGTCCTGCATCTGGCCGCCTTGAGGAATGTAGGCGACGAAACCCGCGACAACGATGCCGGCCACATTGGCGATGGCACCGGATACCCCGTAGAGCGTGAAGGCCAGTTCCAGCTCGCTGGTGTCGAACACGTAGACTATCAATCGATAGGATGAGGGGATCAGGCAGGCGCCAAAGATTCCAGAAAGTGCTCGCAAGACGAAAAAGCTGTACTTCTCGGGTAGAAAGCTGATGACCAGAGACAGGATGCCGAGACCCAAAAAGCCGTAGACAAACACCGGTCGGGGCGAGTAAAGATCCGAGACCCTGCCAAAGAAGAGCAGGAAGGCGGCAAAGGTCACAGAATACGACGTGATGACCCATGATTGTTGCTCGAAGATGATGTCGAGATCCTTTGAGATCGAGCCGGTCAGGACAAAGAAGGCAGAGTAACACAGTCTACAGTGAGCTCGACCTTTGCCAGGGCTTACACATCAATGAACAGTCCGAGGGAGAACAGGCCAAGAAGCGTCCACTTTGTGGTTTTGGAGAACGTTGCGGTAGCCACTTCTGAAACGACTTTTGCGGGCTCAACTTTGCCTTCATCAACCAGAGTCTCGGATTTGGCGGAATCTGGCCGAGAAGTGGTTGGTGTTGTGTCGACCGATGCTTCGGTGGCGGGCGGCGCTACGCTGGTTTGGAGATCTGATTGCGACATGATCAGAGTGTTGTCTGTTAATACAGCGACTCCAGAGAGTCCTCTCTCTTTATACACTGATCCCAGGTTGGTCCTTGCATCTGCAGAGCACCTGCTCGTGTAGAGGGGGTCGGCGTCCTACTGCTTGCTCGTTGGTGAGTAAGCCTTATTCAGCTTCTCACGACCGACGGCGAGATTGGCGCAGCTGTCTCAGCGGAGCCTGTTTGCGGACCCAGCAGCGGACGTATGCATGATAGAGATCTGGACATCAGTCCTCATCGAGACTGCCACGGTGTGGCATTGTTTCGGACCCGTTCAGACAAGGAATGAAGACTGTCAGTGATTACCAACATCGGCGGGATCGAACTCGGTGGCCGAGCATTGCGGCACGTGTGATGCAGGTTGTCCCCAGGGGTTATCCAGTTGCTCATTGAAGCTGTGCTAATCCGGGGCGTCAAGGCAGGTGAGACACACCCTGCGTCGTCCACTCGGGGGACCGCTGTCACTTAGCCAGTAGAGTAACTGTTGGATACGTGACACTGGGTCGCATATCACAGAGGTCCCCGTTGGCTCGGTATGTTGGATGCGAGATACATGTGACAACTATTCCCAAAGCGCATTACACTTTACTCTACTTGGGCTTCGCAGCCTCAGCCTGCAGGTCAGCAACACCCAGGTGCGATGCCTACCTTTTGAAGCTTAGCGAAGTCAGCCGCGGCCTGCTCCGCGTCTTTGGGGGGGCTGCTGCGAAGCTCGTCCTCGACCTTCAAGAACTTGACCGTGTCCGCCTGCATCTCGGCGTTCGGGCGTGCAGGGAAGTCGGAGGCAGCTCTGTCAGCTGCAACGTCGGCCTGGGAGTCCGTCTGTTTGTCAGACAGCGAAGGGAAGTGTGGACTTACCGGGTCAACGCCCGACCAGCGAACTTCAGCCCCTTGCTTCTATCGGTCAGCCGGAGCTCCAGAAACTCAAAAACTCACAGAGGACAAGAGTCGGACCCAAGAGCGGGCGGAAGCGCGAGCTGAAATGCGAGCAGTGAGGGTGAACATGTTGAGCAACGAACGAATGATGAGAATGGGCTCGAGGACGCCTCGACGTTCTTATGTGCTTTCACAAAGGTGGCCGCTGAATAGGCTGACGTAACTTGGTGATCACAAGACCATCCACCCTATTCGGCGCCTTCACACATGGCTAGTGCACACGGTGGGACGATTGCCGAAGAGTTGAGGATCAATTTCATGGAAGATCGACATTCCGAGTGCGAGATGCCATCTGTCCAACAAAGACTCGAAGTCTCCGCGTCGGATAATGCCAGTGAGGGCTGCACAACTTGACGCCCCGCATTCTAAGGTGGTGGCGTCGAGGCAATATCGCCCACCCGCGGCGCGTCTGCAGCCTCCTACGTAGACGGAAACGGCTGCATTTCCAACAAACCAATGCGAGCAAAGCAGAATCGAAAGTTCTCGGCGAGCTCGCACGGTGGCCAGACCGCCGAATGTCCGAGCGCATCCGAAGGTGGTACCCGGAAAAGGCCCCTGACATTATCATGTGAGTGCCCGATGGCTCGGACTGACGACCGTTCGCGCCAGCTGCTGCTGATGGAGCGTTGGTGTGAAGAGTTAGCAAAGCGATTCTTTTGTGTGTATGTGCAGCATGTGCAGGGGAGCCAGATGCGCATGTTGCTCACCTTGCAACGGCGAGTGACGTATCCAGGCACACCAGCACCGGCCTCCAGTTGCGGCTGTGCACATGACGCTAGTTCAAGTGGCGAGTCGTTTCCCCGGTGTTCAAGGCGACTTTTGGATAAATGTGGAACCGCGCTCCTCACACACCACTAATCCGCTTCTCTCACTATGATATACATGTAAGTGCTCTCCGCAGTCGGTTGCTGACTCTAGATTCATCATCTTCCTAGTAGTCGTCTTGTTGATCGTTCTCATCGGATACATCGGTAGGTGGAGAGACTACCCTTGGAAGCTGACCCTAAGTCAAGAGGAGCAAGTACTCGATCGATAAGCGCCGACACCCGCAGGACATAGAAGGTCGCCCTCCTACTCTTCGAGAGGTGACCGGCAGTGTTCTCCACAGGGATCGCCCACACGACGTGGAGTACACTAGCCAAGGCACCGTGCTCAACACTGGGCCGAGCCTCCTGGAGGAACGTAGACGAAACCGTGAGGCCGCGAGACAATTGCGTCCGTGGAATCGCATGTACGACGGAGACGTCGAAGGTGATATTGAACTGCCAACATACAGTGCGTTTGCTTCACCGGAAGGTGCTAACGATCAGCGGAGCGAGCCGCCCCGGGGACCACGCTGATGACCGACCGGGACGGCAAGGACGACGACTTTCCACCACCCGTCTCACGACAAGGGTCGTTCAGAGTTGAAGATGAGCTACCTCGTATGCCTCCAGCGGCAAGGACGAGATGAGTCAATGTCTTGTTGTTTCATGTATAATGTTCATTACACTACTTTCTTGTTACAATAGGAATCACGGGTCGATCTCAGTGTCGAAGATGAACCAGGCCAACGCCTTCATACCGGACGCGAGCTCCTCGGCGGTAGGTCGGATGAGCCGCGGCGGGAGCATGAAGCCGTACTGGAAGTTAGCGGTGCTTCGTCAATCATTCTCACCGTTCCGGTGTCTCTCATCTCAAGACTGTAGGACCAGCGCACTTCGGCGGTGGCATAGGCAAAATCCATGGCGTCCCCGGCAGAGCTGACATTAGTTTGGCGATGTAAGGATGACCCACCGATACGTGAGATCGCAGGCTTGGCCCGTTTGGTAGGACTGGCCCTCGCTCATCCGCATCGCCTTGGCAGCTCCGAGGCCGGCCTCCATCAGGTTCTCGGCGTCCGCGGGGAAATCCTCACACGAGTACGCATAAGGGAACATGACTACCGTCAGTGCTGTGCCAGTTCCATCACCTACACAACTGCCCATAAGAATGGACATCGACGAATGCCTTTATAGGGAACTCGCGCTCTCCGTCGATGGTGCCGTTCTGGAGGTAGTTGCCCATGATGCGAGTCTCCTTGGCTTCGAACGGCTCCTGGCCGGAATAGCTGTCAGAACAGGCAAGTCGCGAGGGACTGAACTGATATCCCCAGTTGGTGTTGAGATCGATCCCTGATTGTCAACTAGTTGCGTGACGACCGCACTCACCCTTACAAACGAGCCCACCGACTTCCTGTCTGTTCTTCTTCCACATCCGCGAGTGTTCATGGCTGTAGACATAGCCGTCCGGGTTGATCATGGGCACGACGGTGAACGTGTAGCTGCGAAGTAGCTCCTTCCACTTACCCTTGGGATTATGACTAGCATCAAGGGCGATGGCGTGGAGCAGGAACAACGCGGACGACGGGCCGACCCACTCACGAGCATGTTGGCCAGACTGAACAACAAACTCATACCTCGGCAAGTCGTCTTCTCCTTTTTTCTGTCCAGCACGGACGCTCCACGATCTAATGGGGCGCCCCTCCTCCGTCGTGCCGAGGTCGTTCTGAGTGACAAGATCGGGGAAAGCGTGCACGAGAGCATTGCCGAACAGCAGCATGTCGTCAAAGGAGTGGTACTCGTCGTGGAAGGGGGTCAAAATGTCGTTCATGTCCCAAGGTGGGTGTTCGGGGTCGCCAGGCTCGTCAAGCTCGGTGAGCAGCGAGGGCCGTGTCTCTTCCACCAGCTCCTGCAAGTTGGGAATCATGGTCGAAACGTCCCAGCTGCCGGGAAGAGCAGAGAGAACGGCGGTCCATAGGGCGGATGGTACGCGCACGTCGACTGTTGCATTGCCCACTCTCCATATGTCGAGGTCAAATGACTGGATATTAGCTTTCTGCGATCACCGAACTTTCCAAAACAGCGATGACGTTCACCGAGCTGTTGCCGAGCCACCGAACCACAGAGAACAACAGGCTAAGAAACCCACCAGCTCCACTCACCTTGAGCACCTCGACCAAAACGTTCCTCCTATCCCGCGACATCCCTTGCAGATTGAAGCGCTGTACTGCTTGCCCGTCGTAGCGCTCTTGCATGGTTGGTCGATGGTCGTGTGTGGGGTGCGAGGTGAATGGCGCCTGGGCCCCTCGGTCGTCGGCGTCCGAGGCCAAGCCACCAAGCACAGCAGGGAGAGCAAAGGCAAGCAGAAGGGCCCTCATGGCGATGTATAACGGTAAGACTTGATGCCGTGGTTGGATGAGATGAAGGATGGTAGTGATGAGAGGGATGACAAGATGCCCGAGGCCCAGTTAATCCATATGGTTGCCGCAGACCCGGCCAGGCACAGAATTCGCATGGTTTGACAACATTCCATGTATCTTATCCGCCCATACATGGATGACCTTTCTAGACACATACATACATACATACATCAGCAGTCGGCTTTGCATAACGATAAATCGCATATCACTAGTAACGCTTGTTCCATTCATGTCCCTCGTAGTTCTTGTTGTAATTATTATGACCACCTCGGCCCCTCTTGAACCCTCCTCTGGAGCTGCGGTGATAGGCCCCATCATCGTCGTCGTAGCGGCGCCTGTACAGTGCTTGGTCGTAGGAATCATATGACGACCTGCGCTGATGTGCTGCAGGTGGAGGCACCTCGGTTGGTGAAGCGCGATTCTGCGATGAGACAGAGCCATCACCTTGGGCGTCCAACATTGGCTGGATCAACACCTCCAGTTGTTCGACTTGAGCCTTGATGACCTCTAGGGTCTTTACGACGAGGTTGATGGACGTCGACGAGACAGCCATCGGCGTCGCGTGAGCAACACTTGCACGAGTCTGTCGAGGTGTGTAGACTTTACAGGCGTGATCGTATCTTGCAGAATCGTCTCGACGGTTTCGCGGCTCCGAGTATTCAGGAGGTTCGTCAGCATAACGGTTATTCTCCTGAGGGTCATTCGTGCGAGATGTGTAACGGCCAGGCGAGGCTGCTCGTACCCTCGGAGACGCAGATCGTCTCCTTGAGTTGTCGCGTGCGGCGTCGGGGTACGTCTGTTCCGGGCGACTCGCGGTCGACTGATTCGTTGGAGCCGCGTCCTGGGAAGGCTTGGTCTGACTTGAGGATCCGGGTTGAGGTTCTGAGTTCTCGCACTGCGTCTCTGAACCCGTCTTCTTGGCTGGGTTCACTTTCTGCTGCTTCAACGCCTTAAGCTTTGCTTTCAAGGCTTGAGCTTTGTCGTTTGGGGGCACCGTCTTGTGCTCAACAGAAGTATTCGAGTTTTCTCGCTGCAAAAAAGACTCGGCAACCTGCGTGATGAATGTCGAAGAGGCATCAGTACTCCGAGCGGCGCGACTAGCCTCCACCTGCGCTTTGAAGAGCTTCAACTTTTCGAGAGAGCTCAACTCACCGGGGCCAGTGGCCACACCGGCTCCAGCGTTGCTGCTTCCGGACAACGCGGCGGGGGGCTCGATGCCTACAAGATTGCTGAGATCTTTCAGGGTAGCATCCATGTCTCGATTCTGGGACGAGCCATGCGAGGTTACGACGCGAGTAGCGTCGCGGGGCATCGGTGATGTGGACGATTTTTGGGAATCAGAGTTGCGAGGAATGGAGTACTTCTGAGAGTGTGTGTTGAAGGGGCGGTATCCGTGAGAAGCACCTGGCCGACGATCGCTGTGATTGTCCCACTGCGTATCGCGTCGTCGCGGCGTACTGTAGCTGTTTGACTCGCTGTCACCATAGTCTAGTGATGAGGGCCCTTGCCAACCTCGTCCGTCGCGTTCGTTGCGCGAAGTGTAGCCGTTGTCACGAGGACGTTGACGTTGATCGTAATTGTTCTTCTGGTAGCGTTGCGGGTACTGCTGCTGCTGCTCCATCTTTGCTTTCCTCTTGGCGGCATAGTTGGGGTCAAAGTTGTTCCCCTTGTAACGGCCCGTAGGGTCATACGGCATGATTTGCTGCAGCAGTCAGTCTGCTGCCAGAACGCTGCGACGCACTTACATTCGTTGTGGATTCGACAGCGAACTTGATGGAAAGATCTCTGCGTAGGTGGACAGGCGCACAGGCGGTAGAGCGATGAAGCGATATCAACCCAGAAAGCCTGTGGTTCAACGGGAAGCGAGCAAAGTAGGTAATGATGCGCAGCGTATGCCAGCTGAGAGTTTGCTGCGACACGCGAAAGCTGCTGAACTGAAACCACGCACTGCTGGTACACTACGGTTGCATTGCTCTCTTGGTGGTTGAACCCTACGGAAACGGCCGTTGGACCGACGCGGGGAGCTAATGGCGTGCCTGGCTGGCTCCCCCGGGTCGCGTGGTCTGGCTGGGTGAGTAGTGCGTGCGTCATAAATCATCCACTCCAGTCCCTTTTTCATTTCCGCTACACAGACATGCCTGTTCTACCCACCGATTCTCCCTCCCCGGAGCGCTACGAGCGTTCCCCGACACCCGATCCCATCGGAAACGGTGAAGGATCCTCAAAGAGGCCGAGGTTGACGACAGATGGGATCCAGCGATACAAGGTGAGCCGAATGCGCGCGTTGCTGACATCAGGTCGACAAGCTGATGGCTAATCCGGAGCGTGAGGTCCGTTTGCCAGTTCCTCAAGGTCCCTTTGCCAGTGAGATTTTGGCTCGAATGCCGAAGGACATTGTCAAGTCGGTCTCTGGATCCGCAGCTGCTGCTGGGTCGGGCGAGTTTCACGTGTACAAGAATAGTCGAAGGCGAGAATTTGAGAGAGTGAAGCTCATGGAGGAACAACAGCGTGCGGTGAGTTCAAAGGCTGCTCGCGAACTGACCAGCAGCTCGCCGAACAGAAAGAGTTCCTGGCGCGGCAAGCGGCTCGAGACGCTGAGGCCGACGCAAAGACGGCAAAGAATCGCACAAAGCGTCAGAAACGGAAGGCTGCCAGGAAAGGGGGCGCTGCAGGCGGTAGGAGAGAGGATAAGGCAACGACTCCCTCTATCAGCAAACTCGCATCAGCCCCGTCTGACCCAACAAATGCTACACTAGCAGAGTCAGACGCGGGTGAAGGCTCCGCCCCTACCGTCGCGACCGGCGTGGAGATCAAGGTCCTGGATGACGACTGAGTCTTGTATCACATTACACCGGATGATATCCTCTACTAATGATCATACCTCGCTTGCTTCTTTGCTTACGCTCATGGACGCCTTCTCCTCTGAGGCCTTGGTAAGGTGATAGAGAGTGATGCGGCTCAAGTTGTCCAGGTCGAACGTAGCAAAAGCCACGATGACGATGAATTCGGGGAGAACTAACAGCACACCGACAGAATATGTTTCGAGTATAAATCCATCGATCTTGGTGGCGGCCAGTACACGGTACACACTCTCCAGCATCAGTGAACAACCGCACAGAACAACTATTGTCGTTGCGAGTAAGACGTTGCTCGTGGAACAAGGAAGTCTGTTCCAATGGAGAACCACGAGACCGATAGGGGCAACAATCACCCACGACGAGATGAAGATGAACAGTGCACCTGACGCAATTCGAAGACTCTTGGCAGTGTCGAAGAGGTCAAAGTCGAGCTTGTTGATGGCGACGATCTGCAGAACGGCGCCGATGACACCGATGACGGAGAAGACAACCAGGACCAAGTGACGAAGGGGGCCGAGAAACTTTGTGAACCGCCCAAAGTCACGTCCGCGCACAATACAACTCCTAGTCGATGAGCAGACACGAATTTCGTTCACTAACCACTCGTACAGGAGCATCAGGACCGCCTCTGCCAGGAAGAGGA
Source organism: Trichosporon coremiiforme (assembly GCA_039545355.1). Taxonomy (NCBI): domain Eukaryota; kingdom Fungi; phylum Basidiomycota; class Tremellomycetes; order Trichosporonales; family Trichosporonaceae; genus Trichosporon; species Trichosporon coremiiforme. The sequence goes on from BCJJ01000012.1 coordinate 1,356,860, forward strand.
AGCCAGCTACGAGCAAAACGCCCGATGCAATGAGAAGTGCTTGAAAGTTGGATGCTTTGGTCGGCGTCTTGGCCACCTCATATCGAACAACAAAAGTGGCAACGCGCACTAGAGTCAATGGCCTCTTCCTGTTCACTCACTCGCGGAGAATAGGATGAGGAGGCTGTACATGCCCCTATGCTCGGCCAACTTTGACAGCCACCTGGCCACCAGCGCGACCCCCAGCACCCCGTACACCATTGCCAGGGTGATAGATTGGGGTTTGGAAATTGACCGCGTTAAGATTTCAAGAGGATTGAGATAGGCTGACATGATGCGAGCTGGAGAAAAAGTAGGTTGACGTGACTGCTCTGACGAGCATCACGCAATGTGTTGCCTAAGTAGAGTTCCGCTAGGTGAGCTCGGGCCTTCACACCACCAACACCTGCGCGTCGCCGACGGTCTGCTTCCTACTTCTGACCGTGTGAGGAGGCCAATGCACTAGGGGTCACGTTAGATGAACCGTTCTCCGATCAGCGCTTTGCGGTGACCAGCGATGTGTGAGTAGCGTTCCCAGTGTCCAACGCTGCGAGAACGCAACGGGTACAAGATTACCAGTGCCAGGCAGTCGCTGCATGCTGCGTTGGCAATCCGACGCACGGTGCCGGGTCCGGCACCTTTGCGTTAAAGATAGACGCACGCTTCACCACAGCCGACCCAACCGACCCGTGCAACGTTGACAGCTCCTACTCGGCTCGGGTTCTAGGTCATCGGAGTGGTTTTCGCGGCTTTACATAAGTTTTCAGTCATCGAGCCACGTCAGATTGCACGTAGCGATCGCGTGGTTACACGCTAACCGTCATCTTGACCACATGACGAGTCCACCGAGGCGTGGTAAAGTTTTGCGAAGCCCTTCGGATTCAACGCAATCCCTGTAGTCAAGACTGTGCCTATGCATCGATCGACTCGCGATCACGCACGTCGAAAACTCGTCAGCGGAGTTAAATGTACAAGTAAAGTTGCGCGAGTAATCATCGTGTGCGAGGCACCCCACACCTCACCCTAGAATCCACCTCGGTGAGGTTCGCTTGGACTTCACTGGGACCACTACCTCGGCCATCACGTCGGTCGCCCGATCGACGATTCGCCGAAACGACTTCGCCATCGCTTCTCATCCGTGGGGACATACGACGGCAGCACGTTGCTGCATGTGCCTGATCAACCAATCGCTCATCGTCCCCTCGCCTCGGTGCTCGGTCAAGACTACGGAGCTGTCGGTCCGAGAAAGAAGATGCACCACGCAGTCCTCCGGACGTGCTTAGGAGTAGAGGTGCAAGTAATAATACATGTCTAAGTGTGTCTATAGGTACAGGAGGCTGCGAGCGACCCCGTGATTATAAAACTATTGTGATGGCGCAGTGATGCTCTTAGGCCTTGTACAAAGGCTTCGCCGTTGGCTGAGGAGATCGTCCGTGAAGCGGGTAGAAGTAGCCAGCCTTGGGCAGTGACGATGGCGAGGCAGATGCCGTAGAGAGCTCCGGGCTCGATAAGGTGCTCGAAGAGGAGGCAGAGGTTCCACGGTGGTGCATAGAGGGGCGTCCGGCAGTTGTCTCGCGCCGCTGCATCGCGGCGAAACCAGAGGTTGGTCGTGGGCTCGAGGGCAGGCTCTGAGTAGCGCGTGTCCGAGATCGAGTGCGCTTCGGCTGCATCGAGGGAACGATGGTGATCGACACCGGCTGTGACCTGGGCTTCGGGGTGGGCTGGATGGGCGGATCCTCAGCTTCGTCCTCGTCGTCGAATTCGAAATCGAGCTCCGGGTTATACGGTGGGAAGTGGACCAGCGGCGCGTGGTAGGTCGCCGGGGCGGGTTTATGCCCAGAGGTAGGAGGCAGGTTGATAACGGTCATGTTGGTGATATGTTTGTGGTGGTCGCGCTGTTGATCGTGGGGAGACAATGCTGACAACAAGTGCAGCCGCAATATATACTCTGCGATTTCGTGTTGTACGTCGCGACGTAAACGAGTTAGTCATTCCGTTAGCAAGCCGTCGTCTGTGCTTACGGTGGCCGGCGGCTGACATTCGTAAGCTCGATCGGATCCGTTCGGGTTCCAGGGCAAGCCATCGGTCTTCGGCGCAGACCCTAGGTGCAGGGTCCGACTCGGATTTCTCCTGCTACAGTGCCTGACAGAATTATGAATCTGAGAGGGGGACAAGTGGCTGCGGCCCGAGGCGCCGTCCAGGAGGCCGCGTGGTAGAAAGACTACCCCGCCGGCGACACCCAAAGACTCACCGTCGGCTCCGTGCCTGGGTGCTTATACCCTCGTCCATTGGTCAGACACATTGCCTCGACGGCCTCGATGCTGTTTCCATGTGACCTTCCCACCCTAGACCCTTTGTTCCCTTCCGTACCTGACCGCTAGCATCTCAAATCAAGGTGCTTCATCTCAAAGGCTATCGAACGCTATCTCAAAGGCTGCTCTCAGCATCTCAAACTGTTTGCACCAGACTCTCCGACTGGAGACGTTGCAGACCTGTAGAGGTCCCGATGCCCGCTTCGATCACGACGATCCCGGTTTATGCCCCCTCAGAGAAACTCCACTCCGCTCTAGAGCAACACGGCAATCAGCAACCGGCCCAGCGGACCATTTCCCCAAGCGTCGCAGATGTGCGAGACCGAACCATTGCGTCGTCGTGACTGGTACCTGAGCTACAAGGGACAGTCGCTTATGGGATTCGACGTGGCCGAAGGGTTGCCGTGATGATTACTGGTCATAGCGACGGCGGCGCCGCACGGCGGCCGTCCCTAGCCGCTCTAATTTTGTCGGTCTGCACCCCCTTCCGACGTCGACAAACGTGATCTTTCCAGCTTTCCAATGGTTTCCAGAGATTCGATACAGCCCACGACGCCCCTGGTGCATGCGACCCGTCCGCACGAAAGCCGTGCATACTCGCAATAGCGCAAGCAGACGCACACCATGCATAGCGACCTCGATATGTGACGGCTGAGGTACCCGAGCCCGCGAGCTCACCGATTCCGCTGTCAGCAGACCTGGAGAACAGACCTTTCTGCAATTTGAGGGCGGCCGCCTGACCGCAAACCACGTCGTCCCGTCGGCACGATCGACACGTCGCTTCGGATCGGTTCCAGCTGACCCCAACTGCGCCCCGCATGGTGGCAAGGCTGCATATGGCGGTCCCTGCTTCTATTTACAGGCGACCGAGGTTTTGCGAGCCGCGCCCCGGTAAGACTGCGGCACTGCGGACCGCTTCGGGGTCGCGGGAACGCATCTGGCAGCACATGCGCACTTAGTGTGTGCACATCTCGCTTGGGTTGGGCTTAGAAGCTGATGTTGCAAGCGAAGATGACTAGCTCGGCCCTTGTCTGGCAGCCGACGGCTTCGGTACGGCAACGTCCAGCGCTTACTCAGCGTTCAACTACAGGCTACTATTTGCACTGAGCGCTGCGAAGCTTGCGGCATGCGGCGTTGCGGCATGGCTGTGCAGATTTAGGGCTAGTCCCTTTTCCGTGATCAGCCGAGAGATCGCCGGAGGCGCAGGGCGCGGGGGCGAGCTGCAATGCAGAGACCGACGGACACCGGAAGCTCTCCGTCGACGCTGATCTTTCTTGCACGTGGACGTGACTGCGGGATTGACAGCGGACTGGGCACTGTACTCCATGATCTCGTACCAGCTTGGCGACCAGCCAAGCTGAATGGCAACGTCCAAGGCCTAGACTCGGTCTCGACTTGTCGGTGCTTCGTCAGCCCAGTCCAGCCTTGTCCAGGTCTCTTGGGTCTTTTCTTAGCCTCTTGGTTTTTCATGTGGGCTGCACTGAAGGGATGCTATTGAGCACTCGCAGTGGGGCTAATGGACATTGGGGGGAGTTTAGTCTTCTTGTGTGGTCTGGTCCGCAGCGCGCAGCGCATCAATAACAATGACACCGCCCTCTGCGTTGCACATGCTGCATCAGCGAACGGCACAGCCTGTTGACGTATTAAACTGGACCCCACCGCCGACACCCTCGCTCCTCAACTACTTGACTCACAAGCTCGCACCACCACCCCACGAGTACGCATTGTCCTTTCGCGGCCGCCATGATCATGAGCTTCCTCTCGCGCTCCCTTTCGCGACGCTCATCCACAAGCTCGACGACGTCCAGCTGTAGCGAACAGACCCAGTCACGTGCCGACGGCTTCAACCCTAGTCCTGCAATGTACTGGCACGCTCCCTGCGCAACGGCGCCTTTTCACATCTCCCAGCGCGAGGCCCGCAAGATCGAGCGCAACTACCAGAAGATGTTGCGAAAGGGCTTTGCTGATTATCCGAGGACTTGAGCGCCTCCCAAAAGCGGAGCACCGACATCAGGCAGCGTCCCAGCTCATGTCCACACGTGACCCAAAACCGCGCTGGTCGTTCCCCTCTGCGCCACCTCGAGCACGACATGAAGCGCCGACAGGCGTATAGAATCACATAGAGACATCGCAACACCGGAAATGGACCCTATAAACCGACGCTGGAGTAACTGGACACTCCCCTTATGTATAATCCATCCGACCGCAACTGCCGCGCCCTGCCCTGCAATATTGCGTTTATCAGTCACCTTAGCCATCCCCCGCCTTCCGAGTCAGGACGTGTCAGGACGTGCGGGGTTCCAGTCTGTAGTCTGTTATCATGCCCAGCGACATGCATCCTCAGCAACAGATACAGTTCGGGCAGAGTCGGAGCGCCGCAAGGTTCGGTAGCCGGGTGGCGATAAGGTTGATTGTTGGAGGAATGGAGTCAGTGCCATCCGATCTGATCCCGTCCGTTCTGGGCCTTATCACCTTTGGCCCTGACTACGACGACTAGCTTGGCGGTAACTCAATCACTTTCTTATCAGTCACAATGAATCGATCTTCAGCCCCGGGAACGCCAAGCGAGGCAGAGTGGTCCACACCAGACTGGGCTTGTTAGATCTTCGTGAGATAGTGATAAGCTAGGTACGCAATGAAGTCTTGCTCTGGCCAATGGGCCAGACCGATCCAATCAAGGCCCCGCTGCAGGCCAAGATCGTGGCCCCGCCAACTTCTTGGGTCCAACCACATAGAGATCAGACATCAGCGAAGGCCGGACTTGCTTGATATCCGAGGATCTGAAAGTCCGCTTCGACGACCTTAAAGGAAGGCGGTTCTCGCACGACTTGACGTCCCATCACACATTCTTCGCCTTGCAGTTCATCATGGTCGTGGGTGTCCTCAGCCTAGCCAGCAGTCGCTGACCACAGAACGTAACATATGACGCCTCCCTAGACATGGTTGTACCCGGGGCAGACGGCACCGATGTTGTCTACAACATGGGAGACATCGGCTTCAGTGAGTTGCTCGACCGTGACCAGCTGCTGACTCCAAGTCATCATCTGCATGGCCCTAGTCTGGCTCATGGTCCCTGGAGTCGGCCTCTTCTATTCCGGACTTTTGCGACGAAAGAATGCGCTTTCCATGATCCAGCTCGCCATGCTCGGTGTTGCTGTTGCCTCGTTTCAATGGTTCTTCTGGGGCTACTCACTCGCCTTTTCCGAGACGGCCAACGCCTACATTGGTGACCTCAAGCACTTTGGTCTGATGAACGTTCTTGAGGCTCCTTCCATGGGGTCGACCCGTCTTCCCGCCATCTTGTTCTGCGCCTACCAGTCTTGCTTTGCCATGATCACGATCGGCATTACCGCCGGCGGCTTTGCCGAGCGCTCCAAGATAGGGCCAGTCATGGTGTTCATGTTCATCTGGCTGACAATCGTCTACTGCCCTATCGCCTGCTGGACCTGGAACGCCAACGGATGGACCTTTAAGCTCGGCGGTCTGGACTTTGCCGGAGGTAGCCCTGTGCACATCAGCAGTGGTACTGCGTCACTCGCCATCGCTCTCTACCTCGGCAAGCGCCGCGGATACGGAACTGAGCGCCTTGCCTACAAGCCCCACAACACCACCTTCATCGTCCTGGGCACTGTGTTCCTCTGGTTCGGCTGGTTCGGTTTCAACGGCGGCTCTGCCCTCTCGGCCAACATGCGCGCTGTCCAGGCTTGTATCGTCACCAACCTCGCTGCTTCCGTCGGTGGAATCACGTGGATGCTCCTCGACTGGCGCCTCGACCACAAGCTTTCGGCTGTTGGATTCTGCTCCGGTGCAATCTGTGGCCTCGTCGGCATCACTCCCGCTGCTGGTTACGTTGGCTCTCCCTCTGCGGTTGCCATCGGCGTTGTCACCGCTGTTGGCGCCAACTTTGCGACGAAGATCAAGTACCTCGTTCGGATCGACGAGGCCCTCGACGTGTTTGCGACTCACGGCGTCGGTGGTCTGATCGGCTGCTGCCTGACTGCCTTCTTCGCCGACTCGCGCGTGGCCGGCTTTGACGGCATCACCGCGATCCCCGGAGGCTGGATCAATCACAACTACATCCAGCTTGGCTACCAGATCGCCGACGCCGTCGCGAGCATGGCGTACTCGTTCGTGATGACCACGATCATCTGCTGGCTCCTTCACTTCATCCCCTTCTGCCGCCTCAGGTGCGATGCCGAGGCTGAGATTGTCGGTATTGACGACGCCTTCCTCGGCGAGTGGGCCTACGACTTTGTCGGCGTCGACCGTGAGCTCGACTTTTCCCACGTCATCGAGCGTGAGTGCGCGGAGGCGGCCCGCGAAAAGTCTCTGCGTCACGAGAAGACTGGCGAGGAGGCGACCCGTGTCGAGACCAATGGAGAGGTCGAGATCAAGCCTGCCACGTCCTCCGCTTCTAGTGGTACCGCCGAGGCCAGGTAGTCTTTTTCATTTATCGCCTTAATCACGTCACACCAACGTCCTTCCTTACAAGAGTCTCCACGAGGCGATAGTCACATTGTACATATATCTATAGCAGGGCAGTAAAGTCTTTCGGGGCCATGAATATAATCCAGCACACTTTGATTAGCTGAGCAGCGGGTTTAGCCGGCGAACCCCACCTCCACTATTTGCCACCGTCGAAATGTAGGCTCCCAGCTCACAGCGGCTTGGCGTACACTGGCTCCGCTTCTGAACAGCCGAGTTCACCGGCCTCACCTGGGGCCTCCTGCGCAAAAGTCCTCTGTCCACCATCATCCACCATGTCAAGCCAAACGGTTCCAATCTTACGGGCAGGAGAAGAACTGTCACCAACAACGACCAATGACTCGCTAGGAAAGTCGAGGACCGGACGATCACCCGGTATCAGAGATCGGTTTGCTCGCGCGCTGTCGCCCGGACGAGCAGAGGAGCCGAGATCCCTATTGCGTGAGTACCGACCGCTGTTGATTGTTCAAGCATCATCGGATTTGCGCGCGAGCTCCAGGGTTCTACGCGGGGGAATGATCGCGTCCTTGCCCAGTGAAGCGGGGCAACGATCGCATCGTTGGTGCGGATTGGTGAATCGCGGGGCGATAAGAGGTGTCGTCGCAATAGCTCAGGCGCACCCTCTCCACGCGATCCACGCAGTGCCAGGCTGCTTCTGCAGCTCGGGTGGTCCAGGCTGATTGCGCCTATCTTGGACGGGCAGCGTTGGAGTCCCGCAAGCGCCATTGTGCTCTCGGGCTTCGTCGGCTGTGAAATACGCTCTTATCGCGAAAAGGCAGACGCAGCAGGAGAGATCCACCGGTGTGACCCTCCCGCCGGCCAATCACAGCCATCCTCCAGATAGCGCTGCCTAGTGTCTTTGATCGCGACCTCCTCGCTGCACTAGCTGCAGCCACCGGCCTGGGGGCTTGAATGCATGCACTGTGGCCCGAGACTCAGTATCTCTGCATTTGCCACCCAAGCACCAAGAGCCTCTTGATCTCTTGGCTCTCTGGGCTTGACTGAACGGCGATCGCCTTTATCATCGCCTTATCCTGTCAACCCTCGCTTCTCCTCACACTCCTTCAACTCCAACCCATCACTTTTCTAACCATCGCAGGCAACATGTCCGAAGAGCGTGGTCGCGATCAGAGGATCTCGACCGGCCGCGGCGGCGCTGGCAACCTGGTCCGTTCCGTCAGCAGGGGTCCCGATCCCGACGTCGTCCCCGGGGCTGAGCGCGGCAGAGAGCTGCGCGACCCGTCCGTTGAGAGGGTGAGTGTCTACTATCTTACTTAGGCTAACGCGCAGGTTACTCATGCCGGGCGCGGTGGTGCCGGAAACATTCGCTCGCCCTCTCGCGACCCCAAGCGCACCGCCATCGAGGAAGCGAACGAGGACGCTCTCCAGGAGCAGCTCATCGCCGAGCGGCGTGGCCGCGAGGCCGATCTTCCCACCTCGAGCGGCCGTGGTGGAGCTGGGAATATCACCTCTGCGGCGTCGCGCTCTCGTTCTCGCTCTGCGGCCCGTGATGCTAACAACTCGCCGGCTAGAATTCGCGAGGCCTCCCGCACCCGTCTTGGTCCGACCCATGCAGGGCGCGGTGGATATGGTAATATCACCGAGGACATTGCGGAGGAGGACCTGGAGCGGCGCGCTCAAGAACAGCGCTACGAGCAGGAGGTGCGGAGGAAGTACGACGAGGAAGAGTTCGGCAAACAGTGAGTCGCAACCGAATACAACGCTGATACCAGACACTCGACTGGCCGCGGCGGTGCAGGATCCGTTGGGCAGAATTTCTCGCCCGTCGACATCTCGAAGCTATCAATAGAAGAGCGCGACGCACACCAGAAGATGGCTGCCCAAGACCGTCCCGTCATGAGGGGCGGTCGGGGCGGTGCAGGCAACATCCGCGAAGACCATCACCGTGGCCGCGACAGTAACGGGGGCGGCGTGTTCGGCAGCATGCTGCGTTCGCTGTCCCGCGCCGCCAGAGGCGAAGGTCACGCGCATAAGGAAGGCGAAGTTGCAAAGTAATTCACCCGCATTCCATGCTTTGCGTCCATGTTCGTGTATAGTTATTTAGTCTCCTCTCACTGATACGGTTATGGTTGTGCATTTATTGTCTCTGCATGTGATACGATGCGAGCGATGTTTCCCAGGTGCCGTTGCAGACGGTACAGCTAGAAAGTGGAGGTTCCATTGGTTGTAACTACATCATCCACCACGACCAACTGCATCATCCACCACGACCATGTCCGAATCAGATCCGCTCGAGCTCACCTCACTCGACACCGAGTCGCTTCTCATCGCACTTTTGAACGCAGAAAAGGTGCGTGCGAGTGGCCGCCCCGCGCAGCGTTGCCCCACTTGCCACTGCAATTTCACTAACGACAGGCGATTCCTTCCCTTCTGCAAGATGTCAAGCCAGTCTTGACGCACCTGAAGGAGAGCGATCCAAGTGAAGAGGTCGGAACAGCAGCGAAAGAGGCCGTGGACCGGTACATGAACACGCTGGATGTGAGTTGGATGAGCGGACGAGGGCCGACCCGGCGACTGAACGCACCTGCGGCGACCAGAGTGTCGGGAGTGTTGCTGTTCCAGTAGCGAGGAGCTAGCATCGGTGACGTGGAGCCCAGTCAACCCGTGTTACCCAGTGTTGCTCTGGCCGCTACCAACACAATGGCATTATCGCCGCCGAACGCTTTACCTAACACCACCTGTAGCTCAAGCTGACGACCAGAAAATCCAGTTCATCCTCCGGCAAACGGTCTACTTCTTGCGCGAGACGCGGTCCGCCCCGAACGCGATGCTCCCACCGCCCGTGGACGGCATACCGAGACCGTTCGCGGCTTTGCGCGGCGAAGAGGTCGGGCTCGGTCTTTATGGCCTCCGCGTTGAACGCGACACGTTGAAGCTGCTTCAGCAGAGCGTCGAGAGCATGCGTGAGCAGAGCCTAAGGCTCGGCGAGGAAAAGGAGCCTGACGAAGAAGCCGACCGGACGGACCATCCCATGGAGGAATAAAACACCCGCTGTATAAAATGTAACATGTAAACTTCACTCTTCACACGAGAAACTGATGCATCTACTGCTCGCGCTAGAGGCACAAGCTAGAATAGAAGTAGAAGGTAGGGCAGTATGAAAGGAGACGAGCGAAAAGCGAAGTTGAACTGAGTGTTACTCAGGTGTATGTACAAACAAGCGTGTTCTGACAGCCCCAAGAGCTCTTGACATGTCTCTAAACAGACGATTCAAGAAAGTCGCTTAAGAGCGCTCACCACGGAGACGGCGGGCGAGCTGGAGGTCCTTGGGCTGGATGGTAACACGCTTGGCGTGGATAGCAGCCAGGTTGGTGTCCTCGAAGAGCGAGACGAGGTAGGCCTCGGCGGCCTCCTGAAGAGCACCAATGGCCGACGACTGGAAACGGAGGTCGGTCTTGAAGTCCTGGGCAATCTCACGAACGAGACGCTGGAAGGGGAGCTTGCGGATCAGAAGCTCGGTCGACCTTGGTCGTCAGTGACCCGTGCATTGCAGCTAAAACTCACTTCTGGTAACGACGGATCTCACGGAGAGCGACGGTACCGGGACGGTAACGGTGGGGCTTCTTGACACCACCAGTGGCGGCGGTGGGGGCAGACTTGCGGGCAGCCTTGGCAGCGACTATTGAACGGAAGAGGCAAGAGCAATGCGGATGGGACAGGGAAGCACGTCAGTACGGCCGTCGTTGTAACGATATGACGAGACTTACGCTGCTTGCGGGGAGCCTTTCCACCGGTGGACTTGCGGGCGGTTTGCTGGGAGCGTTAGAGTCAAGACATAGGACAAGCTCGGTGGCGAGAGAAAGACGACGGTTGGGTTGGTGAGAGTCGAAGACCTCTCTACGGGCGCACGGGCGTGCATGTAGTGTCGTCGGATGCATGCGCGGTGCATGCACTGTCGCTGATGGGTGGATGCATGGTGTCGAGGGTGGTGCGTGACGATGCATGGATGATGGTGGTGGGGTCGGGTGGGTGGTGTGGCGAGACAACTGCGCAGCATGCACCACCCGACGCCTTCCTTACGCAAACCGAAGTGAAATTGTGGTGCAAACATACCTTGGTGCGGGCTGTATGGTGGGGGATGCGTCAGCATGGGTTTCACTGTGGTGGTTGGTGGGCCCGAAAGGCGGTGGCGCGGCCAAGATCGGAGAGGGTCGACTTACCCATTTCGTTGGATGTTTATCGGGCGGTTGGTTGTCCAGTTGTCGTGGAGTGAAGAAGTGTGAGAAAGAGAGATGCAAGTGTACGACGGGGGAGAGTGAAGAACGCTGTTTGCGGGGGAGGGTTTATGTGACGGGGAGCGGGGTCTGACTCGGAGATGCACAGAGGATAGAGCTTGTGGAGGTAGAAGTGGGGACGGGTGGTAGGGTGACGGGTGCGGGCTTAGACTAAGGGGGGAAAAGGAGCCGGAAGAGCTGACTGGACTCTGGACTGGTTTGGGGCGTCTCTTGGTCTTGGTGTGCATCGCATCGCCGCCGCCAACCACAGGAAAAGGCGGCCTGAGCCTGTGTCGTGGGCATGAGCGCGTGTGGCCGCTGGTGTACGGCAACCGTCCACGGTGGGAGACCGATGCACAACTCAGCCTCAACCCCGACGTGTCAGATTTAACGGCGTTACGGAGTTATGATTGTTGGTGTGCACAGGACTGTCAGTCGAACGGTCGGGGACTTGAATCGATCGGCCCCTCTCAGATTCGTAGAGGTCCCGAAATTCAGCAAGCTTTATCGGTTCATCGGAACGCCTTCAGCCATCCTCTCCCTTGTCACACTCATTCCTCACTCGCCTGCACACCCAACCCCTGTTGAGTGGGCCCTCGCTTCGGATGCGACACATGCGCATTCATCCAGCTGCATCAGCTGCTTAAGCAAAGTAGTGCATGGGCGAATTTCGGCTGCGGTCGCAGAATCAGGATACGTCGGTAGACGCCGAGTGCCACGGTCATGAGACGCAGATCCGTTCTCTTTTCACGGCTGCCCACCGTTGACACACGGTCCAACGCATGGCGAGTTGCATGGCGGGTGGGGAGAGCAGGTGCTCATGCCCTCAGTGATGATTCCTGATCAACATCTTCTGCAGCTTCCATGGAGAACAGGTTCGCAGCTTCGCAGGGTCTTGATCAGGTGCACGGATCGGGAACCGATAACGCCAAGGAATGATCGGCGCCACGTGGATTCCGGCGAAAAGCCTTATTCACGTGACACCGATGGAATGGTTGCTACGCCGTCAGCGGCTCGTCCTGGCGAGCGGTAGGCGATGGCATCGTCAGCCAGGCCAGGGTGTGAACGAGTCTCAGGTCTGCAACTTGACTGATGATATCATAACCTATTATTACATTTCGAGATTTAAATTACTGGGGAGGGTCGATGATGCACTTGATAACGGGCTTGCCGTCCTTGCCATGGCCGTTCTTGGTAATATTGAAGGCCTCCTCGGCATCCTTGAAAGCATAGCGGTGAGTAACGAGGGGCTTGAGGTTGACGAGGCCACGGGAGACGAGGGAGATCGAGAGGGGGTAGTCGCCCTCACCGTAGCGGAACGAGCCGAGCACCTTCAGCTGCTTGGTGACAATTGCGAACATGGGGATAGGGACAGTGCTGGGACCCATGCCAACCTGAACGAAGCGACCAGCGGGAGCCAGGAGCTGAAGACCGGTGCCGATGCAGACGGGGGCACCGGTAGCATCAATGCAGACCTGAAGAGCGTCGAGGCCAATCTCGGGAATGTTGAGAGTCTCACGGAGGGCGGCCGCGTTGCGCGCCTCGTAGGCCTCCAGGTCCTCACCCTCCTTCTTGGCAGGCTGGGGTCAGCAAGCCACTTGGAATACACCGACTCACAGGAAGGTAAATGTCGGTAGCAGCGTAGCTCTTGGCAAAGTCCAGGCGCTCCTTCTGAATGTCGACGGCAACCACACGGGCAGCGCCGAGAGCCTTGGCAACGGCCATGCAAAGGAGACCGACAGGTCCAGCACCAAACACCACTACGTTCTCGCCAGAGCGCAGCTGAGCCAAGGTGTTGAGAGCGTGGGTTGCGACGGAAAGGGGCTCCATCATGGCGCCATCCTCGTCCGAGACATTGTCAGACAGCTTGTAAAGGAGGTCGTAGGGGAGCTTGTCTGCCAGTCAGATTTAGAAACACAAATTCCCACTCACAATAGCGGCACAGAGTGCCATACTGGTAGGGCGGGGTCGCAGCGAAGGTCATGTTGGGGCAGAGCTGACGTCAGTTGTGTGAGACCACGGCCGACTCACCTCGTACTTGCCGCTCTTGCACATCTCACAGACACGGCACCCCATGCCGGGCTCCAGAGCGACGCGGTCTCCGACAGCGAGATTCGCCGAAGCGGGGACTTTGGGGCCAACCTTGACGACCTTTCCACTGCTTTCATGGCCAAGACACATGGGCTCCTTGACCACAAAGGATCCAATGGCACCGTGCTCGAGGTAGTGAACGTCCGAGCCGCAGATACCAGTCTTTGAAATGGCGACGAGAACCTGGTCGCCCTCGATCTCGGGAATCGGGCGCTGATGTTAGGATCGACAAGGTCAAGACCTGCAACCGAGTTTGGCACTGTCCCGGCTGAACCCCCAGACCATTCACAAAGCTATCACTCACCTCCTCGATCTTGACGTCGTGAACGCCGTGGAGAACAAAGCTGGGGTTGTCGGTCTTGAGCTCGGTAGTAGTAGCCATTTTGTTATAGGCGCAGTAGATGGATGGGAAAAGACAAAGATCCCCCAACCAGCGCATATAAGGCTCTGCCAGTGTCGTCAGGCTCTTGACGGCGGATACTGTCAGGAGCGATAACCGTCTTTCCACCGAGAAACCGCCGACGCGGTCTCTCACGGCACTGGAGACCACGTGACTCGATCTGTTTACGAACGCGACCCGACGACATTCGCGTACCGATCGCTCATCAGGACCAACAATTCGCAGCGAACACGATGGTGAAAAAGCGCGGGGGTTCGGTCTCTTTATCGGCCTCCGCCTCCGGGCCATCGACGCCCGCCATCGTATCCCCCGAGCGTGAAATCCCGACGCTCGCCAGCACCAGCGGCCTGGTAGATGCCGCCGCCGAGGGCACCCCGACACCAAGCTATAACGCGACGCCAGCACCTGGCCACAATGACAAGGTCGCACGACCAACACAGATTGTTGCGGGGAGCGGTGATGGGGTCGACCGCGGAGCGGAGTGCTTCACATGGTCCGAACTACCTATGAACAGTAAAGGTACGCTGCCAACGCTGCACTTGCTAACAATAGGCTACCGCTACTCGTTCTGCGCGCCCTCGCCCAACACATCCCCATCTCCATTGTTACCGTTTTACCGCACCATACCTGGCCCCTCGCCGTCTCCGCCAGTCTCAATATCATGGCTCGATCGGTCTGCCTTTCTTCGTCTGTCGCCAGATGGAATGACCTGTTTCACCGACAAGGGCTTCCGATCCGGACGCGGTACACTCGCTGTTCGCGAAGGAATCTGGTACTTTGAGGTCCTCATTGAGAACGGAATAGGGTCTAGGGGAGCTGCCAAGGGTTCGGGCGACAGCGGCAACCCCCACGTACGGATTGGATGGGGTCGACGTGAGGCTGTTCTGGACGCGCCTGTCGGCGCATGCGGCTACAGCTATGGAATCCGGGACGTCAACGGGGAAAAACTCCACATTGCACGTCCGAGACCGTACGCCAATAAGCCCTTCTCGACTGGAGACGTGGTTGGGTGCTTGATCAGCTTGCCGAAACGACCGGAGCCCGAGGGCCAGGACGATGCCGCTTACGTGAAGAGGTGGCGCGTCCCTCTCCGCTACAAGGGCCAGCAGTATTTTGAACAGGACGAGTACCCGATTCAGAAGGAGATGGAGTCTCTTGTCAACCGGGAGGGAAAGCCGCCCGTGACGGATGTCCCGGAAGTCAAGAAGAGCCTCAAGAAGAAGAAGGGCGAGCTCGAGCCTGCGGCCCCAATCAACCGTGAGCTCAAGACACTGGAGGGAAGCTACATCGAGTTTTTCATCAACGGCGTTAGCTGCGGCAGAGCCTTTGAGAATATCTACGACTTCCTTCCCCTGCCGCCCTTACCTGGCCAGATTCCCCCACCAAAGAAGCGCAACACCGGCGACCGCGAGCGTGCGCTGTGCCATGACGACGGCACGCTGGGCTACTTTCCGATGGTGTCGTGCTTTGGACGCGGCAAGGCGCGCGTCAACTTTGGGCCAGACTGGTTGGCGCCCGTCGAGCTGCCTGCGGGTACGCGCGGCGTAGCCGAGCGGTGGGACGAATTCCGTGCCGACGAGGAACGATGGGATCAGCGGGACGAGATCGAATTGACTGAAAAAATCAACAAGGACCTCGAGGCAGCACGCGTTGCCGAGGAAGCCGCAAAGGCGCGCGGAGAGTCGGAGCCACAGCCAAAACGCCCGTCCAAGAAGAAGAAGCTCGGCACCGGCGCTAGCAACGCCAGCACACCCCTCAACGGAACACCCGTGCCCGAGGCTCACCCCCTGCCTCACTTTGAGGGCACGCCGGGTCCGGCCAGCACGCCTGTCGCGCCGGATCGAAGCTCGCCGGCGCCCATGGATGTGGATGAGGAACGCAAACCCGATCTGCATCCGCACAGTCCGGTTCCCGAGGTCAAGCAGGAGCGGATGTTTGCTTGTCACATGCTATCCCCTCCCACTCGAACCGAGCTGACGTTCACGCCATCCGACATTCCTGCGCGGCTGCCTACTCCACCCCCTCCCCCTCGAGCGTTGTCCGAGACCAAGGACGAGCCCATATAAACTGTTGTACACTATTGCATGAAATACCCAAATGGTTCTAATAATGCTCTATGCTATACCTAAACGTTCGCAAAGTACTTCCACTCCTCCGGAAGACCCTCCTTGGTGAGGTACTTCTTCCCTCCAAGCCATCCCGCAACGGCTTCCCGCTCATCCGCGCCGTCGAGAATGTCCACCCGCCCCTTGCCATCGAGGCACATGGCCGCCCAGCCGACGAGGATCATGCCTGGGGGGCGCTGGTCGAGGCTCTTGATAACGTCTGAAATGTTCTCAAGAGTGGACAGGATCGCGCGCTGATCGGGAGACGAGGCGCGCTCGACAATGGCGACAGGAAGGTGGGGCGGGAACGCAGCGCCGTCACGGCCTTCGTGGTCGGACGACAGGAGCGCCTCGAGGAGCGAGTCGATGCGTGCGACGCCCATGAGAATGGCGAGCGTGCGTGACTTGACGTAGCCAGGGAGCTGGATCGCGGAACCGGCGCGTCCAACACCGGTGCAGAGGACAAGGCTGTCGGCAACACCGCGCTGCGTAACGGGGATGCCGGACATGAGGGGGCCCGCGAGCGCGCTGCTGACGCCAGGGATGATAGCACACTCGTACCCGTGCTCGCGGAAGTAGAGGACCTCCTCGCCACCACGACCGTAGACGAAGGGGTCGCCCTGCTTGAGGCGGACGACCGTCTCGCCGGCGCGCGCGCCCGCGATCGCCAGTTCCATGAGTTCGTTCTGCGCACCGTCCGCGTTGCCGGGGAACTTGCGGGCGATGTGCAGCTTGGTCGTCTTCGGGATGAGGGCAATGATCTCAGCGGGGACGAGCTTGTCGCTGAGCACGAGGGTGGCGTTCTCGAGCGCATGGCGAGCGGCGACAGTGAGCAGACCCGGGTGGCCGGGTCCAGAGCCGACGAGCATGATTCGGCCCTGGCCACCCTCGTGGTGCGGCAGCGGCTCAAGCTGCAGGTCGCCCTCGAGCGCGGTGTCCATGTCCGCCGACTTCAAGTTGGCAAGCGCATCAAACGAGTAGTACTCGCTCATCTGCTGGACCCAGCGCATGCGGCGGAGCTGGTCATCAACGTCGCCGCGCTTCTGGGGCACGGGCTTGTTCAGCGGCGTCGACTCGTCCTCGTCGGAAACGCTGCCCCTCGCGGCTGAGCGAAGTGAACCAATGTTGTCAACGGCAGCACCGACGGAAGAGGGAAGCTTGGCGGCAATCTCGCGGCGGATGCGGCCCGCCAAACGGCAGCCCTGGCCGTTGGTGCTGACAGCGACCTGAAGGTTCGAAGGGCCGGCGGAGCCACGGAATCGGTGCACAGAGGGGAAGGTGTACGTCGAGAGCTCGGGGTGGTCGGCGACGTTGACCGGGATACGGAGCTTGCGCGCAGCGGAGGCAATGGTGTTTGCCACGTCGAGGGCCGTGTCACTGTTGTCTGTCGAAATCAGAGTGTCGGTAACGCACACGAGCGAGGCGCGCTTCTCGATGAGGAACGCCTGCCAAGCTCCGCTGCTACCGCCGAAGCGCTCGAAGCGGATCTGGCCCTGCTGGATACGCCACTGCAGCTCTTCGGGAAGCTCGGAAGAGGGCTTGTCGCTGACGACTGTGACCCATGCTTCGGCGTCGAGGAAAGTGAACACTCGCGAAGCGGCGAGGCGGTTGGAGCCGACGACAAGGGCATTCAGACCCTTCGGGTGGAACGTGAGAGGGAGGGGAGCACCGCCGATGGGGTCAACGAAGGGGGTATCCGTCGAGGCGCGCGGGGCCACCTTCTCGTCGAGAACTTCGTGCTGAGCACCCTGGGTCTGAAGACGCTTGCCCTTGTTGTAGCCGCGGGAGAGCTGGCGCGAGAGTCCCTGCGTGAGCTGGAGAACGGCAATAGCCGGAATCACGATCCACGCGCAGTTGATCGGCACCCAGAAGCCCCAAAGCGTCAGGGAGTCGTTGTGCGCAACATTGCAACCGCCACAGAAGTATTCTGCTCGTCAGCTAAACATCGAAGCGCTTCTGTACTCACCTTGCACCATGTACAGAATCGTCTTTGACGAGGTCATGGAAAGCGTAATAATGGCGACCAGGGGCGCAGCCGGGTAATCACCGAGGAGCAGGGAGACAACGTTAAGCGTAGCCTCGAGGTAGTTGAGAGCGGCTGTCGTCAGTCATCAGCTCACAGTCAGCCACCCACATTGAGCCATAGTGAACCCGGTCTTTTCCTCGAGAGCGCGCCAGCCGTAGGCAAGATCGACGGCCGAGTAGGGCAGTTGGCTGCCGTCAGCTCATGTAAACCGCCTTACTCACTTGTACGGAGCCCAGATCCAAGCAAGGTCACCTCCGATCATTGACCGGGGCATGTAGAAGCAGTAGGTCGCGTCTGCGAGTTAGTCAGATGAGCAGTGAGTGATGAGTGACTCACCCCAGAGGACGATGACCGTCGAGAGCGCGAGCCATGCCTTGATCCAGGTAGGGGTCGTGTAGACCATGCTGGACGGGTCAAACTTGGGGTATGAGGGGGACAAAAAAGAAGAGGAGCGTTGCCTCGCTTTGCACGTCATGGCTGGCTTATGAGGGGCTGGCAGAGATTTTGTCGGGATGTTGTTGCATAGCCGTAGATTCGGGTTATCTCAGCGTTCTGAGCTCGCCATCGCGACATGACTTATCACGTCGGCCATTAGGAATTGCAGGATTAGACCCTTTACCCTGATCTCCAGATATGGCGACATCGGTTTGGGTGGGGAACGGCTGAGACGGTCGGATACGTGTCACGTGTTCGGAATGGCTGTCGACGGCAAACGCGGAAGTCGAACTTTGAGGTGTCCCCGAGTGTTTTGCCACCCAGGGTAAACCAGCGGGACCAAACCGCGTTATCTGTGCACATGGTTGAGGATCCTCGAGAACGCACCCGATACACGCAGGGCTATGACTAGTGATAGTGGACCTTCTAGTTATCAACAGCATCGGCACAACGCTCCCTTTCACACTAGCCCTATCTATTGCCATCATGGCCTACCGATAATTGGATTCTCTGTCTATAACCAGCACCTTGTTCTGCTCCGGTCAACTCAGCAATGTCGACCAACCTCCAAGATTACGTCGAGCTCCTAACGGCTGAACAACATGTTCAGCTGGATAAGCTCCGGGAGAGCGCCCGTAACGGTATCCCTCCCCGCGTCCGTGGAGTGAGTGTAACATCAACCTTCCACCATCACTGACCATTAGGAAGTCTGGATGTATCTCCTGGGCGTGCTCTCTGAGGACAAGACGTCAGAGATGACACTCATGAAGCAGCTCCGTATCAACTACGCCGCCCTTCCGTCAACTATGCCTTCCGAGCTCACGTCCTTAGTGCTCCATACCGCATTGGCGCATCACACGAGGAGATTTGAGAACCCCACCTACGAGAGCCTCATCACTGCGCTGACTGCTGAGACGTCAGCGCCACTGCAAGCGCAAACCCAGACCGTCCAAGGCTCATCTGGTTCACGGTCCAGTTCGGTGGGGACCACTTCATTGACCTCATCGTCTCTGCTCAACAACTCGTACGCCTCGTCTTCGCCGTACACATCGTACTCCAATTCGCCACCAATGTCCGGCACGAATTCCATGAATCCCCCGCATCTGTCTCTCGACGACGGCACGCCCGCGGCCATGTTCAGAGCCAAAGGATTCTTGATCCCAACGCCGTCGGGTCCGCCTTCGAGGCATGGGTATATTGCTCTGATAGAGGAGGTGCTGGGAAAGTACTGGCATGCTTCTGGGTGCACGCCGCAACCGGGGGACGCCGAGGCTGAGCCGCACGGTGATCGTTCTCCTCGTCCCAACTGGCGACCCGGCGAAGCGCCTGCACCAGCAGATTGGGTCTATCTCGCTACGCCCTTTGTATGCTGCTTGGCACGACCGATCGCTGTGTTTTATGGGTTCGAGAAGCTCATGGACCGGATGAGTGAGTGCCGCGCGGCTATTCTTGCTGACTGTTCAGAAGAGTTCCCTCCTCTGCCTTCTCGATTGGGCACCATGCTCGGCTTGTTCCGACTCGCCTTACCAGAGTTGCATGCTTACTTTGAGGACGAGCAGGTCCCCATGACCCAAGTCGCAATGTCGTGGATGACCACTCTGCTGAGCAGAGAGATGTGGCTTGGCGACGTGCTACGCTTGTGGGGTACGTTTCCCGAAAGATGTCGAGCTAACGCCAGACTCATACTTTGCCTCTAATGACATGTTTGAGCTGCACTGTTACGTCTGCGTAGCGATTCTTGCCACGTGCAAAGAGTAGGTGCAACCTTGAATCACTTCCCTGACGACAGAACACTGGAGGAGCTAGACGGATCAGAGGCAAAGCTGATGTTGCTTGACTTGCCGCCTATGGATGTCGACAGAGTGAGTGCGCAGTGCACCCACAATGCTGACCGCAGCTCCTCCAGGATGCTCGCAATCTCAAGGTGCAGTACGCCCTTCCCGGACCAATCGACGACGAGGATGAGGTGGACTATGGGTCGAGGACCAGCTAGACAGTTGTTATTGTATTTCATGTATTGCATTGCATTTGGCAGTCTCAGCTGCGTAACTCCTGCGTTGTGCTTGGGACCATTAACGTATTGCACTCACACATGCAAAGGGCTTCCGCCACACAGCGGGGTCAAATATTTCCAGTGATTTTCGTCATTTTATCCGGCTTCAGAGCCAGTAGCGCTACAGCAATCATCACCACGGCACAGCCTGCATCTCTTCACCAACCACCCATCCACCATCAAGCATCCCAACTTATAGCGTCCAACGTGCAGGACTATCATCAGATTACCATCCACTGTCAGTTGGTATCGTCTTTTGTTGGTGCACCCATCCTTGTGGGGCTAGAGACATCGGTTCTTGAACCATTCAGGCTGGCGTATCCGCTGCTTGTAGATACAACGACTGATCACTAATCGCCCCTCCTGGACGCTGTCTGGTTCTGCGAGATTCTTAGACAGGACTTCGTTGCAGCAGACTCGACCATTGGTGGCTTTTGCTCCACTTAGTAACTCATCCTTTGGCTCGTCGGACCACCATGTATGGGCACTATCCACCTCAGCACCAGCAGCCGAATCATGGCGGCTACTACCCGCCACCAGACCCATTCCGCGCCTGGTACGCGGATCGACTGTCGGAACTCACCTTCAACTCCCGGCCGATTATCCAGAATCTCTCAATAGAGGCTATGAAGCAGCGCGACCAGAACAATTGGCAGGCCATGCAAGCTATTGTTGAGGAGATCGAGGGAGCAGTCCTTCGGGTACGTACCTACTAGCTGACCACCTAACTAACTGTACAGGCTCCGCCGCAAGGCAAGCTGCCCCTACTATATCTGATCGATTCGATCTCGAAGAACGTCGGCGCTCCGTACACCGACAAGCTCCTCCCGCCGATCATGCCCCGCCTTTATCTCCGAGCATATCGGGAGGTTGACGGCGTCACCAAGTCAAAGATGGAGGAAATGCTAAAGCTCTGGCGCACCGGCGGACCGTACGGTGCCGAGCTCTATCCAGCTGGAGTTCGTGAGGAGGTAGAGCGTGGAATCTTCGGATCAGCCCTTCCCGCTGCTACTCCGGTTCCTCCTGCAGTCGCTACGCCGCCTCAGCAGCTCACCCAGCAATCGGTCCAGGCCACGCTGCGCGCCTTTCTGCGGGAAAAGGAGGAGGAGATGGCCCAGGAGTTCTCGATGGCCAAGGCGAAGCGCGTCGATGTTCTCGTGAAGATCGACCAGCTCCTCTCTTCAACGCAAGTATCGCCGAATGAGCTCGCGGACATTATGGAGAAGATTCGCGCCATGCAGGCTGGCAAGGAGCCAGGTGCTTCTTCCCCTGTTAACCGCCCACCTCCCGCTCAGACGAATTTCCAGCCTCGTGCTCCTTACCCGCCCGCCAACTACGGCAACCAGGCCGGCGGATTTCCCCAGCCGACGCCAACGTACCCTCCCTTCCCTGCCCAGCCTCCCCCCGCCTCCTACCGCTCTCCTCTCGGTGCTGGCGCGGTGCCGACGCCGCCGCCCACTTCCACGCCCCTCGCTGTGCCGGGTAACCTGAACGTTGCCGACATTCTCAAGAACCTCTCGGGCGTCCTCAGCCACACCCACACACCCGAACCGGCGGCGACGACCGCGACGCCCAGGGACAGTCTGCAGTCGTATGAGGACATAATCCTTGCGCTGGACATGAAGGTGGACGTGTTCGACCTGTCCAAGCTCTCTCTCCCCGTTTCTCATCTCCCCGTGCGATGTAAGCAGTGTGGCATGCGATTCCAGGAGGGCGAGAACAACCTGCAGGCGCACATGGACTGGCACTTCCGTCGTAACCGCAAGGAGCGCGAGACGGAGGGGCGCGGTGCGCACCGCCGCTGGCTCCCTCGCGCAAACGAGTGGATCAACGAGAGCAACGAGGCCGGCCCGTCGTCCCCCGTCAAGCAGGAGGCGACGCTCGTGAACCCGAACAAGCTTTCAGCTGAGCGCATCGCTGCGCTGCGCCGGAAATGGGTGCGCGCCCCGAGCGACCCGAACAACGCTCCGCCGTGTCCGATCTGCAAGGACCAGTTCAAGCCCGAGTTCTCCGAGGACGAGGAGGAGTGGGTGTTCATGAACGCCGTTGACGTCCATGGCACGATCTACCACGCGACCTGCCGTGCTGAAAAGATGTCGACTGTCGCTGCGAAGCGCCTGCTCGCGAACGAACCTCGCGGCGGATCAGCGTCGCCCGGACCTGCTGGCGAGGACATTCCCAGTCCGGGGACGAAACGCAAGGCTGAGGAAGAATCAGACGCTGCCAGCGAAGGCAAGCGAGCCAAAGTCGAGGAGAACGTCAAGCCCGACGTGTTGGGTGAGGCCGAAGCACCTGCAGTACAAACGCCGCCCGAGGGCGGCGTGGTCAAGACGGAGCCCGAAGCCAACGGCGAAGATTAGGATCGAGTAGCATAAACAGTGTACTTTTTGCATCATGCATGAATCCTCTAGGGATGTACAAAGATTGTTCTTTCAGTCGCAGGCGTTTACGCCTTCCAGCCCTCAGTGTTGCGGATAAGCTTGTAGTAGAACTGAGTCGTGGTGAGGTGGCCGTGGAGAGAGATGCGCTCGTCGACAGTGTGGATGCCAGCAGACTCGTTGAGGTCAGAGGGGGAGAAGCGGTAAATGTTGCGCGTCAGGTTCCAGGTGCGGGCGGTGTCAGTGTTGGCGAACATGCCGGTAGGGGAAATGACGGTGTGCTTGCCAAAGACGGTCTTGATGGTGCCGCCGATGAAGGCAAAGGCCGAAGAGTCGGCGGGGGTGATAGGGGCGGGCTCGAGGCCGTCAATGTGCTCGTTGCCGAGGACGGAGATGGTCAGGTGCTGCGCCTTGCGCTCCTTCGGCTCCTCGCCAAAGTAGGAAACAGAAAATCCGAGCTTCTTGGCAACGGGCACAACGACCTCCTGGTAGTGCTTCTTGGTCTCGGCGACAGAGCTCGTGAACGAGATACGGTGGTTGACAATCGCTGACCGTTAGCTGACGCTTTCACAGTTAACTTACTCTCGACAAGCTCGGGGAGCGCGTTGCTCTTGACGCCACCAGAGATAATGTCAACGGCCTGGCTCGTGCCGACGAACGCCTTGGAAATGGGGTCCTCGGCGGCGAGCTCCTTGGCGAGCTTGTTCCACTTCTTCGGGTTGCGGACCATCTTCTTGACGTCCTTGGGGAACTCAGGCGCAAAGTCGGCAAGACAGGTCAGGTACTGCAGGAAGGGGGACTTGGCGGAGAGAGACGACTCGAAGGGGTGGTCCTCGAGGGCGACGATGAGGCGCGACATGAGGCCGACTGCAGGTTAGCTTGAGCAGCGAGGAAACTCACTTCCAGTGTGGGGAGGGGGCATCGACGAGTGGCCGCCGGGAGTGTTGACGGCGAGCTTGACAGTCATGGCACCCTTCTCGGCCATGCCGAGGGCGGCGACGCGGGTGCCGTACAGATCAGTGATGCCGGAGAAGCCCTCGTCGATGATGAACTCAACGCCGTCCTTGCCGTAGCGCTCCTCGATGAGCTCGGCGAGGGGGAGCGCGCCACGGCCACCGCCAATCTCCTCGTCGTAGCCGTAACCGATCAGGATCGTGCGCTCGGGCTTAAAGTCCTCCTCGAGAAGCTTCTCGATCGAGCCGAGGATGCCCATGAGCGAGTTCTTGCAGTCGCTGGCGCCACGGCCCCAGACCCAGGTACCGGGAGTGTCCTTTGAGTGGTCTTTGGTAATCTCGCCGGACCACGGGCCGAAAGTCCACTGGTTCTCGGTGTCCTTGTTCACGGGGACAGTGTCCTCGTGCGCCATCAGGTAGATGGGCTTGCGGTCCGCCGAGCCCTCCCACGTGAACAGGTGCGCGTGCTCGTTGACGATCTCGTGCTTGAGTCCAGAGTAGACGGTCGGAAACTCCTTCTCGAGGAACTCGGCAAACTTGGTGTGACCCTCGAAGCGCGGGTCCTTGGGGTCCGAGGGCATGTCGTCATACGAAACAGTGTTGATCTGGACCGCGCGCGAGAGGCGGTCCGCAGCCTTGTCCGCGTAGGTCTCGTCATTGAGAATGTCCCAGTCGGCGCCGACGGAGACGGCCTCGGGCTGCGCAGGGCACGACGCCTCTTTGAGCTGCGAGACGTGGTGCGCGGCAGCATGGCCGTGGCGCGTGCCGTTCAAGCTGGCGCCGTGCTCAGCCTTGCCGGTGCAGCCGAACAGACCCTTGCCCGTCATGGTCGAGGCGGTAAGGTGCGTCAGGAGCAGGAAGAGGATACCGACGGGCACGGCGAGCTTCCAGGTCGCGCGGCGCTGGCGGGGCACCTCGAGGGGCGTCTGCTCATGCTGTGGGAGCGGGGTGTAGTCGTTTTTCTCCATCATGCTGGATGATGCAACAACAGAAAGCAAGAATGTGGGCAAGAAATAATCAGTTAATACGATTGCGGTGTTCATCGAAGGGTTGACTTTCCGGGCCGCCGGATCTAAGCTTCCGTGTGTAACGAATGAAGCAATCCACGCCAACCGTCATATCGGCCATTGCCGATTCGGACGTCACGTGCGACCACCGCACTAACCTGGCGCAACGCCGCAGACAGCCATCTCTTTCACAGGGCTCCGGACAACGGATATTCGACGGAATCCTCGGCTTCACCATATCTCCCTCCCCTTGCGACATCTCGACACTATGGCGCAGCGCGGCAAGATCGAGTATGTCATCTTTGACATGGATGGGTTGTTGAGTACGTCGTCGTATCGGCAGTAACGCCCTTGTTGTCAGTCAGAGCTGACCGCTGCAGTGTGAGCGCTCCTCTGTATCTCGACTGACATGAAGCGACTCGGAGGTGAGCTCCTATGCGTCGCGCATTACTGACAAAAGCGCATCTACACCGTCGTGACAAGTACGCCATGCTGCTGGGGCTGCAGGACTGACCGCAGATGACATCCTGGCCCGGTATGGCCTCACCATGACCTGGGACATCAAGGCTGGCCTCATGGGCAAGGGTTCGTGAGCTGGCGGGGGAGACGTTGACAAGCAGTGCAGCGAGCTGCGGCTGAGTACCTGTACTCCCACTTCCCTGGACTTGAAGACAAGCTCAGCATCGACGATTATCTCGAGGAGCGCGCGCGCGAGCAAGACCGCATGTTCAAGGAGGTCCCGCCGATGCGTGGGGCTGTCGAGCTGGTGCAGGGCTTGGTGAGTCTAGTACACGACTTTGCTGACGCAGCAGAGCAAGGCTGGCATTCCGATTGCTCTGGCGACCGGGTCTAGCAAGCACAACTTTGACTTGAAGACGGTTCGTGGAGAAACATTGTCTCACCTGACGGACCCAGGGCCACCTCCCAGAACTCTTCTCCCATTTCCATCCCACTTGCATCCTGACTGCCGACTCGCCAGAAGTCGCCCCTGGACGGGGGAAGCCCAAGCCAGACATCTTCCTCGCTGCTGCCAAAAAGTTGGGCCGTGATGTTGGCACGGCTGACTCTTGTACGCCTGAACAGGCCGCTGAGCGAGCCAAGGGTCTCGTGTTTGAGGATGCCCGACTCGGCGTTGAGGCAGGCGTTGCTGCTGGAATGAACGGTGCGTACGCGCTGGGGAAGAGGCTGACGACAGTGGTCTGGATTCCGGACCCGGAACTGCGCGCCCTCACTCCTGACGAGACCTATGGTTCGAAGCAGATTCTTGAGCATCTGCAGGAGCTCAAGACCGCTGAATGGGGTCTTCCTCCTATTGATTGGAAGGCACCTATCTAGACGTACAACACACAGTCTTCCGCCCACTACCATGAAAAGGTTGCATCAGCTGTCACAGCGTCCTGCTGGTTCACTTGTGACTGGCAGCGGGCTTCACACTGCGCGAGCTCGGTCATCGGCCTGGACACCGAAAGGCTCAGCGCATATTGCGGGGCTGATGAACGAGGGGAGTGTTTCGACCTAACAAAGCGCCTGAGGGTTTGCACGCTTCAGAAACGCTTTCGTTTGCGATTCGACGGTCACCTGCCGCCGCGTCTGTTCATCATTGCACTGCCGTCTCTCGTCCTCAACTGATAAATGATCGACGGCTTACTGGTACATGATAAATTTCTTGCCGCTTGCCCGAATGCGGCCCCGACCTAACCATTGGTCTATTGGCGGCCAGTCCTCTGGTTAGCGCAGAGGTACCCCCAAGTCCAGCCACCACTTACATCTGCACGTCTGGTCCGAAGTTGAACGACACCTACGTGCACCTGTTGTGTTCCGATACTTGGTGTGAGGGTCGCTCACTTGCGGCGAACAGCTAATTTCCAGGGACATCAGGGCGACTGGACGACTGGACGACATCCTCTGAAATTGGTCGGACGACCCCGGCCCAGTGGATGTTATGTTGAGGAACAACAATGAGATGCTTCTCCCGTGTCCGCGAGCGTTAAAACTGGAGAGTAAGTGTCCGTACCGGCTATATCTTGAGCCGAGCGTAGTCCCCAGCAACTGGTTCGGCGTTCAAGTCAGTGGATCGCTGCAGGACGTAGGTCCGGACGTCCGGTATGTGATCACCATCGAGGACAGAGTGGATAAATGTAAACGACTGGGTGAAGCAATGAGCTGATGAGGAGCCGTGATTGCAACCTCAGACACGTTTGAGATCAAAGCAGAGGGCGCGGACCCCTACCGACGGCCCTCTCTTTGTTATGCCACAACACCAACTCTCCACAGCGGCGGGTACCGGCTCGCGCCGGGCCGCTGGGCCGACCTCGGTGCCGCCGTGCTCTGCGTAGCGGCGATGAGCTGAGACTCAAGCGTGCGCTCCTGTGACTCAACTCCTAGAACTGCAATCGATGAATCGGGAAATGCAGGCATTTGCTTTCATTAGCCCCGGCGCGCACGAGACTGCACGAGACCAAAGCAAACTCGTCAGTACAGTATCCAAGGTGGTACGCTCAAGGGCACGCAAACTTCGCCGTCTGCGTTCCTAGCAAGTACCTCAGTGCGCTGTATGTATGGTATGGCCCCGTTGCGTTTGTCGCGTGGGGCCCAGGCGAGGCGCTGAGCTTAACGCTGCCCGTACTTCAGCTACAAGCACGTACTCCTCCGTTGGACTGGTCCCGGAAGGGGGTTCTACCTCTGCTCGGCTGCCTCCGTTACGCTCGGTATGCTGGGCGCACGCGGATATTTGAATCTCTTCCCACGCAAAAACGGTCCACTTGCTGCGCACGGATGATCTCAGCGGATAATATCAGGGCTGCCAGTTCAACGCTTGAACGTTGCTGATTCCTCTGCTCGCAGACCTGGGTGAATCAAAACACCTGATGAGGGACATGTGACGTCAGATCGGCAGCACGCCGCGACCGAAATGATCTCTGCGGCGGCCAGCGTGGCTGAGGGAAACGTGGCATCAGGATCAGAGATCGCAATAGAGCGCTATGGAAGCAGGACTCTGTCATCACATTGATTACTGCGTCGTACGCCATGCTCATTACCGGTTGCTGGCATGAGCAACTCGACTCAACGACTGCGCATCTCGCGATATCATCGTGGGGCCAGGCAGCCCAGCACGAAGTGAGAGTACGGTCCTGGACCTAAATCGGAGCACGTTCCTACCCCCTTCTTCACCGAGGCCAGATATTGCACCACGGAGACCAAAGGGGGCCCTGCGGTCTCTTCATCGGTTGCTACCACTAACGCAGTGTTGCAGGGGGCGCGGTTTGCCGAAACCAGCGTTGCGGTGCGGTCAGGACATTGACGCCCGGCGACTCTCGTTGAGATAACTGGAGAGGCTAAACGAGGCCGGAGTAAGGTTTGTCAGGATGCCTGGGCACGACAGGTCCGGGGTCAACTGATACCCTCAGCCAGGAAGGGTAAACCAATCTGCCCTGGCCCAGCCCAAGTTATCCCAGACTTTGAGATGTACTGATCAAGTGCGACGACGTAAAGCAATCCGCAGAGGTCTGGGAACTTATCGTTCCGCCACGGCCGGAGCGTTTCGTTGCCCACCCATGAGGCCCAAGGGCCGGAAGTAGATGGTTGCCAGAACATTGGGGCCAACCATGCCCACTCTCGGCATTCTGACCAGTTCCTGAAATCAACACAATTGGACATCTCCTCCCCCTTCGTTCCAGTACCGGGACTTTCTCCAGTGCTGCTTTCTTGGGTCTTCTCACCAACACCGACTTCACTCCGTGGTGATTACTACCCGGGGTGCCTTCTAATCCCAGCTCCGCCAAGGACGCAGATCATCCGAGGATATATTCAGCGGCGTTCCCCCCTCACCGCGCCTGTGCCACGCAACTCTTCTGGTTGTCCAGTCCAGGCCATGTGGAGGCTCGGGCCTGGAGGCAACACTTCCTTCAGCGTCCGCCACTCCGGTTCGGCGGCATTGTGGCAGAGGACCTTGGCGGGCATGGAACGGCCTCGGAGAAGACCAAGGGGCCTGAGCTGCTGCGCAAAATGTTGTCATCCACAGTTTCTGGCCCGTTCGCTGTCTCCGTGTTGCCCCTGTATTGCAGCTTCGAGTTGAACTCTCATGAGTGCCTTGCCTGCATCACCGCGCCGACGGACTGCCTCGGGCCGCAGACCCCAGGCCTCACTCCGTCAGAGGAAAACATGCCCCAAACATGAAGGGGAGATTCTCCCACGCCAATGTTTGGGTATAAAAAGGTCGCAAAGTCTCACTCCAACGGCCTGTCATAGCTTTTCTTACCTTCGCACCGCCACAAACACTCATTTAAACCGCAATGCGTTTCGCTTCTCTCGCTCTCCTCCTCGCGGGCCTCGTTGCCGCCCAGAACGCTGCCCAATCGGCTACCTCCGCTGCCCTCTCCGCCATCGCCTCTGCCACTGGCGGTGACAGCAGCCAGTCGTCCGCTGGTGGCGGCGACCAGGGTCAGCAGACCTCCTCGGCCGGCGGTGACGGTGCCGACGCTTCGCAGACCTCCTCCGCCCCCGCTGGCGAGCAATCCTCGCAGACTGGCGACGGCGCCGACTCCTCGCAGACTTCTTCTGCCCCTGCTGGCGAGCAGTCCTCGCAGGGTGGCGAGAGCGCCTCGCAGACCTCTGGCGGTGACGCTCAGCCGACCTCCTCCGCAGGCGGCGACGGCGCCGACGCTAGCACGACCGGTGCTGGTGCCGGCGGCGACAGCTCGGCCACCCCAAGCGGCCAGTCTGGCGCTGCCCAGTCTGGCACTTCGCAGTCTGGCGGCAACGCTGCTTCGTCCGGGAGCAGCATGGCCGGTGGCGCTCAAAGCTCTGGTGCCTCCGCTGCTCCTAGCGGTGCTGGTGGCTCCGGTGCCAGCCACGGTGCCCCCATCGCTGGTGCCGCGGTCGCTGCTGCGATCATCGCTGCCATTTTCTAAGTGATCACACTCGCTTGATAAACTGCCGGCCGTGCCGGATCAGTCTCCAACCTCGATAACAAACGAAAACGACCGATCCGGGATCTAATCACCGACCCCCTTAAATCATGTAGACCCTCTTTGTCGCGAGTTCCTCGCATTCGCTAGTTGGCTATCCCATGATGCCTTAGTTCACTATTAGGTTGGGCTGTCAAGGCTACAGCTTGATGTACCCTCATTAATGTAATCTTCGGGCCGGCTCCACCGACGGATGACAACTGCTCCGCGAACTGCGGCCACTTGCGATCGAACTGAGAGACCGAATGGCCGAAGCTGGCTGCTGCGGGATGCCGCGGCTCAAGCCACTGAATGGAGTCTACCAACGTCTAACTCCTGGACTGACGTTTCATCCTGACACCTTCCGCCAGTCAAGGGGTGCACACCTGCACCGTGTCAACAAAAGACGAGAGCCTGCCACCTGATGCACCTGATACGTCTGGAGGACCCGAGGAAACGAGCGCAGCAGACGGACGAAACAAGACCTGCGAGGGTCACACAGCGTCGTGCCGCTCTGTGGTTGCGTTTCGATGCGGTTGGAACGATGGTTCCGCAGTCACGAGGGCTTTGAAAGCCTTTGCTCGTCGTTCAGTAGTGATGGCTTGGCCGTAGGTTTAAACGCTGACCGTGTCTTCCTGGGACCCTCGCGCCGCTCAATTTCTCCAGCAAAAACTTTATCCGCCCAAAGTCTCTCGCCATTTAGCATACCACGTTTGCGGAGAACGATCAGGTAAGACTAGTGTGAGGTGGGTGTCACCAGGGTCTACGATAAGCATAGATCGATCCGCCTGTGCTATGGAGTCGGCGTGGTCCACCACATGGCGACGCCGCTTTCCTTCAGCACCAACGTTTATTCGCTTCTCGCTTTGATCTGCGGGCTGTAGCGCGCAGTAAGCGCTGTTGCAACTGTCTATTTCTAGCGCGATCGAGCTCATAGAGGGGGCTTCGTAGACCAATGAACCTGTGGGAATCAGGAGCTTGCTGGTGTCCCGACAAAGTACTCGAATTGCGTGACAAGTTTAAGCGTTCGAGTAGAATGAACTGAAACTGCATAAACTTTACTCGTGAAATACAGAGGCCTTTGCCAAACATAAGGTATTCGATGCTATCCCGTCATGGTACCGCGGGGCAAAATGTAACGAGCAGGGATGAGCTTGCGTACTGATGCGCTGACAGAGGGGACAGCTTTCACCGAGGTGGGAGCCAGCGGTGACACCAATCTCATTCAGCATCGCCGCAATACGTTACCAACGAGAATGAGCGACACAAGACCGTAACGGTGCGCACGGGCACAGCAGGCTGGACGGGCTCGGCTGAGCTGCGGGGTGCGGGCTCACTGTTTGACAACCGCCATGCCGCGATGCGTCCGTCGATCCTGGCGGCGGGGTATCGGGGGTGTTCCCTCGGGGTGTAGGGAGGACTCGGGGTCGAGCACGGCAGGCGTATGCAATGTGGTTTGGCGCTGGAGAGTCATGTCGGACGCAAGCAAGCTCGGCAGCCCCAGCAGGTGATGTTCTTGTTGCCCTGGTGGCCTTCCCGCCCAGGGTTTCACCATGTCTACCATTAATTTCGGCCAACCCACCCTCCGCCTGCCGCCATATAGCGTCGACATGCATCTGCTGTGGATCAACTAGAAGCGTGCATAGCATGTCCTCCTGCTGCTACGACGAACGGCCCCGAAGCCTGTCACAGTATACCACGATGCATGCATCCGCACAGACTTTGGTTACAGACTATTCCTATTCCGAGACGATCTCCGTTTGGCGGTGTCGACCACAACTGCGACTCGCTCAGGCCTCGATCTGCAACCTCCCTCAGCATCAGCCTGCCTCGTCTTCCCCGGGTGGCGAGCAACAAGGTTGGTGTGCCTCTTGGGTCTTCACTTGGCAACCAGTGCTACATTACCGGGAGGGTACGACTTTTACGATTCGAAGACTCTCCTTCTTTCTCTCTCTCTCTCTCTCTCTCTCTCTCTCTCTCTCTCTCTCTCTCTCTCTCTCTCTCTCTCTCTCTCTCTCTCTCTCTCTCTCTCTCTCTCTCTCTCTCTCTCTCTCTCTCTCTCTCTCTCTCTCTCTCTCTCTCTCTCTACTGTTCACTTGCTCACACCGCACTCTCGCCCCCTTCGCTCCTCCACTCCTCGAACACTTGGTGTCTTGTCTATACCGAATTCTTCGCTACTGTTCTTCCGACTCACTACTGTTTCGACTCCAGTACATAGTGTCTTCTGTGACTTGACCTGATCACGCCTGGCACCCGCGGCAACTCAGAGGGCCATCCCTTACGTTCCGCCTCACATTCCGCCATCGTCGAATCCTCAGCTGTCCGACATTGCATTGCTCTTCTGCGCTCATGCGATTGCGAGTAATTGTTGCTACTGTGGCCAGCGTCTTCGCGGCCAATGTCCATGGGCAAGTTGGGGATCTTGCAGCTGCCAGCACGTCACATGCGCCCCAGGTGCTGGCGGCGACGCAAGCGCCGCTAGGGGTAGAGGGCTCCGACGCAGGCGGGGAGGCTCCGACACCCACCACGCCTAACGCTGGCCTGCCTCAGCAGACGGAACAAAAGGTGTTTACCCTCACGACATTGACGACGACTCCTCCCGCAGACATCAAGTCCACGCCTGTTCCCGGCTTCAGCTTCCCACCCGGCACCACGTATGAGACGGTCACTGTGGAGCACACGGCGACCAGCGGCATGGAGCCGATACCCACCGGCTTGCAGGCTGGTACCAAGGTCACATTCCCTGGCGCGAATATCTGGTGTGAGTACAAAGACATGTGCATAGCGAGATATTCCCCTTTCCGTGCCAAGTGTTCTGGGCGTGTGTCGGCACAAGAACATGGTCTCTGGAATCGGTGCAAACCGCCTCGGTGAGCGGCCACTGTCCGCAGACCGCTGGTCCCCTGCCGACCACTTTGTCATTCACCATGACAACGCGAAGGGTACTGATCGGCCCGAAATGCTGCGTCCACCTCTGTGGCTGCATGGCTGGACCAAATCCTCGCCCCCCTGTGAGCGATGAGGTTTCTGCCGGGCGGCGGATCAGCCTTCGCCGGCGCTCGGTGTCCATGCGTCCTATCACGATGAGAGACCTGTCCCTCGCGCTGTGCATATCCCAGCAGTCACCGCTGGCGATCGAAGCGGATCAGAGTGCTGACGAGAAAACAGGGACGCTGAATGCCGAAGCCGTTGCGCAGTGGGCTCCGGCGCTGCCCGTCTCTGTCAACGTCGAGTTGTTCAACCTGGACAGGTCGTTGCTGAACTATACGTACCGACTGGCATCGAGTGTGACGCCTGGTGCATCAAGCCGGACGTTTATCGCAGGGTTCCCGTGAGTAGAAATCAATATGTTCCTTGCCAGATATCAGCCCCCTCTACCTCCACCCTTCTGGCGTGCCCGGCACGGCACGCCCACTCGTTGTATTCTCCCTGCCCTGGCGACCTATCAGGTTCGGCATGCCAAGGCTTGCAGTTCCTGGCTCATACGGCAGGGCGGGGCAGGGCGCCCAGGCGCCCGGGAAGAACGTGTCGCGCGTGCTGCTCGTCTGTGCAGCGTCCAGAGTCGTACCACCCCGTTGTGCGGTTCTGCGACGAAAATGTGTGTCCGGCTGCGTACGGCTGCGTATCGAAGCCGCTGCGTGATCAAAGTGCGGCATCAACTTGCACAGAGTACCTGTCCATAACTTTATAGCTGGCCCCCTGCCGTTCCGTCTACACTTGGCTGCCGACTCTGTTCCACATCTTACTGTTCCCAACTCCACCACCAAATATCTCGACCATACGTCTCCCCCGACCATGGTCTTCCTCGCATTCCTCCTCATGGTCGTTGCGCTGTCCGGTCCCGTCGCCATCATCCTCCTCATCACCCCCATCATCCTCGCCATCTTCCCCACACGCCGCCTCTATTGAGAAAATCGTACCCTGACCACCGCCCTTACAGTGCGCACGCCGGCAAAGGTTACGTTTTACACATCAAGGACGCCGGCAATGGAACAGGTGAGTCGACCCGCGGCTCCAACTGCACCCACGCAGGTGGTACAGCTTTGCTGACAGCCGCACAGTGTATTCTGTTTCGGAGCCGTTTGAAATCAAGAAGGAAGGATCGCAAATCATGTTGCCCGCAGGCTACTCGTCGTCTTCGTCACCGCCAGTCAGCGACAACTCGCAAGACTCGGCATCATCCACCACCATTACACCACCAACCCTGCTGGTGTTGTTCTCGACATTTGCGCTGGGTCTATCATTCTCCACATGACTGTCGCCGCTGAGCCGAGTCTGAGGAGTGGGGGAATCGTCGGGTGAAAAGACAGCTGGAGGAAGGGGCGGTGTCGCACGCTCCTGGCCACAGCGTGCCTAGAGATGGCTCGGGCAGTCGAACCCTTCGGATCCTCCCATCCACCCACCAAACCACCAGAACGCGTCAGATCCAACGCGACCCCGCGAATCACACGCTCGCTCCCGAGCACTCGCCGGCGTCCGCCAGCGACCCTCCACCTGTCCCACACGCACCCTGCTCGCCAGCTAAACACTGGCGGTCGCATCCCATAGAGACTCGCTGTACCATACATATCTACACAGAGACATTGTTTTGTAAGATTACCACATTATGTAAGAGGACACGCAACCCCACAGGACACAGTCGTCTGCACGATCGGTATAACGAGACGAAGATGATTGAGAGCAAGGTTCAGACGTTCAGAGGCAGAGGCAGATTGCGAGGTCTGAGACACATGCTAGATCCGGTTCCTGAGCGATCCGCCAAGAATCCCTCTGAAAGCAAACGCGTGACCCCGTCCACAGGATCCGCCCAAATGAACGATGCCGAAGCAGGGGTGGCAGACTAATACGAGTAGGTAGCAATTAAGCAAGGAGTATTGGGCTGGTTAATGAGAGGACCAAGCTCGAATGGAGGACGGTGGGATGGACGGGCCGTACGGGACGAGGAAAATTGGAATGAAACGGCGCAACGAGCGCGACGGCAGGGGCGAGTCACAATTGGGTGAGCACGAGGAAGGCACTCGTCGCAAATAACGCGATAGGGCATAAGCATAGGGCAAGCGCGCCTCTAAGCAAACGGTAAGTGGTCGGTGTAAGACAATGCCCAGCCATGGCCAGCCAGCGCAGCCAGCGAGCTCCCAGCGACTGCAGGATCAGGGCGTCTGGCAGGGCCAGTGGGCGCCCGTTCCCTGATGGCATGGCAGCCGTATTGCGTGAAAGCGCGAAAGCGAACAGGCGACAGGTCGGAAGCGCTCGCCTTTGCTACCTGCTGTGCTCGAGTGCTTGCTTGGTTTGTATTCATCGAACCGAAGCGGTATACGGTAGCCCACAACCCAGTAGCCTGCTTTAGTCGCAGCCGCCCAGCGCCCAGCCGCACTGGCTTGATGGGCTTGGGAGGAGGTGCTGGCGTGAGCCAAATGGCCCAAGGGGCATGCATCGTCGCACACACACAGATTCACCCCGCCCAGCCCGTTCTGGCTGGC
The DNA here is from genome assembly GCA_039545355.1 of Trichosporon coremiiforme. Lineage (NCBI taxonomy): Eukaryota > Fungi > Basidiomycota > Tremellomycetes > Trichosporonales > Trichosporonaceae > Trichosporon > Trichosporon coremiiforme. The sequence goes on from BCJJ01000012.1 coordinate 1,391,784, forward strand.
CCTGCCGTCCGATGGCCCGTCGCCCGCCCGCCCGCTGGCTCTGTCCCCTCGTCCCTCGACCCCTCGAACGCGAGACTGGCCGCTGCTTGCGCGCGCACTCACGCGCTCGCCTCACTCTCCCTGCCCTACACCCTCCCTTTCCAATCATCGCCTCCTTCCTCTCTTTCTCACCAACTTACTCTACCTCCTGTCTGCCTTCGGCTTCTTCGTCTTCGCCGTCTCATCCTTCACCCCGACCTCCCCCCCCCCCACGTTCATTCACGATGCTCTTCAAGGCCCTTGCCGCCCTCACCTTCGCCGCCTCGGCTCTCGCCCAGTCTTCTCAGAACCTCACCATCACCGCCCCCTCCCCTACTTGGTGGTGTAAGTTTCAGCTCAGCCTGTGGACGCCGAACGATTGACTGACATGCTCCAGGGATCGAGGAGTCTGAGAACAAGCTCGCTTGGGCCGCCGGAAACCCCGCTGACGCGACCACCATCTACATCAACCACAAGGACAACAATGTCATTGCTGGCGGAACCCTCGCTATCAAGGCTATTAGTGAGCACCTCTGAGTGCCCGTCGCATACACAACACGTCTTGAAAACGACACTGACAATCTACAGCTAACGTTTATGACTACTCGACCCTCGTCACGCTGTAAGTGAAATAATCTGATCGAGACACAACACAATGGAATGTCGGCTGACCTGGCACAGCCCCCCTGGTGTCAAGCCTGCCAAGGGCTACTTTATCACCATCGTCGACTCGATCTACCAGGACAGGCGTGAGTAGCCCAACTATCGATGGAGCTCGGCTGACTTGACAGGTATCTACGGCCAGTCGCAGGAGTTCGAGGTCAAGGCTAAGGGCTCTGCCTACCCCGACCAGAACCAGGACCTGACCGGCAACACCAAGATCTCTGCCTCCCAGTCCGCTACTGGCTCTGCCGGTGCCTCTGGTGCTGATGCCTCCAAGTCGGGCGCCTCGAGCGCTCCCTCGGCTTCCGCCTCCAGCGGCGCTCAGCAGAACATGGCCGCCACGGCCCTCGCTGCCGGTGCCGCCGCTCTCGCCTACGTCGCTGTCGCCTAAGCGAGCCGATGTCTACAGAGCATCGCCCCAACCCTCCTCCCCCTTTGCTTGATCGAAATGCCCACTCCGGTTCCTTCTCGATAACGGTCCTCACAGTGGACACTGATATACTTCGTTCATGTCGCAGTCATTGCAACTGCTGTGAATTTACAATGTGGACCTACTATGCATGGTATATAATACGCGCTTTCTGCGAGCAACTTAGGGCGTGTAGGTGCGTCGACCCGTGCAACCATGTTGACAGAGGAATGACATTTAGAGGGTCACAGTGGGTTTGCTATGGCTGAAGGCCGATTGCTATTGCCCTGTTGAATGGAATCTGTTAGCCGTAGGTAAGCTTCGTTCGTCCACATGACGCATGATGGCACCAGTTCAGGCCCCATCTTCCTTCCTCCCATATATCTGTTCTGCGACCGTCGATTGTTCCAACTTACTCTTTTGCAACTCTGCCTTGGACTCTGGCAGGTGCCTCTACTTCAAGATCACAGTCCTCTCGTCCACCTTCTCCAGCATGGAGAAGTCACGCCCCCTCACTCTGGTAAGCTCAGCCCACCGCCACCCGGAACCCCACACTAATAAGCAGCACGACGTGGTGCTCGACTATGTCATCAACTCGGGTTTCGCGGGCACTGCAAAGGTGCTGTCGTCGTCGCGCGTTCCCTCCGCCCCATGCAGCAGCACGTCGACGCCGTCATCAGAGCGCGTAGAGGGCGAAGAGGGAATGGACGTCGACGACGGCGGGATTGATACTGGCGCTCTTGGTACTCCCGCGACCCCAGCGACCCCAGCAAGTGCGGGAGGTGCTGTGGGAGAGTCACCTATCCGCTCTGCACTCGCTGCCGCGGCGGCACGCAGGCTCGCAGCCACGAGTCCGGGCACCCCGACCCCAGCATCCGACGCCATCAAGGACGACGCACCCGCCAACGGCAACAGCAGCAACGGCAAGGGCGCTATCAAGGGCGACAGCGTGCCGGCCATCGATCAGGCGACCTTGGAGTCCATCGACCACCGACGAGGTGAATACACAGAGTGGTCACGCGAATGTAGCAGCAGCCCATGCTTCGCTATTGCGCCGTTACATTGCATCAGATAGGTCGAGAGAGGCAATGCACCCACGGGTTCCTTACATGACGGCGAATCCGTGGTTCACACAAGAACCTCCAACCTGCCCCTCCACCTCCCCCGCTCCAGACCGAGGTGCTAATGCTAACGTGAGCAGTGATCATTGATGCGATTCTCAACGGGTCAATTCCTCGCGCGGTCTCAGGCATTCAGCAGCACTTCCCAACCGTGCTGATGCGGAAGAGCAGTGCGTCATCGAACGGGACGACGGTGCTGCAGCCGCCCGCGCCACCAGCCAGCGTCCCGCTGCACCAGACGCCAGTATTCTCGCACTCGCACGCGCCCGAGCACGTAGCGCTCAACCTACAGATCCAGGCCTGGATCGAGTCGTACCGGAATAACCTCTCCACCCCCGGCTCTCCGGGCAGCAGTGTCGGCTCGCTGAACGGCTCGGCGAAGGAGTCGGGCCTCTCGGACGCGCAGATCAAGCAGCTGACCGAGGCCTGGAACGAGATCCACCGCATCGTGAGCCAGTTCAAGCCAGACGTCGCCGCCTCGTACGTGAAAGAGGTCAAGGACCTCAGCGGCCTGTTGGCCTACTCCGAGTCGGAGCTCGAGCGCGACGACTGCCCGTTACGCGGCTTTGTCGACCAGCGCCGCCGCATCGCCCTCGCGGGCCAGATCAACGGCGCCATCCTGCGTGAGTACTAGCTCTGGTTGTGGCAAAAGCTGACACACAGGCTCCGAGAATCGACCCATCCAGTCACACCTGGAGCAGCTCGCGAGGAGAACGTGCGCCGTCTACTCGACCCTGCACTCGCACGGCGTCGAGGTCATGCCGAGCTGGACGGGTGATGCAAAGGCAGCCGTGAGTACAGCTAGGCAATTGTTTCCCAACAGCTAACGACAGGACTGGCGGATCGGGGAACAGCTTAAGAGGCGCCCATTCCAGAAGGGCGGCTTCGACCTGCACGAGTACGTGTGGGAGATGGCGTAGGCCTTCAAATCTGTAGAGCCCCGAGGTGTGAGATGTTGTAGAGATCCCTTCCATAGTCAGCAGTCCATGTAATGAATGTCCAAAAGTGCGTAGAAGTACAACAGATACATTGTTTCGCTAAAATCAAGCTACGTGCAAGCTACTTGCCCAGAATGGTCGCCATCTCCCTCTCGTCTGCGGCCTCGATCCCGCGCGCGCGCGCCTTGAGGCGCATATTGCGGTCAAACGTGATGAGGAGCACCTGCGTCGCCTTCTCCTCCGGCGCAGGCATGCCGAGTATACCGCTGCGGTCCTGGAAATGCCTGGCCTGGAACGCGGCCACGTCGAGGATGAGGTCGTCCATGCTCTTGCTCGCGTTCTGGACACTGGCCTTGAAGTCGAGGTGCTCGGCGCGAATGAGCAGGTCGGTGAGGTAGTTGCCGCGCGTGGTCTGGATCTTGAGCGTGAGTGCGTGCGTGCGGATGCGCGCTTCTAAGTACCCGACGGCGCTCGAGGCTTCGCTGCCGAGCGGGGGCGGGTTGCGGCTCAGACCGTCCAGCTCCGTGACCACGGGCAGGGGGACAATGACGCTCCACTGCCCGCCCTCGACGAGACGCGCGAAGAGCGACAGGGAGCCGAGCAGCACGTTCGTGTCGAACACCAGGATTGTGTACCCAGGTACAATGCGGTGCGTGCTCTTCGGCGTGCGCGCCTTGCGACCGCTGCGCTGGCCGGTGGGCAGCTTGAGGACGGAGCGGAGGTGGCGCCTCTGCTCGCGCACGACGGCGAGCGCTGGGTCGTCGTCGTCGCTGTCCGAGAGCTCCTCGGTGTCCTTTGGCCTGCGGGCGAGCCGCGCGTCGGCCTCGGCCTTGTCGCGTGCACGCTGCGCCTCCTGCGCATCGATAACTTGGGCGAGCACGCCGCGGATCTCGACGCGGCCGTTCTCAATGGCGAAGCCCTCAACATGCGCTGCAAGCACTCCTGCCGCCCAGGTCAGACGACGGCGTCGCCTTTCGTTCACGGCGACGGGGCCGTCCGTCTGGTCCGCCGCCTCGTCCTCGACGATACCCTCGTTGAGATCGAGCCCAGAGTCAAAGTTGGCAAGGAGCACGTCCATTTCGCTCTGGAAACGCTCGCCGGAGCGGGGCACTGCAGGCCCACCGGACGAACCGCGCGAGTTCGACTTGGTCTTCCAGAATCCGCGCTCGTACACTCGTCGCCCGATCCACTCCATGCCACGCATCATCCAGTCCTCCGGCAGAGGCGCGGGTGTCACGAGCCGCGTCTCCTCGCGGAGCTCAAGTCCTTGACTGTTCAGGAACTCGGCGAGGTGTCGCCATGGAATGGAGGTAACGAGAGGTGCGCCGGCCGCGGGGTGTCGGAAGATCGTGGCGAGGAACGTCAGAAGGGTTGTGAGGTACGGGTTCAGCACTTGATACAGGCCCTGTTGCCGGAAGGGGTGCTTGAAGACAAAATCAAGGACGGTGAATGCGAGCTCGAGCGCGTGCGTAAAAGTCACTGGAGGAGGTCCATCCGAGAGCAGAGGCGGCTCCTCGACAAGCTCAGCCACCTGCGAGGCGTAGTCCTCGCCGTCCGGCTCCGCCTGCTCTGCGATTCCGTCGGCAATGTGCTGCCGACGCCGCGCAGCCCCCTCCTGCGCGAGCGCCTTGCGGATCGGCGCACTTTCGGCACCGTACTGCAGCATCGCAGTCAGGTTCACGACGCCCATGAGCAGCCAGTCGACCTGGGTAACGCATGCCTTGCGGCTAACGCCGTCCAGGTTCGCATCCTCCTCGAGTCGCTCCATGAAGCGCGACATGACCGTCGAAAAGTCGTCCAGCTGAATCTTGGTGAACAGCATCCCGTGCAGACGTACAAACAGATCCATTGCCGTCGCTTCCGGGGCAGATCGCTGATATTGCAGTGCAGAGTCGAACAAGGGCAGCACGCTCTCGCGGCTGGTCTCAAATGGATGTGATGCGCAGAGACTCTTCGTGAAATGGTATAGCGCGTGGCCCTCACGCCCTCGCACGTCGCGGCACAGCAGCGCCAGATGGTGGTGCAGACGGCCCTCGCCTGGCTTCTCGATAATCCCCTTGGCATACCAGTCTCGGGCAGTGACACGCCATGTCTCGCGTTCCTCAACGTCCCAGTTGTCCGCGACCTCCTGCCCGATGCTAGCGCCAGATGGTACTGGCTGTTCACTATCCGACTCGCCGCCATCGTCGATGCGCGCCTGCCGCGCCAGCTTCTGCTTGTTGGCGGCATCTTTGCTGTCTCCTTCAGCGCATGCCACCGCCATGCGGTACCGTGCCAGATCGCCGAGCGCCTCGATCCAGGCAGAGCGGAAAGAGGACAGCATGTCGTCCTCGTAGAGACCATTGTAGAACTGATAGGCGTAGTAGATGAAGTCGGTCAGGAGATCGTGCGCAATCGCATTGTGAGACATCCACGCAAAGCGAAGGCGCTCCAACAGCAAGTGGAAGCCAACCTGCCATAGCCGGACAGGGATGTTATACCTTAGCGGGGACTGGCGGAGGCCAGGAGGTACTTGAGGGTCGAGCGAGATCTTGAGGAAGTGGTGGTGGCAGTCAGCCAGCTTCTTGTGCATGCTGACAAGCTCAGCCCATGCGTTGATGTCATTCCGTCGTGACGGGTCGTTGCGCTCTGATGGGTCTAACAGCACGGAGATGCCCGCCTCTGGGTCCGAGTCCATCTTGCGGTGCATGCCTCCGAGGCTTTGTTCGAGAGCACCTATCTCCTTGTAGCTGGCCTTCAGGTAAGCTTTAGCGCCAGTGTCGCCTTCTCCGCGGCCGCGCTCCCGATCACGCAAGCTCTCGCTCCCTTCGCTGCTGCGACTGCCACGACTGCGGGTGTCGGAGTTGTTGTGACGACGGCTCGGATGCGAGCTGCCCCGCTCACTTCCTTCACGCCGTCTTCGCCGTTCTCGTTCCCGGTCCGCCTCTTCCTCCGGTGTCCTGTGCGCGGGGGAAGGCCGACGCAGGACGCTTAGCTGCGGAGACGTCGCAGGGTCTGGTGGAGGCCGACCGAATTGCAACGGATCATGGAGAGCGGGGTCGAATAGACGGTGATGTCCCGCATTTCGACCAGTGTGCCTCCCGTCGTCTTGCCGCGGCAGACGGTGTGGAGACGGCGGTAACGGTGGGGCATCGGGGTCGTAGAGATGCCTGCGACCATTCGGCTGGGGTCGCCGGTCGTCACGCGCCGGCGACGGCTGCGAATGTCGTGTGCTCGATTCGGATCTACGCGGTACCGGCGGCGCCGAAGGATCAAACAGCTGCCTCCGGGATGTTGAGGCTGGAAGCCCACGATCAAACTCTTTGGAGCGGTCATTGGGTCGACGGTCTCGATCGTGTCTGGATCGGTGTCTGGGCGCAGTCAGTTTCAAGTCGTGCGACCCCCGCACTCACCGAGGGGAGGAAGGTGCGCTGCGTTGTCCTCCGACGCCATCTTCTTCGCGGTCGTAGTCGTACGTGCTTGGTCTTCCGTTGTCAGCCCGCGACCTTCTGATGTAACCTAAACTCACTTCGGAGGTGGCGGAGGTGGTACGTTACGTCGGTGAATGGGGGGCACCGGGGGAAGGAACCCTTCGTTCGGGTGCCGAGGCCGCGAGGGACCTGCGGCCAGAGAAGCGTCCATAGGCGACTATTGCTCAGACACAGGTGGGTGGACGGGGATTATGGACACATTATGCCGGCGAGAATGCTGGGGAGACGGTGGAATTGTGGGTTCGACAATAAAGGAGCCAAAAGGAGCGATGCGCAATGACGAGTGACTAGGTTGGTGCGATGGTGGAGAGATGAGGCGGACCGACTGGTGCGGGGTACAGTGATAGATATGGTTTCGCTGATGGGAAGAGGGATAAGAGGTGGATGCAAGGATGGCGGTGGTTGCGAGATGGAGCAAGTGGTGGACTGGGATGATGCGGTATGGGCTGGACAAGTCTTGCGCGGTGTCGAGAGCTAACTGCGCGCCGAGGTGACGATTGCGGCGACAGACGACAGACATTACAGTCTCTGTCTGCTGCGGAACGGGAAAAGACAGTGAGGGCCTGGGCTGCGGCCAGTCGCCAGAGGGAGGCACCTCTGGGAATGCGCAGAGCCATTTTCGCAGGCGCATGTCCCCCACGTGGCGACTGCGGCCAACAACTATAAGTCATTACAACATTTGTGTTGTTTTGATTTCAGCGCGTCCTAGTCAATTGTAATCTCGCTACAGATGCCAGATACCAGATCCCTGGCGGCACAGTCCGATGGGCCGTCGCTTGGCCGCTGGCCGCTTGCTTGGCCACTCGGCTGCGCCATGCGCCTGCGTGCGCCTGGGCTGCAGGACTGGCTTCACCCTGGCTGACCTGCCTCACCGCCGTCGTCACCCGTCACAGCCACCTCCAAAAGTCCAGCGAGCTTTGTTTGCTTTTCAATTCTGCTCTTACATCGACCCCTCCCAAAACTCGCTCACCATGGCGCCCAAGGACACAATCTACTACGACCTCCTCGAGGTCAAGGTCGATGCCTCCCCCATCGAGTACGTCTGCTCGCCTTGCATGCTGCAGAATCAGTGCGCTGACAGATCAAAACAGGCTCAAGAAGGCTTACCGCAAGGCCGCGATCAAAGTTCGTAAACTCGCCACTGAGCGCGTCAGACTCGCGTCGAGCTAACTCTCCGCAGTGGCACCCCGACAAGAACCCCTCCGCCGAGGCCGAGACTAAGTTCAAGGAGATCTCCGAGGCCTATCAGGTTCTCTCCGACCCCGACAGCCGTGCATTCTACGACAAGGTCGGCCGGGAAGCCATGAGCAAGCCGGAGACCCAGATGGAGGACCCCCAGGAGATTTTCTCCAAGCTCTTCGGTGGTGGTGAGTGTCTCTCCTTAGAGTTCGGCTCTGGAACAGCACTGCGAACTGCATGCCGCCCTGTATGGGCGGCGTTCGCGTTCAGGCGTTGTGCGAATGTGACATGCTCCCTAGCGCAAAGGCTGGCTGCACGTGCCCTGACTCTCACAAGTGGCCGAATGACTGACATTATCAGAGGCTTTCATGGACTACATCGGCGAGATCGCGCTCGTCAAGGACTTCACCTCGACCATGGATGTTGTTATGACCCCTGAGGAGAAGGCTGCCATGGAGGAGGCCGCCAAGGCAGAGGAAGCTGCTGACACGCCCGCCACTGCTGCCGAGATTGGCAAGGCTGCCGATGCCGCTACTGCTGGCGCGGCGGCCGAGGCTGCCGGAACCGCGGCTACTGGCTCGACGTCTCCCGGCAAGAGCTCTCCCGAAGGCAGTGCCACCGACCTCACGCAGCACACCGGCAAGAAGGAGTACAAGGATGTCAAGGGCAAGACGAAGCTTACGCCTGAGCAGAAGGCCAAGCTTGACGAACTCGAGGGTCAGAAGGAGAAGGAGCGCAAGGCCCGGTAAGCTGAGAGCACTGCAAAGCGAGCTGACATGCAGTATCGAGGACCTCACTCAGAAGCTCATCCAGCGTATCCGCCCGTACGTCGACGCCAAGAACCCTGGAGACCTCAACGACCCCGAGACCAAGGTCTTCGAGCAGCGCATCAAGACCGAGGCCGAGGACCTGAAGTTGGAGTCGTTCGGTGTCGAGATGCTCCAGACGATCGGAGGTGTCTACCTCACCCGTGCCGGCAACTTTGTCAAGAGCAAGAAGTTCTTCGGCGGTGGCTTCTTCGGCCGACTGAAGGAGAAGGGAGGTATGGTCAAGGAGGGCTGGGGACTTCTCGGATCTGCGTGAGTACACCTCTGCGTGAGTGGAAGCTTACTGTAACAGTGTCGGCGTTCAGACCGCCATGGCCCAGATGGAGAAGCTTGAGGCTGCAGGAACCGCGACGCCGGAAGAGATCGCCGCTCTTGCCGAGGAGCTCAGCGGAAAGATGCTCCTCACAACGTGGCGTGCTACGCGCTGGGAGGTTATCAACGTGAGTTGTGGGCCATTGCGCCTTAACTGACACCCAGATCCTTGGCCCTGTCGTCGACGCCGTGCTGTACGAGCAGGGCATCTCGAAGGACGTCGCGCTCCGACGTGCCAAGGCGATTATGACGATCGGCGGCATCTTCAAGGCCATCGAGGCGGACGAGGACGACGAGGAGCGCCGCGAGCTCGAGCGTCTTGTTCAGAACGCCGCCGGCAAGAAGAAGAAGAGCCACAAGTCGCGAAAGGGCTCGCCGGCCGCTGAGCCGTCGACGCCCGAGGCCATCGCCGAGAAGGCCGAGAAGTCCGAGAAGGCTTAATAACGACTATCCTTTCTTCCTGTCCACCCACGCTTCATCCCTTACGAAATCCCATCATCTCGCGCCGTGCCAGCGCGAGCCGGCCAGTTTATCCCATTGTTTAGAGTATACCCTAGGATAATCCTGTTATCTGTTCACCATTCATAGTTCTCCTCTCTCCGTTGTCGGTCGATCGGTCGATAGACATCGATGTAGGGCAATCAGTCAGCTTCCTCAGGCTGCAAGGTCTTATGGATGGATTAATACTGTGTTAGAACGTGCGAGGGGAGGGGGGGGAGGGGGGGAGGGGTGTGGCCTCGGTAGCCCAGCAGAGGACGCCAGCGGAGCCCAGCGTCGGATTCTAGAACACCAGAACGGGCGCCAGAGTTGCAGGCTACGATATGCCTGAAAACGTTGTCTCCAGACAAGTGCACCGCCAACCTGAGGCCTCTTCTATTGGGCGACGTCTCCGAGTTAAGCGTTTGAGTCCTAGCCGAGGCGGTAAATCTCTGACCCGTTGCAATCCTTTGTGAGTCGGTGGTCTCTTGTGCCAACTGCCCCGCTGACCGATAGGACATCTGCACTGCTACACCCGCGGCAGGTCTTATGCCGCATGGTCACTGGGCATCGGGAAGGCTCTACCACCAGACCGCTGGGGTACTCGTGTGTCTCCTCGCGGCTATCACAGCATCGAAAGGCCGACAATGTCCACGGAACAGACGCAGTGGCCTGGTCTTCCTCATCCAGAGCCGCCGACTTTGACCCTCTGGCGACTTAGGGAACCGACATTGCGTCTCAGACAGTCCCTCTCCACTGTATCGGTGGGATGTTCCTCATTCAGCCCAATCTCCACGCAGACTGAGCTCCCTCGTCGCCCAATGGTGTCTTCCTCGTCGCCGATCGAGGGCGTGCGGAGGGCGCTAGTCGCGGACGAGGGTGGCACTGCCGCTCCAAAAAGCTCCCGTCAGTACCCCAGCGCACCACCGAACCATCACCTCACGAACCCACTCTACACCTCGCTCTTTCGTGCTCCTCAATGGATTTTGATGCTCTTGAAGTCGAGGACAGCAAAAAAGAGGTCACGACGGGGATCGAACCCGCAATCTCCTGATTATCGCTGACGTCGTAGTCAGACGCCTTGCCATTGGGCCACGCGACCTTGGATGAAAGGTATCTGGAGGGTGGTAAGTGATCTCGTTTGGGGGCGGCGCAAGTGACCCGAGCTGTTCGGTTCTGCCAATCGCGGCCCCCCAAGCAGCTCTACGTGCGAGGTAGACTGGACCGGGGCCTGGGACAGCTTTGGGCTGACGTTCAATGACTACAAGAACGTAAAAACTCAACGTCACGTGGTCAAGTGGCAGTTACGCGTTCCTCGTAGCTTGTCGATGATCAAAGTTGTGAGTCTACAGCTATGGCCGCCGCTTCCTGCTCGCAGGCCGGGTCGAGGATCAAGGAGGCGGTGAGCTCCCCCCGGGAGCAGTGGGGCGATGAGCAGCCCTCCTTCTGGGGCGGAATGCGGCATTGTCGACAGTCACCCCCTCATCATCCAGACCGAGGTCTGGTTTGCAGGCTGTCGCCCGGTACGCCCGTTATCTTGTTCCTCCGGTCTGGACATGTGATAGAGACCTGTGCGGCATTGACGTGGGATCTGGACTTCTGTCAAACTCTGCCGGGGCCGCCGGCAGTACAACGTTTGCGGTCTGACAGGCTGGGCGAACGCCGAAGACCGGGGTGGCGGCCCTTGCCCGACCCCGAAAGTCTACACTGAACACCGCAGCTCTGGCGGCAATAACCACCGACTGGAGGCGCTCGGTTTGCAAGTTACGAATAGTCCTCAGTACATCCCAAGCCATCCGGTCGCGTGAGAAGGAGTGGGAGAGGGACCATCCAGGTGGTGAAGCTGCCACGATCCCTGAGCAAGGCGGGTTCGTCAGCGTCGAGGACCCGTCGCCGAGTATGAAATCGGTCCAGTATGGACGCGGTATCTGGTACCTGGCACGTCAGGAATGCAGTGACAAACCGGAGAGGAAGATGCCGAGTGTAATGAGGTACCTCGGCGCGGAGTTGTCGTGGGACAAGTGACTTGATGAGTTCGTCCGCTCATCGATCGGAGCGGACCGTAGCCTTGCGAGATCCCTGTACCCTAGGAGTACGTCGGCGACCTGCCCGAGATGGCGGTGTGGTCACGGTATAGATGCAGAGTGGTACCCTCACTGCGCCATCTCCGAACCGGCCATCGAGGGGGCTGACTGTGTGGCAGATCTCGGGGGTGGCATCGACGATGGGGAAATCCATGTCACCCCCTGCCCTGCTTCTGACCAAGAGAGGCAACCCCTTCAGACACGAGATGTGGCCAGGGGGTTCTAGAGTGTCGGAGCCGTCTGCATGCGTAAACAGGAGAAATAAGCCCGCCTCTTTCAGGGGCAGTGGAGCCAGCTCCAACGACAGGTTGCGTGAGTGGGTCTGAAGATAAACCATCCTCTGCCACAGGGAACCTTCACCACTGAGGGTACAGCGAGAGAGCGCAGCTAGCTTGCACGCTCACTCCGAGTCCGGGGTGTCAGCGAAGAGGGGTGAGCTCTTCGAGAGCCCAACACCTTCGACGTCAAGCAGATCTGCCACAACCCGCAGCTGTCGTACGACCCCTCTTGCTGCGCTCTACTGCGGCGCCTTCTGCGAACACCACTTCCCACGTCATGAGACATGCAGACTGTCCAGCTCCACTCAGGAAGTGACTATAGGTTCCGCTGTGGTAGCGTCTTGTAACAGCAGCATGGGATCGACTAATGTTTGCAAAGGTTGCTGCGGTTCAGGCAACTCAGCCTCTACGCATGGCGTGCCAGCGTGTAGCCCTTGCGTCCTCGGCAGTCGCATGCCACGGAGATAACGCGGGGCCAAGCACCTTCACCGCCCCCGCAAACGCAGCAGAATGGCCAAAGGGGTGTCCGTCATCGTGTGGAGTCGAGTGCTCGCTCGTGCAGGTTGCTGAGATTTGTCAAGCTCACAGTGACTGGCCAGACAAGCCGTTGCCCTCTTGATCCTGCCCAGACTCCCACTGTCTTCCGAGCAGCTGCCTGCATGCAGCCTCTTTCCCCAGTATCGAGCTCATGCTGCGTGTACCACCCAAGATCTCGTCAGAAGAGCCACACCTGGCGAAATGCCACAGGTCAAGCTGTGCCTTCTCCGGTCCTCTATTCCGGAACCGGAGCCGTCGCAGTGCGATTTCCGAACTCGAATAGCGCCAAATTGGGCATACAGCAACTGCAGACGACCGGTTTAACACACTGCCATATATCGAGTGCGAGGACGGAAACCCCGAGCACCGCGCTGGTGGGGCTGACCCGAGGTTTGCCGATGCGGGCAAAGCTGCGCCCCTAGATGTTGATATTGTACTCGTCGCTGTTCCCCAGCACCGGACGTCCCCCCTGCGGACGTCGTGCAACAGAAGCTGCGTACGCAGGACGGTCAGAGGGGATGTCAGAAAGCAGCTGCCGCGTTGCAGGGCAGGCGCTGGCTCCGGAAGACCGGTCCCGAACGGGCTTTCCGCCATGTTACACCCGGCGCCCGATCGCAGCCGGACAACGCTGGAGCTTCTCCCACGGGGCTCGCACGCACTGGAATCGAGCACCGATCGTGCTTCAGGGGCCTGCCAGAGTTGGAGCTGGGGTAACAGGGCCCTCGGACAGGGGTGTTTGGTGTTGAGCGTCATGGCGTGGCCATAGCTCGAGGTCACCGCAACTCCGCTAGACGCCGAAGGGTCTCAGTGGTCACTTCCGACCACGGCGTGGGCAACCCCGCACCCCACAGTGGGCATCCGTGCGCAGTTCCATTGCTGCATGCAGTCCGTCTTCCTTTTCAAACGCCCGTGCAGCGTATCAATGCATATCAACGAGGTCGATACGGTCGAAACTTGCCGGTTGAAAATGAAATGTGCCGGTCGGAAAGCCTGTTGTCAGAGGTCTGGGAGACAAGTCAGTCGTCCGTCATCGGCATGTCTGCCGACGAGCACGTTAGAGAGGATGAGAATTCGACAGATGCCCGGCGACCAACGATGCAGTGTCAAGATGCGGAGCAAGGACCGCCTGCTGATTTTAACAGCGCCGAATCGGACAAAAACAGATGGGCAGAAAGGAGGACAGGTGACCAGTGCCGCCTCGTCACGAGTGCGATTGTAGGCGCAGACTGTGAAACACGGGGGAGAAGAACAGATCGCAAGATCACCATTCCCGGCATGTTAATCGGCAGTTCTCCGGCGCCCACACCGGCAGGACCGGCTCATTCTACAGACAAAGTTCGAGTAGAATCGAGCGACTGGGGTATATGACAACCCCAGCTGATCATCTCGGGCGGAGGACGGTCCGCAACGCCCACTGCGGACTGACCACCGCTTCTTCCCAGTCATGCTCCTTTCGGGCGTCGAACGCGAATCCGAAAGCTTGGCACGGGGCATATGTCGATGGTGACATCGGACTTCGAACATCGAGACGACTTGTCTACACACGATACGGAGCGTAGAATTGTAGCGCGGACACACACGGAGAGGGGAGCCGGGTTGTGAGTCGAAGAAAGTTGAGGGTCGTGCCACAGTCTGCGGCATGGCGAGCGCGCTACTGCGTGGGGGAGACCCACCTATATCGGGTTATTGCTTCGGGCGTGAGAATAGTTCGGTTCGGCGGTCGCCCTCCGCCGATCTGACTTCCGCGTACCTCAAACTCGGAGTGCCACCGAGGGGTCCAGTCGGGGAGTCAGTCACTGTCAGTGGGGATGCCGGGGAGTTTCCGGTGAGTCACAGCATCCGGCGACGTCAGGAGCGACGAGCGCGGCAGTCGCGGCCGTGTCCGTGACGAGGCCGAATCAACAACGTAGGTTCCCAGCACATGTGAACGGTACGATTCACGCCGTGTCTGAATCGCTGTCCCGTCTCCGCGATTCACACCTCCACGCATCCTCGCACCCCCTCTCCCCATACTTACGACAAAAGCGACTGCCCCGGGCTGCGTGTTTGTTAGTGGGTGTCAGTGCTCGTCAGCGATGTCGTATGATTGCGTCTGCGTCGAGCCAGACGCCGGACGGATCCGCGGTCCGCTCGCCACGCAACATGTCCCGTAACGAGAACGAATAACTGCAGGAAGAGGCCTCTCGGACTTGTGTCGTATGTGAAAGGACTGTCCCGAGGGGTACGAGTGAGTGACGAGGTTACGACCGACCCACTGTTACGTGTGTTACGGAAAGCAAAAGTACACAGGTCAGTCGTAAGATCCCCAACCCGACCAAGCTGCCCGCTTTCGGCCCAACTTGTCAGCTCGTCAACTTCCCTACGAAAGACGGGGTCTGGGACCTGGCAAAAACCTTAATGTCGCGACTGGAGAGGCTATTCTGCGTCCCGGTATGGTCATTTCGACGTTAGTAATTGCGGACTCGCGTATGACAGAATGACAGAATAGCATGCGCTAACGGCTCGCTTGTCTGGTCGATCTCAGTTTGCACGAAAGAGGCAGTCCGAAGAGAAAGAGGTAGGCGACGAAACTGCGCGATCTGAGCGTGCGCCGCAAGGGCAGGTCAGGCCGAACAGTCTGACGTTGCCAATCCAGACGCGTCATGATCCGTTCCCACGCCGCGAGGGACCCGCGAGGTGCCGTAAGCGAGCCGTGTACGAGGCTGCAGCACCGCAGAAGGCGCAGAGCCGCCAGGCGAGGCAGCATGTGTCTCAAGTCCGAAAACTGGGGCACCCCGATCCCCGACGGTCAGCCTCTGCCTCAAGCCGTTTGCGTCACCCTGGGCTCGCTAGCTTGTTGCTGTTGCGCGGCGTAGATGTCGCTCCTCCTCAATGTCCGCGTCGCTTGAGAGATCTCGTCAGCGTTCGGTCTGTGGAACATATGCGGGCTGCCACAAGGCACGACAGCCGCGAGCCCAGCCCGGTCCGTGTACTGTGTATGTCCTGGTGATCGAGACGACGGCGCGGGCCATTTGTACCGATCCCTCTGCCGTTGCCTTGCTATCCGAGGGGGAGAATTGGCATCGCACATTCACAGCGAAGACGCAACGAGTGTTCCTCGGTACCTGTCGGATTGATTTCACGAATTTGGCACGCCCCCCCAGGAGACGCTGTACATCCGTCGTTGACTGAGGGACTGACCGCCATTCGAGATCGTTCTGAACGACCCACACCCCACTGCGCCTCAATCCGGCACTGTGGCTCGGCACGAGCAGGTGATCGGATCGCGTGTTGGCTTGCCTGGCTGGGCTGTCGAGATTGCTGGCTGGAGTCTGGGGCGTGCAACGCCTCCCAACGAGAGGGATATACGACTATGCCGTTGAGCGCCGACGTTGTACCGCTTCCGAATGAAACAAAGCCCCTCAGAGGGTCATTGAGGGGAAGGAAGGGGGACGCTGAGCCACTTCCCACTCGTAGCATATGGATTCACCATCGACTCGGCGCAGTGCCTTGCAGGAGGGGCAGTGGGAGACGGACTGGGCGAGCCAGTAGACGGCCAGAGCCCCCAATGAACCTGACAGTAGGTGACGAGCGCGGCGTGCCTGCTGTACCGAACTCGATACGCCTCCTTACTCCGCGAGCCTCCGCCGATCTCCGCTCATCATGGCTTGGCTTGGCATGTCTCTTCACGCGACGGGAGCTCTTCCGAGCGGCTGACTCTGTGACAGGTGCCACCGCCTCCGCCCGTTTCTGCCACTCTAGTGGCTGAGCCGCTCCAGACCGAGACCAGCTGACCAGTGATCCACCTGACGTGCTCACTACCACCTGCACGTTCAATGTTCCATGCATGCATGCCAGCGCCTCTGCGCCTCCCCCACATTGACCCCCAACCCCCACGGACGGGGGTGTGGGAGGTGGGCCCACGACGCCGATCTTTACCCGAGGAACAGGCGAGCGAGATCAGTCGCGTCCACTGTACTATAGGACGCTAGTGTGGTCAGCTGGGCCAGATGGGGCGATAGAGTGGGGGTAGACTGATAAGAGGAGTGGGGGAGATCAGTGCCGATCGTCCCTCCACCCACCCAGCTGCCTGCGCCCCCGCCCAAGGAGCTACATTTACCGAGATGTTTGGAATCGCGAGCGAAACAGGCGTGAGACTGTCGCACGATACGAGCCAGCTCAGTTGACGGGTCGAGGCGTCGAGACCGTGTGACCGACGTTCGCCATGTCTGGCACCATGTGCAGTGCGCGACCAACAGCAAGGCAGCAGAGGGGTGGGGTGTGGGGTGAATTGCGCGGAACTGTCACCTCTAGTCGCCTGGGAGTCACTCGAGTCACTCGTTGTCCAGGTCCAGTATGCATTCGAGGCGGAACATGGCCCATTGTCAGGCAGACAGAATGGGTTCCACACGGAGATGGCCAGCCGTAAACGACGAGTCAGCGCGCGTCGATCGTCCGGTTCGCTGAATCCGCGCCCAATCGCCTCATGCATGAATTCCGCGTGCGCAGCAATGGAAGCAGGCGTCAACATGGATCGTCGTCATTGCATCATTGACCGGGTATGCATCGCCGGTTGTTGTATATTCGATTGTGAGAACTTCGGTGTACTGCTTGCAGCAAGTAGCTCTCGACCGTCGTGCAGCGCGGCGTTGAGAGTGAAGTTCGGAGACTTGCATGTAAATTTGACCGAATCGCGGCTTCACAAGCGAGACCATGACGGACATGACGGGGATGACGGCTTCGGGATAGCGGGGCAGCATCGGGCCAGAGAGAGAAGTGGGCCGATCAGGAACGGTGCCGGACTACGCGTGAAGGTTTGGCAGTGTGTCACCGCGTGAGACCGGCAGGGCATAAATCATTCGCGCGTAAGAGCGTGTGGAGCAGTGGAGCGGATTTGGAACATCTGGGGAACAATTCCATAAACGCTCGGAGTTACACAGGCTTACCGCTGGCTTGGAATCGGAACTGATACTGCGGTGCCTTTTTCCGTGTTTTTACTGCTGCCGGTCCTGTTCCCCGCGCCGTCATCGCTGCCATCGCTTCGCCGTTCTCCGGGCCAGACCTTGTATAGTGGACGATCGCGATGATATTCGCGTCACAGATCTGCTCCATTTCTCGATCAGAAAAATCAGAAACGCAATCAGAAGCAATCTGTGCCGCATCCCGGAGTGCGCTCTACGGCCGCATGCCGTCTGCGAGCTCCCCTGGCGAGGGGGATCTCGTGTAGCCCCGCCATGTCGTTCAGTAACGTCGTCGCCTAGCCCACGCTGCGTCCCGTCGCCTGACCATGGTGTTCCAAACCGAGCATTCCTGCCAAGCGACACAGCAGCCTGACTTTCCTGCATGCTTGTCAAGTTTGATGACTCGGTGCCAAATGTGCCACGGCCAGATCTGCATGATATTGGGGACAAATGTCGGGTGCTCCGATATGTGCACCTGAAGTAGTTACCGCAGAGACCGCAGGCTGTGGCTTGGCACTCGTATTCGGATCTGTACGCGGTGTGGGAATCAGATCAGGTTCAAGGTCATCAGATCAGGTCGCCGGTCCGGCACCGAGCTCAGTGGGCAGGTGTCAGAGGTGGCGGCCAGGTGGGCTCGTGCTTTGTCAGGCACACGGTGTCCACAGTGACGCGGAAGTCTGAGCACGTACAGCGAGGATGAGCATTGAGCACGACCGAGGGGGTGAAGCAGGTCTGGGCGGCCGCTCTTCCCCTGCGTCGGTGCGAGGCGGGGGAGCCGGACCAATCGACACTGCCTCGTTGTCTCCGCGCTCTCGCTTGGATGTACGGGGTGTAACTAGGTCACTGGGACACAACAGGTGAATAGAGCACGGGGGAGCACATGCTCGTCGTAAGCGCAGAAGGATTGTAGGGGCCATAGCCAGACAGGTCCGGAGGCACTATACGCTGCCGCGCTGCCAGCATGCAGTACGCCTGTTGAACACTGCTGAACTGCAGGACTGTTAGACGCCGTCGGGGCCTTCGGACGGTCGGGGGGAACGGGGTGAAAAGAATCCGGAAGTATCGTCCTTGGGTGTTGGGCCCGCTGATTGACGAAACAGAGTTCAATCAATGCCGGCTGCTTACTTTTCCCTGTATCCCCCCGCGATTTCCCCAACCTCCAAAACATTGCAGCAAAATTTGGTCGCATCCGACGCTTTTCCGCAGTCCACTCTTGTGCTAACGGCCGTCCGGCAAGGTCGCCGATAACTAGCTGCCGGTCTACGGCCAACCCATCGACCATGCCCGCAGTGGGACGTGGGATTGGGACATTCGGTGTGCGTTGAAGGTTATGGCGTGAATCCTAATGAGCGTACTCTGAATACTCTGAATCGTGACTTGCCGATCTGCAGCGGAAAAGCAAACTCAATTCATCACTCAAGCCCCCGCTCCTGGTTACTGGTGCCTCCTCGTTCCTTCGTCCACTGCTGCTCTTCAGCTTGGATCGAGGAACAGCAGGAACAGCGTCGTGCCGCGTTTCCTTCGCACCTGCTGCAGTACGACAGCCCGCCAGGCAGGACGCGGAAGCACGTATATGCGACGAGACCTACGAGTGAGGCGTATCCGGAACAGTGGTGGGAACTGGTGAAGCAAGACAAGTTGCAGCCGCAGCAGCCACCCGGACGAGCGGCAGTCCGACCGCGAGACAGCAACACCTGATGCCAGATGTGCTACTACATCGGTCAGCTGCCCGCATTTCGTTGGGGCCGATACGGGATTGTCGGCCTTTGCTCGAATAGGAGTTGCGGATGCGCATCACGCGCACGGGCGGCGTGCGTGTGGCTGCTTACAGCATGTCGGACTCGAAGGGGAAGGCGCCACCGACGGGCGTGTTCTACATGTTTGAGTTGCGAGATGTGTGGCGCCGGTGCCGGCGCTGGCGGTGGAGATTGTCCCGCACGCTAGCATGGCTCTGCTGACATGGCTGGCAACTGGCTTACGATACTCGGCGCTCTCAGTGCCGGCAGAACCATGGGGCAGGAGGGTGAGCGCCACCGTGGCGCCGGCGGTCGTCAGGGGCATTCAGTCATAAGCTGTGTGTGTCAGATGTCAGGCGTTGAGCGGTGCAACGTCCGAGCGCTCTTGTCCGAGGCGGGTCGGAGGAGTGGCCGAGTGTGCAGCCTGTAATCTGCAGGAGGCGGCAGGCGGCGTCGGTTGCGCCGCCTGGCGTCTTACGACGAGGATCGTGGATCCCACTTCGCGGCATGGTCCTGATGCTTTCTGCAATGTAGCATCTCTGCGTTCTTCTGGGCATTCTGGGCAGGACTGATAGGTTGGTATTCCTGAGCGGCGCTGCGCCACAACCCCGGCGTGCGCTGCTTGGCCGCCGGTGGGACGCCGCCCGCGAACGCTAGCCCTCGGCGTCGCCGACACAGCGCTTCCATTGTCCTTCGGTGTGGTGGGTTCATGAACCGAGAAGGAAACGAGATCCTGGGGCGCTCGGCGCCGCAGACAGCCATCGTCGGCACCCTGCTTCACCCCTGCTCAGGCCACTCAGACTCTCGCACCCACTGTGAGTGTTTGGTTAATTCATGATTCACAACTGCCTGACGGCCTGACGGCCTGATGGCAGTCTGTCCGACCAGTCGGGGTGTCTATTGATGCACTGTAGCATGCATATTGCCATATGGCAGCTGGCAGGCTGGATTCATGACACTGGGGCTTGAACTGGACTATTTCAGGGACACCATCTCAGGGTCCATCCAGTGCTGGAGGCAATTTTGCATGTAGTCAGCGGCAGTCGGTGGCAGCACAGGTGTTCAATTGGCCGTTCGTTCCGAAACTCTAGCTGAAAAGATGAATCGACCAGCTGGACCCCAGGTGCACAGCTGCACTGCCAAGCTTCTTACGGCCGGGCCGAAGTCGACGTACGTCCGTCTGTTCCGTTGCAACTTCCCCTCACCCTTCAGGCCTCAGGGGTTCGAGGGCCAACTGAGGGCCTGCTCAGATGGATCTCGGGGGGTCAGATGGGTGTACGGCATCCTTTCAGGTCGAGGCTGCCCCAGACGCTACTGTCAGACACGGGCTGGCGTTGCAGATCTGCTCGATCTCGACCGACTTGGCCAGACAAGGTGCTCGCGGTAGATCTAGCTACTGAATACAGATGAGATGAGGGGGATGCTAATCCGGTCTCTATGGGCGGTCAGCGGTACTTGGCCCGCAGATCTAATCTGTGAACCCACGCCGAGCCGGTGTATGCTGCACCGAGCAGCGCCAGTGCAGCGATCCGGGGCGGAGCACTCAATTCAAGTGACGAGGTTGCATGTCATGTGTGAATCACAATACGGAGGCCGGAGAAGCCAAATACAACGGAGGGCAGTTCCGATACCTCATGGTGGTTCTACCGGGAGGTAATCACTTGAGAAGGCGGGGTTGTAGTCAAGTCACTGAAATGGCGGCTGAATGCCTCACTCAAGCACGAAGTGGCTCATGCTGGGGGATCGATGGGAACTCACTCAGGTGATGCGCCAATGCAAATGAGCAAATGCGCATGTGACCGCGGAGTCTGCTGGACGCCTCTGTGTCTGATCATCCCGAAGTTAAACTGGCGAGCATCGAATCGAGCTGATCGACGGAACTGCGCAAATGTCGACCGACATTTCCGTTCTGGGCATTCTGGTGGCAGGTCAGGCAGAGCGTTGAGCATGTCAGCATGACCATCTTGGGTGTGCACGCATGAACCTCGGTTAATACCTCCTCAGCGAGCATGCATCCGCGACCCCAGCGGGGAAATGAACCTTGTTATGTCCATGTGGATCGGTCCAGATAGCTGTCTATGATAGGACAGGTGCGATCGAAACCGATCGCGGGTCGTAACCGGATAAGCGAGGAGTGCGTCACGGCCGTAAGACGACGCGGTGCCCAAGATGTCTCGCTCTCTGGGTCCGGGGCGCAAATGCCTGGTGTTCTGGGGAGCCCGGGTGACCGAGAAGCATGCCAAACGGGTGTTCCGCATCCGAATGTCCTCTTGCCGCTGTATTAGAGTTGGTCAGCTCGATGCATGCTGGCAGAAGGCATACGTCTCCGAGTCTCCCCTATCTAAGCGGTTCTTTCCGACTGAAATTGATCAAGCTTCGCTGTGTGACAAATTCAGGTCAGGCCCGTGTCCCTCGCTTCGCCGCCGCCTCAGCCAACCGGATGCGCACGACGCACCAACACCCAGCCTGGGATACCAAGGGCACCGTGCTGCTTCGCGAATGTTAGCCAGCCGCTGAAGCGCTGCTCGCCCGAGCAAGGATGCGCTCAGACGACGAGTGATGGTCTGGACGCCCGCATCCGTTTTCGCTTCGCGGGCGGGCGGGACGGTGTCGCTGCGGATAGCCTTGCCACCCAATCAGACGACGGGGGCCATCGGATTGCGTTCCGGATATCGGGCAAACGTAGGTCCGCAATGTGCTTCCATGTGTTGTCTCGAATCCTCCAATGCGTGACAACGCGCCAATGCGCTGTGTGCGTCGCAATGCGGCGTCCCGGCCTGGGGGACTGTGCGAGAAGGAGGGGAACGGGAGAGGGGCAACAGGGGGGTGGCAGGCGAGCACTACGTGTTCCATGTCCATGATCCGAGCCAGCTCACAAGCTCTCACGTATGACTAAGGCTGGACATGTCGTGGCGAAAGCGTCAAAGCGGCATGCCAAGTCCGAGCCTGGGCAGAGCTGGGCCGGTGATAAGATGCTGACTGATCTTGGTCTGTGGGCCGCTGGTAGCGGGCGCCGCTGTGTCATGTCAGCGCTTGGACGAGGCATACCGCAGTTTGGTTCCCGAGGTTTGGATCCAGGACCTAGTGGCAGGTCTTGGGACACCCCCTCCCCCCCGACATCTGTCTGCCCTTCTGCATGTCCTCCAGGGTCAACACAGGGCCAGTTCTACGTGAAAAAGGTTCCAGGTTCAAACACCGTGCTGGAGCATTGACCTTACATGGTGGATCTGGGACGAGCATTGTGGGATCGTGGAAGGCGGGGTGCAGTGCAGCGGACGCAGTCAGGACCCTGACAGCACCTGAAAGTGCAAGCTGGAACACGCTTGCGGCTGCGGACCTCCCTTCTGCACGCAGCAAGGCGGCCGCAAGGTTGATGTTCGGAACGACGTGCATGCCCATTGAAAGTTGGCACCTGAGGGTCAGCCTGCTCAGGTAAAAGGGAGGTGACAGGGTGGGACCCTGACATTCGTCGTCCAGAGCCTATCCGGCTACAAGTGGCCTCAGTCGGTGACTAAGGCTCGGCCAAGCGGTGACTTCCCTGTGCTTCACTAGAGCACTCAGGATGGCACACGACGAACCGCTTTGTCTCGTACGTTGGGCGCTATTTCACTCCTTAGACTACTCCCTAGTATGCGGGGTTGCGGAGGGGTGGCAGACGACCAAGCTGGGGCAGGCGAGGGATACGTTGTTTGCTTCCTTTGTCTGGAAGACCCCAACAGGAGCGATATCCTATCAACGCGCGGGATAGCCAGCCTGGACGCCAGCCTGATGCGCCTTCCCGGGCCGGTCTCTGCACTACTGGACGCCAGAGGTGGCTGCTGCCTGACGTGCCGCCGTGCCCGAGATCAGAGCCGCGGTCGAAGCTGGGTCGAACCTGGGCCCATCGAGCCGGAAGCTCGCACTGCGGCATCCTCGCCATTCGCGAGCATGTGAGCAGCTGATTCAGCGCTGCGTGTTCGAATACAGGGTCGGAGCAGGGCCAGCAGGGAGAAACAGGGCGCGCAGATGTTCAACAGGAGTGCGCAGGACGCGTAATTCACAGACATCACGGCAGCACGCCAACATCCCTCGACCGGGCAAAACAAGTGACAAACCAGTTGCGCGCAGTTGGACACTGGTGGACCATCCGGGACGCTGTGGGTCAGATGCTGTTCCTTTTGTTCCTTGGGGCCGTCGGTATGGACGGGGGGTAGTGGAAAGGCGGAGCAGTCACCGAACCCAAGCTAGTCTTCCGGGTGGAAGCGAACAAACAAGGCGGCAAGCGCCACTGGTGCTAACGGCCGTTCTGCCCGTTCGATTGCATCCTTCTAGCGCGCCGGTCGCGCGCCGCCCAGTCGGAACATGACTGTGGAACGGGAGCTTCAGGTGCACCAGGCGTCACCGGAATGTGAGAACCAGCAGGACACGGGTGGGTTGCTGTGCAGGTTGTACGGTGGGGTGTAGGCATTTCCAGCAACGAGCTATGCGTGTCTGCAGCTGCAGGAGCGACATTAACTCTGCGCGGATATATTGGATGCACCAGGGCTAAAAGAGGTACGAAGGAACAGAAGGTACGGCGGTGTTCTGCAGATGAAGGTCTGCGGTACAGCAGCAGCGGAAACCGGACATGCATCCAACCTTGTTCCTCGCCTTCCCGGATGCTGCGACAGGCACTGGGAGTGGGTGGTGGACACTGGCCGAACAGCGCAGACGAAATCGTGGGAACCGGCACGAAAAGGGTTTCGGGGATCGGGGACCCAGTGCGTGCAATGCATGCAGAGATTACGGGCGACGCGTTGGTTCGTCAGTCACCTCCGTGTCCGCGTCTGCTAGCATAGCCGGCGGCCTGAGGCGGGCAGGTGCCGTACAGCAGTGCCGTTGTTCGTGCCGCACGACGTGTGCGACGCGTGCGATGCGTGGCCCATGCCATCTCCGCAGGTTGGAGGGTTTCGCCATTCCCACAGTTGGCGCGTGGACTGCGTCATGGACCCATGAACGCGCTCGCCATATGTGTGGGAACCGCAAATCTTCGCGGGGTGACGTGAAACGCCAGAACAGCGCCAATGCATGCGGGAGGTGATCTAGGAAATGCGCTATCAATCGATGAATTCGCTATGAACGCACAGGAGGGCTGGAAGGGAAGTGGATGCATGAGATCCATAAGCCGAGAGAGTGGCCGGAAGGCTCGCCGGAGAATCATCATCATGACGATGTCATCATGACTGTGCAAGGACGGATGCATGGTTGAGTGAGTCCGCTCACGGGTCCTTTCCCGGCATCAGCGGCCCACCGGCGAGGAATGGAAGGCATGCCAGGTCGCAGGCTGGACCCTCTAGGCCTCTCGGCCCTCTCGTCCGGAACAGTCCAGACACAGTTTTGGTCAGCCAAAGGTGGAGCCTGATCCAGGAATCTATTCGGCAAGCTCGGCATGCAAACGCGCCCTAGTCAGAGTTTAACGGGGATTGCCCAAGCCATTAGAATCGCCACTGCTTGCACTCGTCTCAGTCGACCTGGCAGTGACGTTGAAGCACATGTCACTTGCAGTGCCTAAACCACTTTGGCGTGCACCTGTCGCTGACTATGCGTGCTACTGGATCAGCCGGTTGCTCAGTCAGCAATAGTGCATGGCGGTGCTGCTGCCGAGAGTAGTGCATTTCGGCGTCGAGGATTAGGCGGCAGTCGGCGTGCTTGCATGCTTGGGCGGTGCTTGGGCGCCTTGGCCCGGGCTTGGTACGGAGTAGTACGAGTCCCGCACTTGACGGGCTGATAGATTGTCGTTGGTGAGCCTGGCAGATGGATCTGGTGGCGTCCAATGTCATTTGCCGGAAGGTGCGTGCTGTTAGTTTCCCCACCGGCGACTTGGAGCCCGGGGGATGTCTGAGATGATGATGCTCGCCTGAGTTGATGAGATGGATGGAAAATTGCCACTCTAATGGCATGCATTCTGTAATGAGGATTAGCTTAGAGGCGTTTAACGATTTTGGCGGGGGCTGCTTGTGTGGAGACCGAGGTTTCTGGGCCGTCTGGCTGTCTGGCCCGGTTCGTTTGGGGGGGATTTATGCGGGCATTGACCCTCGCCTGTGTGCCAGCAGGGTTTCTGTTCAGGGTGCAGAGTGCTCAGGGCGGCGAGGGGCCATGAGGCACTGAAAGCTCGCCACTGAGATCTTCGCTTCGATGGTCAGGACACCAGTGTCAGGGCAGGCTGGGCGTCAGGATTAGAGCATCCCCAGGTAGGGGCTCGGCACACTGCCTGCAACTCGCCAGACGTGCTCAGGGATCCCAGGGCGGACGGACTCCAGGGCGGACAGGGCACATGGGCGGCAACCATCGAGCGTACGGGCGGACGAGCGTCCAGGTGATGATGAACGCGCTGCCAGCCCAGCTAAGCGGGCCCATGGTCACTCGATTTGCGTCGTCATTGTCCAAAGTCTCTCCGACCCGACAAACGCCCTGCGGCCCTGCCCTGCTTTGGCGGCCGGCCTCCGGTTTCGTGCCCTCGTCCCTCTTGTCCCTCAGGTCCCTGCCCCTGGCACCTTGGCCTCTGCGCCTGTGCCTGTCGTGCCGTGGCCGTAGAGCTGCACTCCAGCAACTCGCCTGCTGGTCCACCGATCAAACCGAGTCACCGACGATTGCATGTTCATGACACGGCCGATACCCCGTGTGCTAGCTTGTCACCACCCCGCGTCAGGCCCATCAAGGTGCACCACCCCAGCCCCTGCCCCGGCTGTTCCCCTCTCCGGCCGTCGACTCTTCCTCCTCCTGCCGTTTTCCCCTCCGAATCTTACTGCATCCACCTGGTCACTCCTAGCACTCCTCTTTATAATACGTCGGCCTCCTTGTCCCATCCCATCCCACACCCCTCGCTTACACCTACAAAGCTCCTCACTCCCCCACACACATACACAATCTACCCGATCACTCACACACGCATCTTCGCACCTCAACATCCATCTCGCATCCCCCCCTTCCCCGCGTTCTCTGAATCACCCCAAACGCTCTTGTCGCTGGTCGTCACTGCTCAACACCTGATCCGAACTTCAACCGACCCACCGGCGTTTCAACCGACTCTTTCCAACTAAAAGATCAACCTGCCCGAGCAACGTCCAGTCTTGTGCGCTTGATCACACCACCACTGCCCGACACCGACAGCACCTACTTCGAACTCGAACTCGTGCATCGTCTCTTGTTTTCGCTTCGTTTCCGCACAAGCAACCGACTCAATCGATCGACGTAGTCTACAGAGTACAACGTGAGTGTTTGATCCCGCATATCTCCTCCCTCCTCCTTCCTCCTTGTATTCTTCCGGGTGTGTGTCTTGTTCTCTTTGTCTGGAACGACGCCTATGCGTTTGTGTGTGCTTGTGCACCGTGGCGCGGGGTTCGTCGACAGCCATTCCGACTCCCCAACCCCGCTTCAGTGCCTCCTCCTCTCAGTGTGACGCAGCGCGTGCACGGCTCTCGTTCTTACGAGTTTCATCGTGCTGTGCCGTTACAGTGGCTCAGTGCACTCGTTTCCCACACTTGGTGGTCTGTGCTTGCTTGTGCGCAATGTAGCCATGCATTGCATGAGCGGCACAGGGCAACGCGGTGTGCGTCGGCCGGCCGGGTCTACAGGCAATGGTCGGTTTGGCGGGTGGAGGCGAGCTGTCGAGATGGTCGTGCGCTATGCATGCCATCTTTGTCAGGGCCGCTGGGTGATGGGCTGGCTGGTGCATGGACAGTGGTGCATGCCTCCGACGCAGGTGGTGGCGCAGTGGCCGCCCCCGATGCATCGGGTGAGGTTGCGTGCATTGGCTAGAGCTGCCCGCTCGCACTGCGAACGTCCCAAAATAGGGATGTATTTTCCGATTATGGGATGATTCGATGGGTGCGCGGTGCGCGTTGGCCGGTGGGCTTTTGCGGCTTTGCTTTCCGCTTGGCCGCCTGTGCCGACTGCCGCCAATGGCCTTGACGAGGTCTGTGGGTGATGGGCTGGCGTCGTGGCGGTGTGTGCCGCGGCAACGACCGTCGATTATCTCGCAAACCCGGGGGTCATGGTCACGGCAACGGTGGTCCGTCGTGTGGGCGTGGCGTATGCATGCGAGGCCAGGTTGCCCAGGAGGCTCCGGTCGTCGACCGGCCCGGTGACTCTGTGGGCTGTGTGCATCGGACGGCCATCGGCGACCCGATGTGCGACCTACGCAATTCGCGTGCGCGTGCATTCGTGCATGAGCTTGGCCGCAAACGTCGGGACGACGTAGGGTCAGGACACGCGCACAGGCATGACTGTATGGTCATGACATGGCTAGTTGAAGCTCCATCGGTTCGCTCTACAGCCGTCGACCGTTTGTATGAGTCATGCCAACGCGCGTATCCTCGCGGGTGGAGACTTTTCGCTCGGTCGCGTGTGCAGTGTTATCGTCACTGCACGTCCCACCGCAGTCCATCCCATCGTCCCACTGCATACACCATGCACTGTCCAGCTTCGCAGCTTTGCTTTTGCTTTGCTATGAGCAGGATTAGCAAGTGGATTAGTTCCTTATTTCTCGGGCATTTACCCGCTGGGTGGCCCACGCAATTAGGCGGTGACCTGCCCCTCTAGCCCTCTGCACCCGCGCCTGGCGTTTGCCTTCCCTGCACGCCTCGTCTCGCCTCCCCCTTCCCCCGCCGGGCTTGCTCGCCCCACCCATCCACCTTCCGGCCGGCCGCCCGGCCCTCGCCTCCCACACCCTTGCACCCTCTTCCTTACCCTCCCCCTACTGCCGGACTGCCCCTTGCTCCACCGCATTCATCCACTTCCACCACCCTCTAAGCACACCCTACCCCCATCAGATCGCCAGCTTTCCCACCATGGCCGTTGGCGTCTTTTCGTGACCACTCATTCATATACTCCACACACACACTCTCCCTCTCCTCGACACACTCTTGCCCACGACCACTTGATGCTGACTCGTTCTAGTTCTCAGCGCAGTACCTCTACCATACTACTCCCCCTTCACCACTACCACTACTCCACCCCCGACCGATAACCGCAATGTCTTCCGCGCCTTCGACCTCGGTCCCGGCCTCCCGGCCCAACCCCCCCTCCCCGGCCTCCAGCCGGAAAGCCGCCAAGGCTTCGGCGTCCACCTCGGCCCACTCGTCTCGACCGCGACACGCCGACCCCTACTACGGACACGAGGAGACTGCTCTCATGTGCGCCGACTACATCCTCTCCCTCTTCGGATGTCCCGACGTCCCCCCTCAGGCCCACCCTGGCCAGCCGACACCCTCCATGGCGCACTTCATCGCCTACGCTCTCCACCGCACCCGCCTCCCTTCCGTTGTCACCTTTGCCGCCCTTCTGCTTCTTGACCGATTAAAGACGCGCTTCCCTGCCGCCCGTGGATCGTCCGGACATCGTCTGTTCATCTCTGCCTTCATGATCGCCTCGAAGGTCATCTGTGACGACACTTACTCGAACCAGTCGTGGTGCATTGTCGGCCAGAAGATGTTCTCCCTCAAGGAGATCAACCAGATGGAGCGCGAGATGTGCACCTACCTCGAGTGGAAGCTGAACGTCGCTGGCGAGGATGTTGCCGAGTTTGAGGCTCGCGTCCGCGCTGAGCACGGACCTGTTCGTCGCTCCGCCACCTCGGAAGTCTCGATGGCTTCTGTCTCTCCGGCTGTTTCCGTGGCTGGATCGTCGTCTGCCGCTGCGGCTGCCGCTGCCGCCGCCGTCGCTGCCTACCCCTCGCCCAAGTCGACCCCCGACCCTTCGCGACCCATTCGCCCTGTCCCTGCTCCCTCGAAGCGTGGCAGCAGTGCGTTTCCGTCACCAGCCCATAACGCCTATCTCCACCCCTCCCACATCTCGCCCCAGCCCCCCGCGCTGAGCTCGGCGTCTTCGTCACTAGCCTCGTCGCCTGCGTCTGAGGACTGCAAGACGCCCTCGCCCATTGCTGCGATTGCCAAGCCGAAGCGACCGACCTCGTCGCGCACGGGAAGCAAGTCTTCGGTTGTCGACTGGGCTGGCTCGATGCACGTCGGCGGTCAGCCGCTGAGCGTCGGCGCCTGGTAAACCCGCCCGACGACTCTTCATCAACTTCTTGCCTGTCAATCACATAATACACGTCTAATACAACAACTACCTTAAACAATCTATCCCCCTCTCAAATCGTCTCTCATACCAACCCGACCGCATCTCGGGCTGTACAGTTGTATACATACACCACACTCAATCAACATCTTGTCCACATTGGTTTCTCTCCTGCATCGACACTCGTCTTCCATAGGGTTTATTTTTTCATGACAGATCTATGCTATTGGTGATGCCACCAGCCTGTCTACCTGCTTCTTCTTTCCTGTTGCACTGTTGCATTGCACACTCACGAACACTTTGGGATCTGGATCTACGTTGTTCATTGTCACGCGCAGTGTGCACTCGACTGGACTTGAAAGCCAGGTCTCGGGCCGTCTTGTCTTGCCTGGCTGTTTCCCACGAAAATTGGCCGACTCCAACGCGTTGGGTGGTCCTGGGTGGACCCAAGGACTGTGGCCCGACTGGGCCCACTGAATTGCGGCGGATCTGGTGGCACCATGGCTGCATGGCTTGGACGTGGTGCGTGAGTGCGTGTGTGCGTGTGTGCGTGTGTGCGTGTGCTACCGCGTCACGGTACTCTGGGTCAAATGATGCAGGGCATGGGGTGACATGCTGGAGTGTGCCTTCAGTGAGGGTCGCCGCTGCGCCGCCAGCGTGCAGCATGCACATGCGCACCGGTGGTACCGGTGCCGGGGACAGGAGGTGCATGGTCTGCACAAGTCTGCCGCGATGTGCCGGGGCAGCGGTACGTGCGGTGCAAATACCGTGTGGGTTTGTACCCTCCTCCCCTCCCCCACAGAAAACGCCAACCTTGCGCCAGCTACGCCAGCAGCCGGCGGTGGCGCGAGGGGCATGAGCCATATGCTCGCCTCACATTGCCTCGTTATTGCCTCTGGGTGCAGACGGTATGAGGCGCGCATCTGCGGCCGAGGCGGGCGTGTTGGGCGGAGGGCGGAGTCGGCGGCTGACAAGCTGGCGTATCTGGCGCATCTGGCGCTCGCCCCAAGCGCTCCTCGAGGCCACTGGAGGCTTTCTATGAGGTAGGTGGCATGCATGGCTCATCCGTCCCGCTGCTTTGTTGTAGAACGGCAGCTCTCGGCCGCACAGCTGTGAAGACATCGCTGTCAGTGGCTTCAGGTAACCCTTCATACGTACGCTATGCATGCGACGTTTTTGGTGTTTCGCTTGTCACAGATTCCACATCCAAGCCTCTCTTCCCAACCTCAGCGGCGTTGCTTAGACTCTCAACGGACTAGCGGCCGAGAGCTGGCGCGCGCGCGCGCAGCGTAGATCGTACCGTGCACTTTGCTTAGACCCCGATATCAGTCCCGTCCAATAGGTCCTCGCTGCCCTGCACTTGCCCCTATGCTTGCCCTACGATTAGTCTCTGATCTATGCTGTATCTGATTCAGCGATGGCCAGCGAGTTTAGTCGGGCAGGTGTCGGTCGGAGGGGCAGTTTCCCCGCGTCCCCGCTTCCTTTCGATCGCAGTCTTTACCCCAAGCGAAGAGACTCTCCAAAGTACGCGTTGGAGCGCGTTCGTAGAAGCAATGATGCGTGTGAAGATTACGGGTCAAACGTCCTGTGTCCCGGGCCTAGCGGCGTGATGGGATGCTCGGATCAGAACCGTCCGCTGCGTGTACTGCGGTGCCGGTGGGTTCGGCCAGGCACCGAGCGAAGCTCAAGGCACGGGGTGGAGCTGCGCCGGGCGGCGCGAGCGCTCGATCTGCCTTCATCATACCGCGAAATGAGAACTGACACCCCGTCTTCCGGGTGAGACTCCCCAGTGGATCCGACTGAGACGAATTGTGGGTATCCCAGATCTCGAACCTCGCGAACCTTCTGTCCGTGGCAGAATGCGAGCCCAGACCGAACGAAGGTGGGCTCGTGATCGTTTTTGTTGGAGTAAAGGGGGGAGCAGGTGACGCCGGGACGCCCCCCGAGGTCCCAAATCCTGGGGCAGAAAGGTCCTCACGTGCGCACCAACACCCACAGTACACGCCCCTGATACGCGACGTACGACAGATCAGTCGTTTACTCGATGCGGTGGTCGTCGGAGCACACCAGACTTACGACAACCCTGCTGTACTTCCCCATCACGAATCGTGCGAATGTCTCACTGATCGTGTGCATCATGCATGACGTGCAGGGTGTAGCAGGGTACTAGGGGTGCTATTACGTCTTCATATCTTCGGCCTTCTTACTACTGCTTTTGGGTCTTCCTCGGTCTACCCTCTGCCAGCGGGGACGGTGGGGAAGAGGTGGGGAGCAAGGGTGAGCAGGGTGAGCAGGGTGAGCGGGGCAAGGGAAAAGCCTAATCTAGCCAAGCTACTCCGCTTGGGAACGCCGACATAGCTCGGCGCAGCCGAGAGCTCGGTCTTCACCTCATCAATCTAGCGTAGGCGACAGAACCACGGAGACGCTTGTATCTACTGGGGTCAGTCCAGTGACGCAGTTATGATTTCATCGCAAGGTCTGATGCGCGCCATCGCTGCCTCATTCAAGCATCATATCGCATGCCGCCACGCTAACCCCGACGCCCTCCGCTGCACGAGACGTAAGCCTGTCGGATTAAGGCAATTCAGCGGAGCAGCTGTTGCGCCGCCGCCGCGCCGCCTCGCCGCCTCGTCTTCATTGTGACGCCGGCCAAGCCTATGCTGGCACGAGGAGCACGCGGCCCAGCACGGCAATTCGTCTTCAGTTACCCAGCTCTAAACGCGGTAGTCACATTCAGCAAAGCATACTGATCACGACAGAGGCACACCTCGTAGCTTTCACTAGCGCTGTGCCTCTGCCGTCTCACCAAGCCCGTGCCGTGCACGCCGAGCATTCCGGCGTTGCCCCGCTGGGAGCGCTGGGTGCGCTGGGCCTGCAGGCCACCGGGCCACCGCCATGTCTCAACGGCGCATCATTTGTGCCAGACCCAGCGCCGCATACCGACGCACAAGTGAGCGCCACTTCCGCTCAGCACAGCAGGCGACGCTGGCTCGACTTGTACCTCGCGGTCGAGGTCTTCGCCACTGACGAAAGAATGTGCATGCCACTACGTCGTTTTTGACTCTATGCACGGAACGGAGATGCGAAACTCACTCGCGTCGCTCGACGTCAGCCGCACAGCCGGGCACCCGAACAGAGCGTCCAGGCCCGTCGCCGGCAGAACGGCAGAGACGGCACCACGGCACCACGGCAAGCGGCAAAGCCTGTAAGTGCAAGGCATCTAGGCACCGGAGCAGCGTACATCCACCAGTCAGCCTGGGACTAATGCTTTGTCGCAGGCAAGCCACGGTTCCTGGATTCCTAAGCGTTCCTAATTGCCTAATAGGATGTCTTGACTTTGTTCTAATCAGAGTGTGCGTCGATGGAATAGGTGGCTATGTTTAGCCATTTTTGCGATCCAATCTGAGCCCACTGTAGTATGGGAGCAGCTGACTGCCGCCCACTACCGTTCAGAGCCCAGGCTCGGTCGACCACCAATGTCATCAACACTGCAACGAGGTATGCATAGGTGGAGTCATTACTTCACTGCTCTCGTATCACTCCTGCCTTTTCTTGCCCCAAAACTGCTTGTAAGCGACGCGTGCCCACCGAGACCAGCGGGCAGATCTGCATGCCAAGCCGGTTGCTGCCCGATGCGCTCCCATCCCGCAGCTCACACGATGAGATACTGCATCGGGTCGGCAACCACTTCCCTGCGGCCTGCGGGCGACATGGGTGTACGCAGTTGTCTTGCGCGCGCGCGCTCTCGCCAGTTGGGGTATGGGGGAACGCCACAGCGGCAACTGTTCCACCTTGGAATCCTGAGAGAGCCAGAGGTGCGAAGTGCGAGCAGCCAAGGTGACAGGGAATCGGGGGTGCCGATCGTGGCTTGGCTGGCACTGTGCACCAGACGAATCACGACACCCCGAAACCCGTGGCTGACCTTAATGGCAGGTTTCGGCGGAGTGTCTCGCCGCCTGATTGTCGCACCTACCCCTCATCCTTGACATCCTCGTCATGTGCTGCGTGCGCTGCGTGTAATCAGCATTACACGCCCCACTGGCCCACCGTGCTCGTGTGCTTGATGACTGATTCGACGGGTGCGGGTTTTGGGAGGGTTATTGGGAGCAGAACCCGGACAACAAACGCCGGATCATTATCCTGCGTGATCGGCAGCTCGGCACAATCCCGGAGCCTAGGCATCCCAGGCATGTGACCAGCGTTTCCCTCCCTCCCGCGCGTTCCAGCAAAGGGGCTCTAATCGAGATGCTTTTGTTTCGATACGCCGTGCAGTGCACCATGTGGTGACTGCCCGGAGCCGTGTACTGCGGAGACCGCTCCGCGAACTCTCGCTCACTCCGAGAACTGACGGGGTGGGCGTCCAAAACTCTGCAAGGCGCAGGTGACACATCCATTTTTTTGCATCTAGCTATGCAAGCGAGCTGACCGAAAATGTGGAGCCGCCCCCCTGCCGCCTTTGGCGTTCGGAGCGTGCATGCAAGCCTGAGAACGGACGCAATGTGGCTGGATGCGACTCTGACAGCATGTTGGGTATGCAAGTAGGGCATGGACCCGCCGTGGACGTTACGGATGTGACAGTTGTAGCGAGGGGTGCGTCGTGTGGATCGTGTGAACTGACATTGCGGGACGCGCTACGCCACTACTCATTGTGTAGCAAGTTGCTGCAATTCGCATGCGCGCATGCATTGGTAAGGCTGCTTTCGGTATTTCTTCGGAAACACTTGGCTTCAAGGCTCGAGACTAAGCGACTAAGGCTCGTCGCCCAGCGGGTCGCAACCCGGTGCCCGGCGTGCCCCGCCCGGCTCGCAGCTCAGCGGCAAACCCAACAGAGTCGACGCGCTAGTGATTCATGCATAGCGCCGAAAGTAGAAGAGGGGTAAGAATCAACTAATTCTAAGCCCAAGCGACTCAGTTGCCCGGCATGCCCGGCCATCTACGCTCCCAGCTCCCATCCACCCAACTTCGCATCGTGCCATGTCATGTCCTTGGAACGCGCTAACGCATTCATGCATTTGCAAGTCGATCAGAGTTTCCCAGAGAATAACAAGGGTTAGTCCGCTCCGCTCGACTGAGCCGTTTCCCATCGATTGTTTCGATTGTAGCGAATGTTTCGAGCGCCCGACCGTTACCGCCGGGTTCGACAAATTCGACATGCATTCAAGATGCAGCCAAGACCACTGAAGCGCGGCAGGGTTTATTCGGCGTTAGTCGTCGGCGCGTCACCTTGCTGCTACCAAGTCGGCGCGTACCTGCGTTAACGTCAAGATCAGGTCCACAGGTTCGCCCACAGGTTCGTCGCTGCCGTCCCAAGCGGTGCCGTGCCCGCGTTTACGACCCGCCCTTGCGCCAACTACCCATCCGTGCGCAACCGTGCCAGATTCGTTAACGTAGCTTCGGGCATTATCGAGTTCCCAGTGTGCAGAACGTGTTTCAGTAACGTTACGCGCCCCAATGTTGTTGCAGCGGTGCCCAGCGTTGTGCGCAGTGGTGAAGCATCCGAGCATCCGAGACATGACGAGAGCAGACGCAGCGCCTCGTAATGCAAACGCGAAGTTTGTGGGGTATTCAGGCGGAGCGTGTCATGTGTCATGTGACGCGTAACTGTCGGTTTTCCTCGCATTCTACCGGAAATGGGCCGTGGGAATCGGCACTCTGCGGCAGAGGTCACAGAAGGAACACGCTGCGAACCCAAAGAGGACCAGAGGGGGAACAGAGGTACGGATCACCGAGCTCCGGGAGCCTTCTGTGCGTTGCGGTTGCGTGATGTAGCAGTTCTCGCAGTGCGCGTGCACTTTTGTGTAACCGCCGGGTCTGCGTGTCGCGGGTCGGAGGCGCCTCGCTCACACGTTACACATTTTTGCGCAGAATTCGTCGTGTCTTGCACAAACGAATGGGGCTGACACAGGCGCACTGACCCCGACCCCGTTTCATGCATCGGACCGGTGTCGCCCGTTCCCGTGTTCGCGTTGTGGAGGCACCGCATAGCCACGGGTCGTGTGGGTTGCAAAAGACCATGGAGTACCTCATTGTCCATCTGCGCAGCATGGGACGGAGATAGATATGGGATGTCCGGCGATGCTGGGTGGACCCACCGGCGCGGTGGGGACGCAGGATACTCGGCGACTTGGGCCCAATCTGGTGGCAATCTGACCCCGCTGCACCGAGCAATAGCCGATATCTCACCCTGGACGACCCTGCCCGGTTTCGCTGGAGCCTATGGGCCGCGCCTCATTTGCCGCAGCGGCACAGGCGGCTACGCGGGGGAGCGCGCAGACCCCGGCGCTAGCGCCGTTCCATGCACAACAAACCGCACGATCCACGTCTCAAGCAATTTGGGTCACCCAGCTTAGCGCCTCACTTACCCTGCCAATGCTGGGCATGTTCCGAGGGCTCCCCTGCACCAAACGCACGCCAGTGGCCACCATCGCCCCCAAACATGCACAACACCGAGACCAACGCATGTCTATCGCAAGGGTGCCATTGCTCAAGCCGCGCAGTCAACTTGAATCCTCTCCGGCTGCGCAGTGAGCCAGGAATGGCGGAGGGCGCCGCTGATTCTCTGGCACGCGCTGGGTCTAGCGTCGTCGGTCTTCTCTGGGCCATCATGACCGACCGCCGAATGCGCCAACGCCGAACCGCACATTCCGCACTTACCTCAAAGGGAACAAGCGCACCGCTTTGCATACGCCGCAACCCGCATGCCCCAGTGAACTTCTACCAGCGGACGCGGAGGGCCGCATACCCCGCACGTCCCCTACCTCCGCACGCTCCGCACATGGCATCGAAGCTTCCAGCCACTGGCTTCTGCGTAGTCTGTTGATGACACAGCAAGAAGCGCACTGCGTAGTTTGCAGGGCATCAGCCTGAATGCTGCCGCACTCGACCGAGCTGGGAGGGAAGTATCATCTGCGCGTTCCCTGCATCTGTGTGCTGTCTGCAACCAGGCGTGTTCGCCGATTTTCATTCAGGTGGACGATCGCGCCTGAATGGCTTCCGAATACACTGCGCAATCAGAGCGCACATCATTGCGACCCTGCTTCCAACCCATGACCCAAGGATCCGGGGCGGATCCATGATCCGTGCGTTTTCTCACCGGCGCATAACGTCTCATCTTCCGATCCCTCAATCGTGCGACGCACGCGGGCCGCAGTCGTAAACATCATGTGGTCAGCTTTAGTCAAAGTGGAGCTGTGTCAACTTTGGAAAGACAGAAGCTGTGACATGAAAGTCGCCGGTGCCAGATGAATGCTGCGCATCCGTTAGATGAGGGCATCATCATGTGTTCCTTTCCCCCTCTTTCATCACTGCTCACGTAATGACGCGCTCTGCACCCGTACGCGCCCTGGTGCCCTCGCGCGGTACGGTCCCCTCGCTCGGCGTTTTACCCCTTCACCTGTCCACCATCTCGTCAGTGCCCAAAACTGCATTCGGGATCGTTCTCAGACGTACCTGATCATGTCCGCTCTGACCCACCGGTGTCTGCACACAGCAGGAACATCCCACTCGTCCCACTTGTCCCACCTGGGCCTGACGGACGCAGACATGGCGACATCGCGCGCGTCATTGCCTTGTCACCCGTCAATTCACCGGCTTCTCGCCGTGCTCACTGTGCTGCGGTGTGCGTAATGACAGTGCTCCGTTCTGCCTCAACTGTGCATCTCAAAGCGACTTCTCATGCATAGACCCAGTTTGATCAGCCGTGTGCAGCACAAGTTGGGGACGGCAGTGACGCAATTGCCGTTAACGTTCCCCCGAACCATGTCAGGAAGTGTCCGTTATGCATCTCATCTCGGACCCAGCTGCGTATCGGCCCCCGAACCGGCGATGACCGCCGGTGACGACCGAACAGACCGGGCTACCGGCGATTCGGGCCGGGGGACCGGAAAGCGGGAAATTCTATTACCGGATACTCATTTCGTGGCCAGAAGCAGAAGCGTGAGATTCACGCGCTTCTCGCGTGTGGTGCTTCTGAAGATCAGGCAACGTGGAATGAAACCTCCACCTCCCCTCCACCCTCCACCGGCTGACTGGAGCACGAAGTCTGGCCCGGAATTCGTCCTTCGCCACCCAACTCCGTCAACAACGGCCAAAATAAAGATCAACCACGCTTTCCCCGACCACGCTCCGAGCTCCTTGCCGACCCCGCATCGCCCCTCTCACTGAACCGACCTCAAGGACCGCACGCCAGTCTCATCATGCCTCGGGAAGGAGTGCCGCAAGAGGTGGGCCCGCTGCTGGCCGCCGAAATCGCCATCGAGTAGTGAGTTGGAACGTGTGACCAGCGAACCTGCGCCCTGGCAGGCATGTGATGTGACAGTTGTCCGATCATCACCGCGCGACGCCCGATTCATCGCGTAATTCCGAAAGGTGAAGACTCTTCGCGGTACACTGTGCGATAAGCGCTGTCATGACCCAGTGCTGGCCTCAGGTCCGATCCAGACTGCTGGATAATTCCAGATACGCGATTGCGTCGCGTTGCGTCGCTGCCCGATGGCCGCTCAAGCCCACGTCTGCTGCTCTCTACCAGGATACGGCTACGCAGCTCGAACCGAACCCCGCCTCACTCACCCGTTCCGCACGGGAGAGCACATGCCGTGTCCATTGCTTTGACCGACGGCGGCGCCCGGGCGTGTCACACCTAGGGTGACGCGGGCGACGAGACGGTCATCGTTATCGGAAGCCGTCTGCTGGACATATTCGCAATTGAGGAATGGAACGCATACTGACGGACAGCTCCTCGCTTCGCGCACCCGGCAACTGCCCCGCCGGCATGTACCTCGTCCCGACCCCGGCGGCTCTGACAAAGTGGGCGGGAATGTTCTTCGTACACCGAGGTGAGTCTGCGTTGTGCGATTTGAAGTCATGCAGAGCGTGCGAGAACTTTAGCTGTCAAGGTGCTCGGCTCCGCGATCCGAGACAGACTCGGGGAAGTGAGCAAACAGGTCGCCCCCCTTTTCTTATCGATCGCCGAGAGCCTGACAGACGGTATGCTCGGAAGCGCTCGGACGTGGCCGGATGCTATTTGCATGCCACGCGCGAGCCACCACACAACCGTGTGGAATGGAAGTTACTGGGAGTCAAGCTCGACTCGTCCAGACCGAGCGCGCGTCGCGAGGTTCTGAGTCCTCACCCCATTTAGCGAACGTCGCCATCGCTGGCTTCTGAATTGAGTGACATTCCGCGGCACGCAACCTGTCGCGTTGCGTTGGCGCGCACTCTCACGAATCCATCACGCACCCACTGGAAAGACCGGATGGACACTGACCCATGTTACTAGGGCCGTACGCTGGATCCGTGCTCCGTTTCACCCTCACGTTCCCTCTCTCATTCCCCCGAGCTCGGCCCGCCGTGCACTTCGAGACTGACGTCTTCCACCGTGAGTCCTTATTTCCGGTTTCCTGGCTCCTTTTCGTTCTCTGCGTGAAATCTCGAGGCGCTTGGGTTGGATGGGCCAGACCCCCCAGTTCTGCGCATTCCGAGGCGTTGGATACCGAGGCGTCCTTGATTACGACCCAGTGTCATCAGTCTGACACTGGGCCGGGGCATGTCTCATGCCTTGGACACGGACACGATAAGCCCCGTCACCGTGACGCGCGACTGTGTACGGAGGATGGACATGGCGCTCATTGACGTGCCGTGGCCCCTCCGCATCTGATACAAGCCGTGCGTCGCACCGTCTCGTCGGAGTCGTCGGTTGGGCTCATCAACTCGCCGGTGCCTATTGTGTTCTGTCCAAGAAAGCCTCATTTGATTCATTATCGAACATGAGGTCGTACCATGTCGTTAATTGGCTGTGTAATGAGAAGGTGGTGGTGGCGTTGTGTGTGGCACGAGAAACACCCGGATGGCGGCGGTCGGGCCCGCTCACACCGCTCGGCTTCGGGCGTAAGAAGGTCCTCGACCCCTTTCGGAGACCGTCGTCTTTGCGTTCGCCGCATCAGGTCGATCGGGTTTGGAGGCTTGGCGATGGAATGGCGTCAACCATCGGACGTGACCGTGGTGCCCGCGTCCACCGATGTGAATCCCACGCCACACTCTACCACCACATGCCGTATCAATTCACGGCCAAGCAGCCAAAGCGAGGGGATCGATGGGAACTGGCACGCCTCGCGTGACAGGGATGCAGTGCACAACCGCCGTCCCCGGAGCGCGTCGCGGACCATCTGCTGCGGCACCGACGTCATGTGGCGGAGGTCAGTCGTTGCCCACATTCTTCGGCGCCGTGTCCGTTTTTGCAGCTAGCTACGTGTCCGGTCTGGCCCGCTTCCCCTGCGCAGTCCGTGGCGTCCACTGCCCGACAGACTGGCCCGGACCCAAGCCAGACTCAGTGCCTTCGCCTCGCTTGATTAATTAATCGAAACTTCAGTTCCCACTGACAAGACCCCAGCGCTCGTTGATCCTAAGACAAAGGAGTGGATTCCGTGCGGCCGATTCACACACTGGCAGCCCAAGGTAGACCATGTAGCGCACCTCCTGCACGCGCTCAAGGCGAGCTTCAAGACCGCAGCCCTCGACGCGGTCAAGGAGGAGGAGGCGGTGAACCGCCAAGTTTGGTCGTGAGTGATTCCCATGGATCCCCAGCGCGTCGCGGCGTGTTCTCAGCGTGGGGCGGCCGCTGGCGCCGAACACGGGGATTTCGACATTTTCGACATTTCCGGATCCTAGCCGGCGAGGGTCCTTCGCACTTGCCCGATGGTACCTTCGGGGCGCCGACTCTGCTTCCAAGTTGTTTGAGTGAGAGGTTCAACTGACACTGGCAGCATGTACCACCACAGCAAGCAAACGTTCCTTTCTCTGACGGCGCAGCGCGCCCGGCAAACGTCGACGCGTCAGGCGCTCTTTGATGAGTTAGACCCCTCTAGACAGCGTCAGGTCGTCACTCCCTCGACGCCTAACAGCCAGTCGTCCCCCGCCATGTCTCCCATGGCAAGAGGAGAGTCGGACAAACTCATCCGTTTCACTGAGCTCGACGATGCAGAGGTGGGGACGATGTGGGCCGACCTGCGACGCAGCTTGGGCGAGCGCTAAGCTCACGTGAGCTTGCATCCCAGGAGGAGATTACGACCCGTCACGAATCCAGCAACGAGTAGATGTTTATAGATATGTTGTACTTGTGCACTTATGAACTCGATCGGTACACTCGGAGACATCGTTCGCCGTCATGAGTCGCACTGCACGCGTCGGTGGAGGCCGTGATCATTGCGGAGTGAAGTGGAGGTATATCTGCTTCCGCCGCCATGGGCCGCCACCCACCCCCATCTCCACCCCACACAGCAGTGACGTCGGCTGACTTGATGTTCTCGAGCACTGACAGATAACAACATACACCTCTCACCATGCCGCCAATGAAGCCCGGGACGGGGCTTCACGGCCCGCTCCTGCTGGAGGAACCTCTGATCCGCGTGAGTAACCCGTCTGATGGCACAGGTGGAGGTGTTGCCACCGCTGGGAATGTGAACAGCGAAAGGCGATGGTCGCACGACGCTGGGCAGCTGTGATGCGTCGACAAAGCTGATACGCAGACACCCTATGAGCTTCTTCGTCGTTCTCACCGAAGCGCCCAACGCCAGGTCGAGAAGGACTTTGTGAACGTGCAAGCGCAGCTGTCGCAGCTTCTGAAGGCGCTCTCAGGCGACGAGGAGAAGGACAAGGCGCTCTCGCTCGCCAAGCTGGACACGGCGAGCGAGCGTATCCGCGGCTTGAAGCGGAAGCTGGACGACTTGCAGCCGAACCCCGACCCGGGGTCTCAGAGCCACGTCATCCGCGAGCGCATCAAGTATGTCGAGGACGTGCTGCTCGGCA
This sequence comes from Trichosporon coremiiforme, assembly GCA_039545355.1. Classification (NCBI taxonomy): domain Eukaryota; kingdom Fungi; phylum Basidiomycota; class Tremellomycetes; order Trichosporonales; family Trichosporonaceae; genus Trichosporon; species Trichosporon coremiiforme. Next base: position 1,432,610 of record BCJJ01000012.1, read on the forward strand.
CGCGGCTGAAGAAACCGGACGAGGGGCGGGGCAAGCCGGCCGACGTGAGCTACAGGGAGCGCTCGGAGAGTAAGGAGCAGGAAGGCAAGGAAGGCAAGGAGGAAAAGAAGGGGGAGGACGGACTTGCGGCTCCGCAGCCGGAGAGGGCGGAGAAGCGCGTCAGCTTCCTCGACGCGGACGGCGACACGCGCGATGCCATCGCCGCCCAGCTCGACACGATCTCGGGCAACACTACGCCCGCAACGCCCGCGAAGCCGATGGACGGGTGAGGTCATAGTCTGGATGGTAGCTGACGAAAGTGACCGTACACTCGACAGGTACATCATTGACCACCTCCTGCGCACGGGGCGGATGAAGACGGCGCGTGTTCTGGCGGCTAGCTTGGGGATCGAGGACCTCGTCGACCTCAAGCTCTTCGCGGAGCTGTGCCGCATCGAAGCGGCTTTGGTCGAGCGACACTCGGTCGCGGAGGCGCTGGCATGGTGTGGTGAGAACCGCGGCACGCTCAAGAAGATGGACGTGAGTGGGCTCAAGCTGCGAGGCGAGTCTGGTGAGCTAACCCCAGTCCAATCTCGAGTTCACGCTGCGTCTGCAGGAGTTCATTGAGCTATGCCGTCGGCGTGAAACGGATGCCGCGATCGCGTATGCGCGCAAGAACCTCGCGGCGTGGGCGAACACGCACCTCTCCGAGTTTTGCCAGGCTATGACGCTGCTCGCCTTCGGACCGACGACCGGAGTGCCCGCATATCGCGTGAGTCGGCCGTGTGCTAGCTTTGTGGCGACTGCAGCGCAGCTGACATCAGAAACTGTTCGATTCCTCGCGCTGGCAGACGGTGCGCGCGCAGTTCCGCCGCACCTTCCTCTCAGTGTATGCGCTGCCGACGCAGAGTCTCCTCGCGCTCTCGCTCTCGGCCGGCTTGTCGAGCCTGAGACTGCCTGCGTGCCAGGCGCAGAGCGCTCCCGCTCCCCAGTCGCCTGTCGGGACTCGCGAGCCGCTGCCGCCCATCCACCCAATCCTGCCGCCGGTCCCCGGCTTCTCAGCCTTCTTGGGCATGGAAGCTCTGCCGGAGCTCGAGCGTCCACCGTCACCGGAGGAGGCTGCGCCCAAGACGCCCATCGACGACTCAGACGCGCCCGCCAACGTCGACTGTCCCACCTGCGCTGAAGACGTCCGCGTGCTCGCGCGCGAGGTGCCGATGGCGCACCACGTCAACTCGACGCTGGTGTGCCGTATCTCGGGCGACGTCATGGACAGCGACAACGTGCCGCTCGCGTTCCCGAACGGATGCGTGTATTCGTCTAAGGCGCTCGCCGAGATGGCCAAGAACAACTTTGACGTTTGCATCTGCCCGCGCACGCACGAGACGTGTGGCTTCTCAAAGCTCCGCAAGGTGTACATCTCCTAACCCCTCCATCCGTCCATTAGCTCCAATAGTTGTGTTTGTACTGCTCGTTGTCTCATGTCACATTTGTCTACAGTCCTACTCGCCCTGACCGGCCAGCACGATCATGTTGAAGTTGATGTCCCCGTCCGCGCGGTCGATGTACTTGTCCTTGACGATCTTGGCGACGTCGGACAGGAGGTCATCGCAGTGTCCCCGGTCAAAGGGGCCCGTACGGCCGCCATCGAGCTCGACGACGCGGTTGTCGCCCTCCTTGTTCTTAGCCTCGATGAAGGCGATGAAGTGCGTGTCGACGTCGACGTTCTCGGGGACGGCAGACTGCCCACCCTGCGAGGCTGACTCATGCGCTGACTCGAAGAAGGGACTCGTTTCGAGCAGCTTGGCGCGCGCCATGGCTGTTATGTTAGCTGAGAAGAAGAGGCTGAAGGAGCTTACGATCGAGGTCCTTGCTCTGCACCTTGAACTGGACCAGCTTGGAGTTCGGCTCCAGGCTGCCCTCGGGCAGGTTCAGGAGCGCGTGCAGGAGGCCAATCGAGCCGCAAGCGTTGGAGATCTGGCGGTCAGCTGCGTCCAAGAATGGCTGAGCTGTGCTGTGCTCGCCTTCCTCGAGCTCTGCTCTGGTCATCGTCCTCGACGGAGAGTACACAACTCGGTTGAGTTTGGATCATCGTCGCGAGCTATGTTGCGCAATCCGCATGCCTGCAACACTCACAGTCTGCTTGACCCACCACACGTCGCCGTCAAACTTGTGCTCTCCTGACTTCTCCTCCTCCTCACGAGCCTGGGCGAGAGCGCCGCGCTGCGGGAAGAGCAGCAGGACAGCACGCACCGGCTGCGGGATGAAGGCGAGGAACTCTGGGTCAAGGGAGAAGAGATCCTGGAATGAGAGAGGGGCGGCGGGGAGACCGAGCGGCTGGGACCACTGAATTGTCAGCTAACTCCGGCACTACAAGCAGCTGCAATCGCAGCACGACCATGGGATAAGGGAGCGTCGTGCGTGAATGTAAATGGATAGGGAAGGGAGACGTACCTCGTTGAACACCTGACGTTAGCTAGGAGGCAGAGATCAGCAGCTTACTTCCGGGCTAGCCTCGAGCGGGACCCACTTCTGCGGCATCTTGGACTTGTTTTCGGATGAGAGGAAGGGACGTAGTATTAAGATGAGGAAGGAGGATGGATGGAGGTGACTGACGCTTGATGACTGTGTACCGGGTGGGTGGCGGCAATGGCCGGTTGTGACGACACACCACGCGTTGTTTCTTCCCACGGTGGGCGTTGCCACCAGGCGCGCGGTTTCATGTCAACAAATGCTTACGAACGCGTTTAAACGTCACTGCACCGATCACTGACCTTCGCGCGCTCGACACATCTACCTTCCTCGCTCCTCTTCATCCTCTCACGATCCAAGACTCCCGCCAGTCTAACGACTGTACATCTCAAGCGAAGCAACATGGCGCAGATCCCCGCCAACCTGCCGCCGTCCCTTCAGTTGCTTCTGCAGAAACAGCAGGAACACTCCGGCCTTCAAGCACTGAGGGAAGCGAGCGGCGACCTCGTCAAGCGTGTCGAGAAGCTTGCAGAGAGCACGAACGTGATGGCCGACGGTGGCAAGGGTACGTCTGCATGTCTTCATCTCCGCTCCCTCTTCCCCTATCCTCTCAACCTCCGTTACGGCGGCAAGCTGACTTCAGCGATCGGAGACGTCATGCAGAACTGGTCGTACGTGTGGACCATCCTTGAGCAGTTGCGTGAGTAATTGCGGTGCAGGGGCAGGAGGGAGGTGCTGACCGGGTGTACAGAGAACTCGGCGAAGGGAACCGAGGAGGAAGGACCGGAACCTGTCCCGCAGCTTGTGCGGTTGGCGTACAAGGAGGTTGAGGGAGGGGACGGCGAGCGACCAACCGAGGAGGGGACGAGCGAGCAGCAGCGATGACATGACTGCCGACATACACTGTAACATCAAGCTGTATAATGGAATACTACCGACCCCTATCACCACTACGGGTGCACACTTCGGCCTCTCAATGCAGGCGAGGGAAGGCCGTCTCGCGTCTCGTGACTAATAGCTTACTGGTATGCTAATACTTCTCACTGACGCAGTTGCAGTACTCCGATACTGGACCGTGGGAGCTGCACGGGTGCGGGGAAGGCGTTTGCGGTTCGCTGTCGGAACGGCGCCGGGTGACTGCCGCTCACAAATGGGCCTCATGTGAACTAGCTTTCAAGGAGCCGAGGCTCTTGACGTTCCGGAAGGTTGGTGGCATCGTGGCAGAGTATGGACACTAGCGTCCACGCAAGAGACAGGAGGGAGCCTCCAGTGACGACCCACTCCATGAAGTTGTCAGTAACACGTATCGGGCTGGTTCGCAGGATCACTGCTCCTTCACATGGCACTGCTAGTAAATTAGTAATCCACTTGTCGCTGTGTTCGCCTGACAAACGGGCCAACGGTCGAAACTGAGTTTGCCGCAAAATACCGACCACATTCGGTGCGCACTGTTCAGTTGACGGCGGATGGTCCGACGCAGTAGGAGCTGAGTTGATGCGTTAGTTGGACAGAAGCAAGCGCAGTCAGTGTGTTCTGAACCGATCCGCAACTCTGGAACCGTAACCAGCTGCGGTCGCAGCACTGCATTCACATTCGGCGCACCGCGGCTTGTTCAGCTGATAACGGGAAGTGGCGCGCCATGACGTCCTAGTGTTATACTTGCGTTAGTACCTTCGCGCGTCAGTATCATCAATGGAGTACTGTGTTCTAGTTGTAATGAGAAACGGGCATGTTCAGTCACAAGTCAAAACGTTTCCACATATATGCCATGAGTCGTGCCAGTGCGGCTGATCGCCAACCGGGCCAGCTGCCTCGTTGATCCATCCTTCTTTGGGATCACGTGCCAACAGCCGACCCACGCACGCCGCTCCACCCAGCATGCTCGGATATCGCCCGGGTCTCGCGAGTCTTGTGACCCTGCGATAAAACTTGGCAGCCTCGCGGAAGCGCTTAAGTGCAGGTGCATGGGTTTAGTGTGAATGCAGGTGAGGCTGAATTGCAGTCGACCCCACAATGACCACATCGATGTACCGCCATCACGTCTTGTCTATACAAGTCAGACAGCTCGGCGCCGAGAGACTGTCAGTGGTGTGAGTAAGACGATGCAGGATCTGTAGGCGGGAAACCCGGCGTACTCGGCGTGCACGGGCGCACGGTCCGGGTCCGAACGTCCGACCTGGTCCCCCGTGCCCTTCGTGCCCTTGTGCCCTGTGCCTCCGCGGTGCACAACCTAAGCCTAAAGTGATGATCACTTCCAGGCTTGCAGAGGCTCCAGCAGAGAAACGAGGGATTACGAGCCAGGCCCTTGAACTTTAGGCTCAAGCCGCCCACACCCTCGGGCGAGGGCAGTTGCATGTACGACGTCTTTGAGTACCTCCGTGGCCACTGTAGTGCCTCTGTGGATCAGCGGAAGCAGACATGCTTCGACTGCCCCGGGCGCCCAGTGGTCGCAATTTCGAGCCAATACCAAGGTCTCCAAGGGCTGGACGAATGTATCGAACGCGCAACGAACCCTCTTGCTGCTGCGCACAGGTCGCGTATCAGGCCGTTATCCTGCCATGTCTTCTCGTATCATGTCGACTAGGTCGGCACGCTCTCCTACCAGATACTGCAAAGCGCGCAGAGCGGGTATTGCGCAGCGACATGGCTTGCGCCCGGGGACGCCCGGCGGTGCGTATTCAGTGCCAAGCATTTTGCGATGCAGGTTCTTGTGTCTTTGTTGTCAAATGACAAGACAAGAAGAGAGGCTGACTCTGACCATATCGTCCCATCGGGCGTCGCCGAGCGCGCCGAGCACACGAGCGAGCATGGCGGCTCGGCGCGGCGCGGCGTGCGGGCGGGCGGAGCGGACACAGCCCGCTCATTGCGGTCACGGGACAGCCAACTGATCCAGAACCCTGCATTGATGGGGACCCGCTGAGAAGCAACGCACTGTTGCACCGATATTCTGGAGCGGGACGCGGTGGGTCAGAGGGGAATGGCGGAGGAAGAGAGGCTGACATGCCCGGCGACCAGTGAGCGACGGAGCTCGCTCGGAGCTGTAGAGCAGTAGTGCAGAGAGTCAAGTCCCCAATGCGATTGTTTCAGCTTAAGTTGGCGCCGTTGACTGCTAAGCTAAGCATGCAGTGTAAGGGAGCGCCGATACGAGGTGCCAGTAGAGGAGGGTAAGGAGGAGGGCCGTGCGCGTGCGGCGCCTGGATCCTGGGTTGTGGTCCACTGGACCTGAGTATCCTGGGCGGTGCTGCTGCGGAGAAAGGAAAGGCGCGTCGAGTTTGCATGAGTCCTTAGCTCGTACGGCGTCCGCCCGCGGAGTGCACCGGTATCACGGACGGGGTCAAGCGCCCTCGGGCCTGACGCCGTTGCAAAAATTAATTCCACTGTACCCATGGACCCTTTGCGCATGCAAAGCTGGGTGAATGATCACCGGCACCCACAGCACGCCCAGCTCGCCGGCGCCTCCGTCTGTCCCCAAGCCCGCCCGCCGGCCCGGCGTCAGACTCGCTCTTTCGATCCCACGTCCCAGCTCCCTGCAAACCGACTCGCCCCCTCGGCGACGGTATGCCGCGCCTGCACCAATCATGCTCCTGAGTTCTTGGCAACGGACCCAAAGCCGAGCGTACCGAGCACGAATGTTGGGCGGACGAGCACCGTCGCGGTCACAGAGCAAGGCGGCCGCTGTCGTGTGACCGCCAGCCAGCCAGCCCTCGGCTCGGAGTCCACCTCCCACCGGCCACCCTTTCAGTGTTTAGCTTTCGGCGGAGGTGCAATATCCTAATCTCAGCGCAACCGCACTCACACTGCGAGGAACTCGTCGTCCACCCTGTACCAGTCCTACCAGTCCTACCAGTCCTACACCTACACTTGTCACACTTCACCTCCTCCTCATTTACCACCACCACCACCACCACCACCACCACATACCTCGCTCGATATCGAAATAGCACTGCAGCGCCGCACTCCCCGGCTCGAGTCCCCTGACCCTTCCTCGACCATCGAATTGCCACCCGACGATATCAAACTTTCGCCAAGCCCCTTTTCTTGGCGGATCTGTCGCAGTCGAGCGACGTCCACCCGGCCACCGCAGCAACACGAGTGCGGGGTATCTCCCACAAACCATTATCAGTGTCGTGTGAGACACAACCACACACTTCCCGCCCCTCGTCTCCTCAACTATAAGGACACGCCTGGAACGCAGCCTGGAACATCGCAGCATTACGGCAAAACGGCAATCAAGCATCGCGTCGCAGCATACAGGATCGAGGACGCAGAGGCTGGTACTCTGCGAAATCTATCTTTTGACTTAGTCATCGCTACAAACTTATCGTCGGCCCGATTCCTTTCCCCGCGCAGGTCGCAGCAACCTCTACTGCGCAGTCGCAGTTGTATCGCGCCTAGCACACGACTCCCCTTCCACAGCAAGCACCTCGCCTTCTGTTCATAAACCACTCACATACGCCTGCATAAATCGCATTGCATTTACGACCCCCGCAACGCACTCGCATTCCAGCATTTCTGACCTAACCCCGCTTATCGCTTCATCGCCTCGGCTCTGATCAGACGACCCGACCACACTAGCTCGACAACAACGGCTACGGCTCCGGCTCGCTCACAAATTCGGTCCCCATCGCGTTATCGGTTATGGCAGGACAATCAACGAAATATTCACCCGTGCCGAACGACGATGCCGACATCGAGAAGGCTTCGATGATCTCTTACGTCGGAGGAAGCCTGCGCAGGACAAGGCGGAGGCGCCCGCTCGTGATACTCTTCCTCTGTGGAGCTATCTCGCTTATCTTTATCCTCGCCGCTTTCCTTACGTACAGCTACAACCTGCCTAGCACGCTCGCAGGTACTGATGTCTACGGAGACTGGTCCGGTGACAACTCGGAGTACAACTCCTTCCTCATCCAGGACGACCCGACGCACGTCGTTATCCAGGCCGTCGATGTCAACATTACCCCGCCGGCACCGCTTCTGCAGCCCCTCACGACCCGTCCGCCTCTTGACCAGCTTATCGAGTACTATGCTCACGGCACGCTGAACTTTACCCACCAGACTAAGCGGCCGCAGGTCGACCTCGTTACGCTTTTCGTGAACGCTTCCTCGGACTACTTTGCCTATGCGAAGAACAAGAAGTCAGAGGAGGAGGGTCTCGGTTCGCTGAAGAAGCAGTCGCACCACTGGCGCGACAACGGCGAGCTGCGTGGCGGACTGCGGTCTTTCGCCCTGTCGCTGCGGGAACGCCTCCGTACGATTCACGTTGTTTCAGCGGCGTTCGACTTCCCCGACGACGAGCGCCCTGTGCTCCCCGATGACATCGAGGGCGACACCGACCGGTGGCAGCTAGGCCAGATCCCTGAGTGGCTTGACTGGGCAAGCCCTGGTAACGTCCAGTGGCACTTCCACTCGGAGATCTTCCGCCTCCCCCGCGACGAGGACGGATCCCTGGACAAGAGCATTGCCGACATCAACGAGGAGGACTGGCGCGCGCTCTCGCTGCCCAACTTCAACTCGTTTGAGATCGAGAGCCGCCTTCCGTTCGTCAACGACCTCAGCCCCAACTTCATCCTTAGCAACGATGACATGTTCCTGATGAAGCAGCTCAGCCTGGCTGACTTCCACCACCCGCTGCTTGGCCCCATGCTCCGCCCCGAGCCCGGACTCAAGGTCGGCTTCAAGCTGATCCCCGAGCACAAGTCGACTCCCGGCGAGTGGGGCGGCCTCAACCACGCCAACATTCTCATCGGGCAGCGTTTCGTCTACCGCGACCGCTGGTACCTGACGCACATGCCGAAGGCCATGACGCAGGCGATCACTCAGGAGAGCGAGGTTATGTTCGCCAGCGTGTTCACCGAGGCCGCGACCCGCTGCTTCCGTGAGAGCCGCCGCGGCCGCGCCGACGTTGAGATGGCGTGGCTCTGGACTTGGCTCCAGATCGAGCGATGGCGCGAGGCTCTGCTCTGGACCTGGACCGTCGCGCGCCTCGGAGGCGAGGACGGCATGATCGGCGAGCGGGAGAAGAACGAGATCCGCGACGCTCTCGGTCTCCGCAAGGGCGAGGAGTATAACGAGAAGGAGATCCTAATCAAGGTCACCCGCGACAAGCGTGAGACCTTCAAGGATGTGGAGAAGTACACCGACGAGGCTGGATGGGAGCACCCCCTGGCGACGCGGCTCATGCACACGTCTCTCGACGGCGCCCTCCCCCCGACGTCCGAGTACCACCGCGACGGCGGCAAGCCCGACCCTAACATGGTTGACGGGCAGCGTATCTGTCGCATGGAGGTCGCGCGTTGCTTCCCCGAGGGCTTCTTCTCGACAGAGGACGAGTACAGCGCTGTCGAGGTGTTCAAGCTCCTCACCTTCCTCGGCGACGGCCGCTGTGGTGACTGTATGACGGAGGCGCTGCTCAACAAATCGGGCAAGCGCGGCCTGTCTGCCTTCCTCCCCAGCGTCGACGCCGTGTACTTCCCGCCCAACATCAAGGCGCCGCAGTGGAGCCGCTCCGAGCCCATGCTCCCGCTTACGCCGACGTGGAAGGAGGCTGACTTCTCTATGGAGGCCAACGTCCGCTCGGGCCAGGACGCGTGGGAGGGTTTCGAGCCTCGCGCAGACGGCGGCGTCAACATGCGCGCCTGGACCGTCAAGCTCCTTTCGCGCTACGCGTACACTTACGCGCGGACGGACTCGCGCTTCAACATGATCCACAACGTGAAGGAGCTCAACGGCGACACGAAGGCCATGGACGAGTCCAGGACGCTCGCAATGGCTTGTATCAACGACGACGTTGACAAGCCCGAGAACTCACCCGCGGTGCAGGCCGCGATGCGCGAGTGGATGGAGCGCCGCTTCGGCGAGGACTCCGAGTTCGTCAAGTGGGAGAAGTCGTTCCCGTGGAGCTAGTCGCGAGGAAGAGGAAGCAGACACGACGCAGACTATCACGGCACTGCCATATCAGCAAACAGAGCAACATTATACAGCCTCGCGGCCATATCTCAGGCCGGCGATTAATTGACATCTATCTCATACACATCAAATCATCAACCGTTTGAAGCGCATTGCCCTGCATTGGATACCTTGTATTCATTCATTGTCCCTCTGCTTCTATCTCTGTAGCTCATGATACAATATGCATGTTAAATTCTCGAAACTCTGGTCGGTCGAGCAGCCCCACAGCAATGATACGATACCAGCACCCCTCTGGTTCGGAGATTCCCAGCATTCTGGAACTCTAGGTTTGTCAAGAGCATGAAACGATGGCTGTAACCTGTGGGTTCGTCTGGGGTGCCTGTGGGCAGTGGCCTGTAAGGAGATGTGTCGGGAATCTGTGCAGAATGCATCACTCACACCGCCTTCACCTCCACTGCGCCACTTGAAACGACGCGGGAGAGTGTCAAACGTCGAGCTCAGCATCGATGACGGCGCCGGCGGTGCATCACTCAGCTCAGTGTTGCGCTGGGCATGTCTGCATGCCACTTGGCCGCTGACCAACCATCACACGATAGAAATGAAGCCAAAGAATATGGCCACGTGTTAAGGTTTCGCAGACCGGCGGGATCGACGTGTTCCATAAAAGTTGAAAGCTGTATTAACTGGGCACGACGCCTCCTGAAACGCACCACTTTTCGCGGGGTTCTCGGGCATCCCTGTCGAGACCTCTCAGCCCCACATGCATGCATCTCGGTGCATGGACCGCGACGCGCGACGCACCAGCGGCCCGGGGCTGACGATGCGTACGTGGCGTGCATGCGGAGTGCTGCCCATGTCCTGAAAGTGTCTGTGAGACGGTGGAGGAATGCTCCCGTCCCCGCCAGAGCCCGCCGCTGCGCGTGTCCCCTCCCCGCGTTCTGAGCCCAAGAGGCCGGGCCCTGCCCTGCGCGCCCTGCACAGCGGCTCTGGGACGACGACACCGGTGCTCATGAGCGTTGCGGGACCTCGTTCACATTTCGACGTTTCCACCTCGCCTTGATCTTCATCTTACAAGCCACCACAGTCCGGCCCGCCTCTCTCTTCCCCGACACTGACCAGGCAAGCATACCGCTATGGTGCAAGACAAGTACATCGGGCTAGCGCTCGCGTTCTCCTCATCCGCCGCTATCGGGTACGTTGCTCATTGTCCCCATCGCGCCCGCCGCCTTGACAGCGGCGAGCAGCGATGAGCAAGCCATCTTGGCGTTGCCGCGCCGCTGACGCCTTCCCACAGATCAAGTTTCATCATCACGAAGAAGGTGCGCTGCGCTCATCACCATTCTCGGAGCGAATCTGACAAAGCAGGGGCTGAACGATGCCGCGAAGCGACCAGCAGACTACCCGCACAGCCACCAGCGGCAGACAGGGCCTAGGAATGCTTGTGGGTCGGCGCAGCTAGGGTGTACGTTGCGAAGCTAACATGCAGCCGACGATCTGGCGTATCTCCAGAATCCGATCTGGTGGGCGGGAATGATTACGATGGTCGTAGGAGAAGGTGAGCTCTTCTGAGACATACCTAGCTGACATTGCAGTCGCAAACTTCGCAGCATACACGTTCGCGCCGGCTATCCTCGTCACGCCGCTTGGTGCGATGAGTGTCATCATTGGTGCGATCCTCGCCTCGTTCATGCTCGACGAGAAGCTCGGACGGCTGGGAGTGTGCGGGTGCGCGAGCTGCATCATCGGATCTGTTATTATTGTTCTGCACGCGCCGAGTGACAAGGAGGTCGAGACGGTCGACGAGATCCTCGCCTATGCGTCCAAGCTGCCATTCCTGATCTACCTCGGCTTTGTTGCTGTGTTCTCGACGTTCATGATCTTCCGCATCGTGCCGCGCTATGGTACTAAGAACCCCATGGTGTACCTCTCGATCTGCTCGCTGGTCGGCTCCGTGTCCGTCATGGCCATCAAGGGCTTCGGTATCGCGCTCAAGCTCACGATCGCGGGCAACAACCAGCTCACGCACATCAGCACGTACATCTTTGGTGTTGTCGTGGTGTCGTGCATCCTGATCCAGATGAACTACTTCAACAAGGCGCTCGACACGTTCTCGACCAACGTCGTCAACCCGATCTACTACGTCTTCTTCACGACCGCGACCATTGTCGCCTCGGCGATTCTCTTCCAGGGCTTCAACACGACCGACGCTGTTAACACCATCTCGCTCCTGTGTGGCTTCCTCACAATCTTCATGGGGGTCTTCCTGCTCAACATCTCCCGCCAGCCCGAGGTGCCGCACCACACGACGAGCCTCGAGACCGGCCTCATGAACCCGCGCATGTCCATGTCGGGCCGCATGTCGATGGAGGGCCAGCAGGGCGGCGCGACGCTGTGGAACTACGGCAACGGCGGTGCCGTGCCACCCGCATACGCCGAGGGCGGGGCCGCGAACGGCCACGGCCGCCGCAGCAGGCTGTTCCAGCAGCAGAACTCGACGCTCTTCAACGCGTTCGAGGAGGAGGGCGTCGCGCTCACCCAGCTCCAGGAGGAGGATGAGAGCGACGACGAGGAGGCCCAGCGCCGCAGCTCGGACCAGTACAAGCGGAGCCTGGTCGGCCGCAGGGGAGACGTCGAGGGAGGAAGGCATCCGGCGTACGAGGTGTGAGCGGGAGTAGTCTGTGCGGAAGCTACAGGATAGATTGAGGATAGAGCGAGAGACAGAGAGCGGGACTCACGAGGCGCCCTTGGACCGTGAGACGGTGCTGTAGAGACCTGTAGGTTTTGTTGCATTACATATAGACTCTGCTCCGGGGTTGCTCTAAGGGTATTATGTGCATAATTGGGGTGGGGTTGTTCTACATGTCCTCGTCGCTGTCGTCGCCCATATCGCCGGCGTTGTTGACGATAACGCCTCCGCCCTGCTTCTCCTTGAGCTCGCGGCCGAGCTGCCTGATGCGCTCGCCGAACGCCTTCCTGGCTCCCGGGTTGACAGAGACGTCCCAGACCTGGAGGGTGGCCTTGCTGCCTCCTCCGGCCATGGTGAGGGGCTGCTCGACGTCGGGGCACCAGCGGGCAGTGAAGACCTTGCCGAGTCCGAGGTCGCGCGACGTGACGAGCGAGATGTCGCGTCCGCCAGCCGACTCGTCAATGTTCCAGATCTTGACGAGCTTGTCCATGCCGGCGGTCATGAGGCATCCGGGGATGTGAGGGTTGGGGTCGAGGGCGGAGGCGGCGCCGTCGTGCGCGCTGAGGGTCCACTTGGGCTGCGTCGAGAGCGGGTCGGCGTTGGACGAGATCGCCCGCGCGTCGTAGCACAGCACGAGGCCGTTCTCGAGCGACACGAAGAAGTCGGTCGGCCGGTGCGGGTCCCACCGGATACACTCGACGTCGGCGCCGACGTCGACCGCGAACCCGTCGCCTCCCTTCGTCATCGGGTCCCACACCTTGACTGTCCTGTCCCAACCGGCGGAGAGGACGGCCGTGTCGCCATTGGGCGGCGACCACTGCACAGCCTGCACCTTCTCGCCTCCGTGGGGCATCCACGAGCTTTGCGCCTTCATCGGGCTCTCGCGCGTGAGGTCCCAGAGCTTGACGGTTCCGTCGGCACTTCCCGAAAGCAGAAGGTTGCGGAACTTGGGCGTCCAGCTGAGCGACAGCACAGACTGGACGTGGTACTCGTCGTTCGGCTGGGGCTGGATCATCTGGCGCCGCTTCTTCTTTCCCGTGCCCTTCGGCTTGGCCTCGGGCTTCTCCAGGCTGCCCGGCGGTCCGAGGATCGCACTCGGGTACAGGGGGTCGAGGATGTCGCAGTCCCAGATCTCGATCGAGGAGTCGAACGTGGCCGCAGCGACGAAGGAGCCACTCCGCTCGCCGTTCGTCGAGGAGCAGCCGGCGGGGGCAAAGTCGAGCCACTCGACGCCGAGAGGGAAAGCAGGAATCATCAGGTCGTGGTGCGTGTAGAGCGCCTCGTTGCTCTCATCGTACACGTGGAAGTCGAGGGAGGACAGGTCCTCTGTTGTCCTCGCAGTGATGATGACGTTGTCGGTCGGCACGATCTCGAGCTCCTCCCGCTCCGCCGCCTCGTCGTCCTCCTTCAGCGTGATGTACGGGTCCTCCTCGTTGTTGGCGTAGTACGTCAGACCCTTGATGTTGGCGAACGCGCCCATCGCTGGTTGTCAGTTATGCCTTCGATCATCCAAAGCTCACCGTCACCAGCTCCAGTGCCCTCGTCATACTCGTCCATCTTGAACGCGGACAGGTCGTTCGGGTCGTGCGGCTTGGCGTCCTCCTCCATCGCGTCGTCGTCCGCGCTGTCCTCCTTGCCCGACTCGTTTCCGTCCTCCTCGTCCACGTCCTCCCACTCTTCGCCCTCCTTCTTCTCCATCTGCGCCAGCTGCGCCTTGAGCTGCTCTAGCACACCCTCGCCGCCCATCTTGCCGACGCGCTCGAGCTCCTCGTCGTTCAACTCGTACTTCTTCGGGTGCGCCAGCGACTTGCCGCGCGGCACCCACGTCAGGGACGAAATCAGTGTTCCCGACATGTCGTGTGGTCGTGATCGGGGTCGGGGTCGATCGGTGTCGTTGTTGTGACGATTTGGGGTCAAATCTTCCACACCTAGTCGGTCCACCTGACGGCTCTCAGAACTTCGAACTTCTCCCAAGATTTGTGGTGGAGGCACGTGGTCTGATATCATCGCGTGACAATATTATTACGTGTAATGAGGCAGACTCACTCCGAAACATGGGTGCTGGGTGAAATGTAAATGGACGAATTACGTCATGCCCTGGCGCATCGAGCGGGTCGCGGTTCACCTTCGAGTGTCGCGTACCGGGGGGAGCGGGACATCGATCGCAGTCGGATTGAAGCTTGTTGTCCTTCCTGACATCTACGCACCACTCACTCGACTCACACACCACTTGTGCAAAGCAGTTGCGCCGGGAACGCCTCCCGGACGCACGTTAGCAGTTTCACGATGGGCAAGACCCCGACCTCGAGCTTCTCAGAGGAGCAGCTGAAACACAACCTCGGCACCCTCTCCTCCATCCCCCTCACTGTCTCCGACCCCTCCAAGCTCAGCGCCGAGTCCACATCCGCGACACCGTCGAAGAAGCTGAAAGATGCCCTCGACGAGCTCTCCGCGTCGGACCCGCCGTCCATGCACAAGCTGGCGCACCTCCTGAAGGACATTGCGCAGCCGACAGGCAACATCAGCGGTATCGCCAACGTCAGCGCGGTCGACTCCGCTGCCGAGGCAGAGATCCTCGCTCGCGCAGTCACGATCATCTGGTCTAACGTCACCGATGACCTCATTGACAGCGCACTCGAGCTCGACGACGACCTCACCTACTGGGAGATCGGTCTGCAGTCGCGGTGGGGAGCAGTCATTTACCTCGTGCAATGTAAGTGCAGAGTGGAGTAGCTTAATGTTGCCCTTGTCAGGCTGACCGTACAGCGCTCCCTAACCGTCTCCTCCACGCAGTCGGCAGCACCCTGACGCCGGGCAGCATCTGGAACCAGGTCAAGAGCATCCACTGGCCGAAGCGCGGGAGCCTCTTCCGGCCACTGCACGGCTATGGCTCTGAGAAGATTTCCGACCAGCTCGCCGCGATAACGTCGCCGGTGCGGCTGACGCGGAACGAGATGGTTGGCAACGCGCGAGCGCTGCAGTTCTCGCGTGATGCGGCTGCGCGCCGTGTCGGCATTCTCGCGAGCCAGGCGCCGAACTGGGCTGCACGCGAGGAGAATGGAACACTCTCGACGCAGTCAATGGAGGATGAGACGACTCGTGTGTACAAGCTTCTCTGTGTCGTGCTCGAGACTGGACCGCCGGACGAGAAGACGGTCCACGAAGTGAGCGTCGGCAAGCGCAAGCCGAAGAAGCAGGTTAAGCTCGCCGAGGCGAAGACTGTCGAGCTGCCCGCGCCCGAGGCAACGGCGCAGTCGCTCCTCGACCTCATGGCTGTTGGTCTGCCGGAAGCGCGGAACAATCTCAGCGACACGCTGAAGAACTACGGCCGGCCGTCGTTCGCTACGCGGTACTGGCCTGCGTTCCTCCTCCTCCCGCCGTGCCTGTACTACGCCGGACGTCTGTTTGGTAACAACAAGGAGTGGCTGAAGGAGCAGCTCGTGAACGCCAAGGAGACGGTGCGCGGCTTCCTCGTGCAGTGGGTGTGGGAGCCGATCGAGCACATTACCAAGACGATGCGCGGCGGCGGCGAAGGACTAGGCGTCGCGCCCGAGACGGTCAAGACGGACCGCGAGTCGCTCGACCGAATGGTCATGGATCTCGGCAAGGACTATTACCACATGGACAAGCAGCAGCTCGAGAAGCTGAAGGATCAGGTGAACGCGGGCGACCTGGAGAGCGTGCTCAAGGTGTACGAGAGCGAGATGCGGGCCCCGATCAAGAACGCCCTCTTCGGCTACCTCATCCGCACGCTTCTGATCCAAGTGCAGAAGACCAAGACGGACCTGTCGGTCGCGCTGCTGCAGCTTGACTCCCTGTTGCAGAGCCAGCAGCTGACCTTCGCATTCGTCGGTATTGCGCCCTCGATTCTCGTGCTCTGGATGGTTTGGGGCTGGATCCGCAACGTGACCAGCGGCGCGAACCGCGGCAAGGGCAGAAAGCGCCGCTACTTCTACGGCATGCGGAGCATCGAGCGCCTCCTGATCACATCGACGAAGGAGGACGGCCGCATGAACGACCGCGACCGCGGCATGCTGATCGTGGACGTCAGCGGCCTCCGCGTCTGGGCAGCGGGCATCAAGCGCTCGAAGCGCGAGGCGTTCCTCTCCGACCTCCGCCTGTTCGAGGACCAGAACCTGGACCGCGACGACAAACTCCGCGTCGTCGACCGCATCTGGCGCTGCTGGGGCCTGGACGGTACTCACTCCATCACTTAATGGCAGTAGACACGGTAGATCGCTCGCATACATTTGGGATGCCACGGTTAACGGATAACGGTAACGCAGCGGGCGCACGTAAACCAACACGGTCTGTGGGTTCAGACAAAGTCTGTTCTGGTGTTCTGTGTGAGATCCGTACCTCACTCCAGGGTCGCGCCGGTCTCAACAATGGAAGAGAACAAGTCTGGAAACGCTGGAACCCTCATAGAGCCAATCTCAGCACAACAATCTGATACAGCGCTCGGTCTCTCGTGGTGTCGCGGATCGTCTGGATCGTCTGTCTCAGAGTTTGGTCTTGTCCTGAACATGACGACCGGCTGGTCGCCATGCGGCGTGCTCGGTGAAACGCGGGAGGTGCACGAGTCAGATGCTCAGTGGTAAGAGTCGACGATTGTGGCTATTCGGCTTCGCTGCGGCTGAGCGATGGCGTGCGCCACCGCCGAACGCCCACCGCCGACTGACCCGTTCTGCACATGCTCCACAGCGCTCGGTGCGCTCATCTCACGTCGATCGATGCCGCGAACGGCGCAGCAGGTGCGCTTGTGGATCAGACTTGTGCGTCGGTGGCGGCGCATGTGGCGCTGGACCGGGAACAATAGCGAATCCATTGTTGTGTCCATGTTTCTCTGAACTCTCCACTAACGGTAACATCTACGGCCGCGCGATACATGGCCAGACCAAGTCAGCACATAGGCGCTCATGGCGCATGCATGTGGGTGCTGCGTAGAACTGACCCGGTTCCATCGCAGCGATGCGGAAAGCGGCGCCGTATGGCTGAGATGGGCTGAACTGACTCTGCGCGATGTGCACCCTCACCGTGAGCGCGCCGGGTGTGACAATGACCACGAGTTCTATTGTTCTCCCTCGCTGACCTTCAGCACCGCAACGCGCATACATATGCCGCTGTAGCTGGCGGCGCAGACTTGTGTTTCTGCATTCAACGAGCACCGCCTCCCCCGCGGACTCGCTCACCATCTTCTTCACACTTCCGCACTTACGCACTTACGCACTTTCCAGCAAACGACATCGACACACCCGACACGACAACACTCTTTGCCCTTCGCCGATTACCTTTCGTCCACAGCCAGTATGCACCTTCCCACCCGGGTGCTCGAGGAGCGCGCGCCGACTCTAGTGACGAGTTCCGCGGAGACGACGCTCCCGCTCGACCATCCCATTCACAAGAAGAAACCGCCCATCGTCGACCCGCTCCCTGTCAAGCGAGACAAGGACTTGCCACTTGAACACCCGATTCATCGCAAGAAACCCCCCATCGTCGACCCGCTGCCCGTCAAGCGTGACGTGCCGACCGAGACGGTTCTGCCTCTCGATCACCCAATTCACAAGAAGAAACCCGCCATCGTTGACCCAGTCCTCGTCAACCCTTATCCCAAGCGTGAGAAGTACCGTGATGACTTCTGGAAGCGCGACGGTCGTGGTGGTCAGGCAGAGGAGACCCAGACTACCCAAGACGCCCCTGCCGGAAAGGACGGGCAAATCAATGTCGACGCCTCCTCAAGCCCGCAAACCCTCATCGACGGCCTACCAGACTGCATTCGCAGGTGCCTGTTCCGTGCGCCGATTGGAGCGTGCGCCGCGGACGACTTCAAGTGTCTCTGCAGGAATGACATATACCTAACCTCTGTGATGGTGAGTGATGGTCCGTTGTTCGTGGCGAAATGGAGGAAAGCACAAGATGAAAGGACGACAAACTGACATTAGAACTGCTGGACGATCAACTGCGACGGCACCGAGATGCAGTTCGCAGTCAACGCGGCGGGGACCATGTGCTCAACCACGCTTGTGACTGGCCCCTGGCCGGCAGAGAGCAACATCCTCACCGCCCCCGTGATCTACAGCAAGACGGCCTGGAACATTCAGGCCGTCATGTCCTCCATCTGCGGCTTCATCCTGCTGCTCGCTATGGTTCTCGGCGGCCTCTCCTGCCGCGCTCAGGCGAGAAAGGAGGCATCCCACCGCAGCGGCACCGGGGGTACGAAAGGGTCGCGCGAATTCGTCTCCCAGGGCTCGGGGACGGGTAAGGGCTCGGCGTCGAACCGAGCCAGCGGCGGTCAACAAGTTACTACCTTCGGGTTCGGAGAAGAGTCGATCATGACTAGCCTCCCGCGCATTCCGACTGGACCTCGTAAGGTGCCCCGCTTCACGGCGGTGCCGTCGGAGGAGAAGGAGGCCGACGAGAAAGACGCAGCAGACGCCGACAGCTGGGACCTGTCCAACTCAAAGCACTCGCACTCGCGCACCCACAGCCGCTCGCACTCGCGTACGGGTAGCAAGAGCTGCAAGATGGGCAGCAAGGACGGACACGAGGAGAGGTCTCTGCTCCCCAACCCCGTCGACGACGGGGACGCATCCGATACTAGCGATATCGGCATGAGGGTCTTGCCCTACGCGCTATCGTCGCCTTCGTCGTCCAGTGGCGGGAGCCACAATGCGACGACCATCGTCATCGGCCCCGAAGCCACGAGCGGCCGCCGGCCCGACATCAGTCCTCTCGAGAGCGTCGGCTCAGTGCGCACGCAGGGCGCAGAGTCGTCGACCGAGGACGAACCCTTCGCGCGTCGCGGCGCCTAGTCTAGGCACAAGAGATCCACGAACAGTGAAAAGACGATTCCTCCCAGTTTATAATGCCCCGTTGCGGTGTCCCCCACTGTGAATGTAATGCGACGGACGTACAGGTCCTAGTAGTGTCCAGAAGTCAAATCTAGTCGTTGCATGCGTGGAGAATTGAGAGATAATGCATATATACTGTGGAGTTGGGTGACTGCGTTTACTGGCTCGCCTGCGGCTGCGCGGGCTCGGCGGACTCGGCGGGCGGGGCGACGGCCGCGGCATCCTGCTGGGCGAGGTTCTTGGCCTCGTCCGCAATCGCCGCCTCGCGAGCCGCACGGCGCGCCATGATCGCGCGGACGGTGTTTCCCTGCTGTCAGTTGCGGAGACGCTTGCACCACTCACAGCGTTGTTGTCCGGCGACCTCCAGCGCCACGCCTTCAGCTTCGTCATGACCTGCTTGCGGTGCGCCTTGACCATGTCGATGGCGAACTCCTTGTTCAGGAGAGCCTCGCGGGCGGCGGCCTGCTCCTCGCCCTGGCTGAGCGTGCCCCACTGGCCGGCGCGCATCTCCTCAACGTCGTCGGGGTAGTGGAACGGCTCCCGGAGACCGACAATAGCACGCTTGTAGTTGTTGTTGCGGCCGGACTTGCGGACCTTCTTTCCACCCTCTACTCGCGTGACCTCGCCGACGTAGACGTCGGTGCGGATGTAGGTGACGTCGAGGCCGTAGACGGCGTGCAGGTACGAACGGAGGTCGGTCTTGGTCATGTTAGTCGGGATACGGAAGGTCGCCTTCCAGGGGTCGTAAGCCTCGTGGGCCGGAGTGTGGTTGCGAACGAGGCGGATCTGGATGTTGGGGAGCCAGATCTTCTGTCCGACAATGGCCTGGCGCATGCCCTCCCTCAGAGGGACCTTGCCCTCACCCTCACGCTCGAAGAAGCTCCACTTGCTCTCCGGGGTGGCAGCGCCGCCCTCGAGAGCCGCCGCACCAGCGGCACCACGCACACGCGAGCGCCAGAGCTGGTTCACCTTGAGGAACTGGGCGCGCGCCTCAGACTCCTCGCCAGCGTAGTTTCCCGCGGCACGGTGGTCCTGGAACTCCTCCTCCATGCGCTGCGGGAACGGCTCGGCGTTGCGGCCGACGAACTCCTCGGGCTGGGTGAGGGGAGACTTCTTCTGGATGGCCTCGGCGAGCTCGGTCCGTCGTCGCCTGACGGCCATGGGGATCGAGTTGGAGGGTCCCGCGCCCGTCGTGAGGGCTCGGCGGAGGATGAACGACATGGTCGGGGGGTGTGGTGTGGGTTGAGCAACAGTGGTGAGCCCGCCTGCAAAAGTCCAGCCTCGACCACCGGCTCTCGGTGGAAATGAAAATGTCGGAAGCCACTAAAATCGGAAACTTTAGGCGCACGGAGCCAGATTGATCGAAATCGCACGCCTAACTGGGGATGGCGCCTAACTTCTCGGGAGCAAATGGGAGGGGGGCGGGGGTTGGATCAGACACAAACAAACGACTAACGTGAAAGTAAATAACGTCGCGGGCTGCAAGTACAGTCACTCGAGGGTCTATATCAACAGCAACAGATCTCACGCCAGACACACCACCCGCCATCTTGCTCTCGATCTTGTTGCTCCTCTTCTAGTCTCTTTTGACACACACTACACTCCTTCGCCATGCAGTGCCTCGAGGCGCGGCTCAAGTCCTACGACGCCGTGACGCGACCCAAACGCGCCGCAAAGGTCGCGTTCCCCCTCGATCCCGACCAGTACCCACACCTCACACCCGCCGCCCTGTCCAAGGCAGGCTTCTACCACCAACCCGGAAAGGAGAAGGACGTCGACTCTCATGACACGTGCAAGTGCTTCATGTGTGGCCTCGTGCTTGGCGGCTGGGACGAGGACGACGATCCTTTTGCCGAGCACGTTCGACGCGACGGCGAGTGCGCATGGAAGGAAGTCATCTGCCGTGTCGAGGTTGACCGTGCGAACGGCGGCGAGGGCAGGCTGAGGTTTGTCACCATCGCAACGCTTTCAGCTAATTCGTCCAGAAAGGTCTACGAGACAGCAGACCAGTTACCCAACTCTGATCGCATGAACAGGTACCGTGAGAACACGTTCGGAGACTGGTGGCCGCACGACAAGCCCACTGCCATGGACCTCGCTGCTGCTGGGTTTGTGTACACGCCTGGGCTTAAGGCGCCTGATGCGACGACGTGCCCTTTGTGCCTGTACGAGGTCGTCGAGTGGGAGGAAGACGATAACCCATGGTGCGTCGCGCCTTTGTGTATGCGTTAACAATCAGGGACATTCACCACCGCAAGGAGCCCGACTGCCCTTTCTTCACTGCGACGGTAGAGGTCACGAAGACCAAGGGTCGCAAGGCTACCGCCCGGACAACACGGCGGACGACCGCTGCGACCGCAGTTGCCGAGTCTGACGCCGAGCCGGAGGCGCCGAAGAGGCGAGGAAGGACGACAAAGGCAGCTCTTGCTGCTTCAACTTCCACTGTCGCCACCGAGGACGAGACGGCGCCGCCCAAGCGACGAGGACGCCCTCCGAAGGCATCTGTCGTCAAAGAGCCCGTTGAACCGGAACCGGCCCCGCCGAAGCGACGAGGACGACCGACTAAGAACTCGTCGGCCAGCGAGCTTGCGTTGTCGACGTCTACGCGGAGAGCAACCTCAACTCGCAGCCGGAGTAAGGCGTCGACCGCGAACGAGGTGCAAGAGGACGTCGACGACAGCCTCGAGCTCCCGCAACCGGAACCCGAGGAGGAACCCGAGCCGAAACCGTCCAAGTCTTCACGAGCTAAGGGCAAGAAGAAGGCGGAGCCGGAACCGGAACCGGGACCTGAGGTGGTAATTGAGGAGCCAGAGCCCGAGGTGGAAGCCGTAGAGCCAGAGCCAGCACCGGAGCCTGAGCTTGAGGCTGCCCCGGAGCCAGAGCCAGAACTCGTTGCTGAGCCAGAACCGGAGCCCATCGCTGAGCCCGAGCCCGCTCCCGAGTCTGAGCCCGAGCCCGAGAAGCCGAAGCGTAAGACGAAGCCTTTGCCGCGAAAGAAGTTGTCTGCTGCGACCGAGCCGGTGCGCAACCGCGACGTCCCTGCTGTCTCCACCAAGAGTGTCCCAAACCGGCCACTGGGCACCGCAGACTCGAACGTACCCCCTCCGCCACCGCCGGCAGCCAAGGGTTCGCCTTCCGTCCGCCACGCCGTCGACGCCATCGTTGGCAAGGAGGGCAAGCACTCGCCCCTGACCGAGGAGCAGAGGAACATGACGCTCGAGGACTATGTGCGGCTCCAGTTCAAGCTGCGGCACGAGGAGATGCGCAAGGAGGGCGAGAGCATGATTGCGGCCTGGGAGGCGCGCACGCGGGATGCGCGGACCAAGATCGAGATGGCGTAGGGCACGGCGTTGAACATTGTACTGTACTACATGTAGGATAATGCATAGACGATAGAATTACGGGACGACCTCGGTCTTGCGTGGTGACTGTGTTGCACTCGTCCACTGCGTGCGCTTGTGCGGCTTGGCGCCGAGGTCGAGCACCTCGGCTGACTCTGGCTGGACGGCAAGCACGGCAAAGTTCTCCCATGCGCGGGCCAGCGCTTCTTTCGTTTTCTCATCCGCGCCCTCATCAGAGGCGGGCTGGCATCAGCTCCTTCCACGTCTAAACCTACCAGCTCCTCGATCCAATTATTCGGGTCATCCTTGAGTTCAGCCCCGGGCTTGGGCCGACAAAAGCTCGCGCGCAGTTCGGGACTCAAGCCATCCCAAAGCTCCTTCCGCTTCCTCTCCCACCATTCGGGGCTGGACTCGGGCGCGTCCTTGGGGAATGTCGAGGCTAGGGTCTGGGCATCTTGTTCTGGGGTCGTTGATGGAGGGCATGGGAATGGGATGGGAGACGGGTACAGAATCATCCTGCCTTCGAGACGGACCTGGACGAGGGAGGGGAAGAGCCACGCAATCGCTGCGCCGTGCTCCATCTGCCGCGTTTTGGCCATACGCCTGTCCGTGGTGGTGAGGAGGAGGTGGGAGGGCGAAACTGGCGTCAGTTTACTGCATCGTCTTCCAAGCCGCTCGTGCTCGTTTGCCCTGTGCGCATCTCGCCATGGGATGAGGTTGGGTTATTGACACTCACACTCCCGATGCACGACATAGCGCACGTGCGGGGACGGATTCGCCGTCGCGAGCGAGTACACGCTGCTTTTAGTGTGCTGCTTCAGCTGCTGCTCGAGTACGGTGCGCCACTCGGGGGTCGTCATGGTGCGTTGATGTTGAAGGAGGAAGAGTGATGATTGAGCTGACCTCCACTTGGTTGAGTCCTTGGCGGACCGATGACGGAATCGAACCCTGGGAGATGGGAGAATGTCGGCAGAGCTCGGCGTCTTAGATCTCACCGTGCCGTGCCTGCCGCATACTGCCAAGTCTCACGACTCGTCAGGTCTCTCGCCGCCCGTTACACACGATTACTTTGCATAACGACCTATGTCCTTCTCGATCACGATTAGTTACAGAGCTATGACTTCTCTCTCTCGACCTGGGTACTACACACAGCGATTCACCGCTTAGTGGCTAGCCGCCGAGTCCTTGGACGCCTTGCGCTCGGCATTCTTGTCGATGCTCTTGCGGTGCCCGGCTGTGAAGGAGAGGCGGCGCGTAGGCTGGTCCTCCTTCGTGCGCTGGAGGAAGGACTTGAAGTCCTCCACGTCGGGGAGGACCTTGCGCGTCACCTCAACGTCGAACTCGGAGTCGTAGTTCTTGTAGAACTGTGAGTCAGCTATCATCGAAAAGGTTGTGTAGTGAGCTTGGGGTGGAAGACTCACGTTGCTCAGCCCGCTGATGGCGGATGAGACGTACTTGACCGCCGTAGCTGCCAGACCCATGGTTTCGTCGGGCTTCTTGCCATAGCAGTCCTCGTACGTCTCAATGATCCCGTTCATGGTGAGACTGTCGCCCGCGAGGGGGAGCTTGCCCGTGATACCCTCGTTCAGGGCCTTGGCACCGGCACGGCCAATGTCGCGGGTCGAGACCAGCATGATCTTCTTGGTTCCCAGCTGCTGGGGCGTGAACGTCTTTCGCCATAGCACGGTGCGGTACAGCTTGTGGCTGTAGGAGGCGTGCGGGAGCCAGTTGTCCATGAAGTCCGTGTCGCCGAGGACGGTGACGAGGGGGAAGCCTTGCTTCTCGATCTCGGCCTCGACTGCGCGCTTCCCGTGCATCCCGTCGTTGATCTCCTCGGACCCGCAGTTCGCCGACGCATACACGAAGTGGTGGCAGCCCCACTCCTTGGCTGCGCGCGCAATGTTCTTGCCTGATGGTCAGCTATGCCAACAAATCCATTCAGCTGTCTGGTTCGCCACTCTCCGATCTCGCAACAGGCGCTGCGTCATGAGACCATGAGACCAAGCCGCAGCAGGAACCGCTATCTCGCGGTAAGCCTCGCGCGGCGCAGTTCGGAAGCCACCCGGAGGTCATGTGCCTTGCCTCTTGAATCAGGCTCATCCGCCACCGAGTCACTGCTGTCGTCCAGTCATCTCAACTCGACTCACCCTGGGTAATCTCCTGCTTCTCCGGAATGTACCCCTGAACCGAGAAAACGCCGTACACCTCTCCGGGCTTGAGGTGCGTCGCACGGAGGGCGAGCGCAGGGTGTTCGCCGTACTCGGCAGAGTGTACGATGGTGACGCCGGGAAGGTCCTTCAGCGGCGTGGGCTTCTCGGAGCGCACGAGGAGGAAGATCTTGTAGCCTGGGTACTCGGAGAGGGCGCGGACGAAGGCACTGCCCTGCGCACCCGTGCCGCCGAAGACGACGACATTCTTCTCCCCCGTAGACGAGGTCGCGGTAGTGCCGGCGGTAGCGGCAGGAGCGGTGGTGGTCGTGGTAGTGGTGGTGGTGGTAGCGTCGGCCATGGTGGATGTTGCTGGCTGTGGGAAGCGGATGACTGGGCTGTCTACTTATACCTGTTCGCAGGATATGAATCGCACACAGATCGCAGAGATCCAGAGGTCACCGCTCGGAACGCACGCAAGACTAGCTGTTGCGCTAAGAGCGCGATCCGACGTGAGAAGCCTCAGTCGGCGCACTGAGCCTCTTGCCCAGCACCAGGTGAGCGGATCTGGTCGATGAGCGTGATGAGCGAGCTTGGCATGGCCGTCGGATGAGTAAGCAACACACGAATAAGGAGGCCGCGGGGCGACAGAGACGAGTAGAGAACATAGAGGTGTCGCAACAATGTCGTGCCGAGTTACGCCCATGGGCGCAGGTTACGACGTCATGTGAGGAACGGTGGGACGGCACGGAAGACCAGAAGGTGGGGACGGTGTGATGGCCTGCGGGTATTGCGAGGCGAAGTGGCGAGAGGCGAGCGCTCGGAGGAGTCCTCAGCGACTGAGGAATGAGAAAACAACGCGAGTTGTCCTCGCTCAAACACTGTCGACACCAACGTAACCGCTGCGTCGGATCCGACGCGGGCCAGACAGAGCCCAGTGCGGAGCTGAATTAAAGCCTGCCCGCCGGTGACATTCCTCGTCTGAAACCGAGCAGGTATACTGATACTCGCGTGAGCCTCCCAAGTTTACCCCTCAACACTCGGTGACCCGCGTCACGGTACTTGACACGACACGCACGCGCCTGATCTTTTGCTGATTAATGGTCCGTGAGCGGCATCGATCGTTCTCTTGGCGCGGCAGATAGTCTGCAACGTTTGTGGAGCTCCCTTATCGTCGGAATCGGAGCTACCCCTGTAGGCGTTGATACGCGAGCGGCAGAGACGCAGGGTGGTTCAAGCCTCGAGCCCTTGTCGGCGTCGCGCGTGATCCCAAAGCTCATGCTTGATGCGTTCGGGGAGATGTGCGCGACGGAGCTCTGTGGTGCTTGGGCCGCGGACTTCTCGTGTTGCTCCGCAATTGCGAGCAGCGTTCTGCCTCCTGGATCGCGACTTAGGTGTAGCGTCCATGAACCCGGCGGACACCAGGTCTGGGCCGGGCTGGGATCCACCGTTCCGCCCAACGGATCGACAGGGCACAACCGGTGTGGATCGACAGGGCACTCGAGATGATTTGACATCGCAGGTTCGTATCGCACGAGACGAGCGGCAACATCAGATGGCATCCTCGAAGGGCGCCCGGTCGACATGTGCATGCCGCGCACCATGAACGGCAGCACCACGTTCAGTTGAATGCCTGGGAGACACAATCAGACACGTCCTGCAGCGGCGGTGTGGGCGAGCTGCACCCTCCATCGACGTGACCGACGCAGTCATCGTCCTCCCTTTGTGGCAGTTTAGAGAGGTGCGTCATAACGCCCTTTCACCTCTCCACCTCAGAGGGGCACTGCGTTGCTAGATGCAAACCCGCCTGGTCCGAAGGATCTGGACGTCAGGCAGTCGACAGCCTTCGAGCTCTTCATGCCGCCCGGCCACGAGGGCGTGGGCGAGGCCGACGGCGTTCTGCGCGATCCATCTCCTTGACAATCCTGGCGCTACTAGTACCGGCGGTGCGCTATCCGCCTCCTTCTCCCAGTCCCAGCCGCCAGGGGGGAGTGCCGCCGGTCCGCGAGCTGGTTGTCCTCGGTATCGTCCAAGATACTTTTGAGCATGTCGGCGAAGTTGTGCTCCACTAGCTCCGCCGCGATCAGCTCCAGAAGTTCAGGAAAGGCGAAGCGTTCAGAGACGAAGTGAATTCGAGAGCGAGCACAGACGCCATGCAAGTGCTCCACGACAGTGGGCACTCTCCGCTCCCGCCTCAAGGAACATGCGTCATGCCAGGACTGCACGTATCCGTCCGCGTCCGGTACCGGGATTGCTGTCTGCATGCACGTGCTGCACGACACATTATCCCATACCGTGCGGGAATGCGCTCCCCTTCGTCCATTGCTGACGAACTCGGACACCAGGGTCTTCGTGGACCTGTGCCCCAAGGCTTGTGCGACTGGCGGTTGGTCGGGTTGCGTTGTGCTTGCCACAATCGGACCTACCATGACACCGACGAGTAACGGAAGTCAGTCCAGGGCACACGGGCTTTCGCTGCAGATTGAACGATGTCGGTGTCTTCGGGCTGCGACAGGTGTTATGACCTCCAGAGGTCGACTGTGGAGCAGTACTAGCATCAGATTTTGCGCTACGCGGCGTGTAACGCGGTGCTCATGTTGCGCTTCGTGGATGTACAGAAGAGCCAAGAATTGTGCCTCTCATTCCGCAGTGTGCCTGCTCCGGCGGACATAATCACGCTGGACTGTGCGCGCGGCTGAGACGCGTCGTCCCCCTCGGGCGGAGTAGGTCTCGCAGCCGCGCGGGATTGGGACGACACGGCTCATTGCGACTGTACTAACCCATCTTAGCGGCAACTTGCGCCCATTCCAGTCTTGCTTGCTACCCAGCTCTTCGATTTTGCACTCGATCTTGCTGCGCAAGGACGTGAAGGACGCGAGGTTGGACGGCTGAGGCGGCAGGCGTATTCCTCAGCGAATCGGTGGCGACCGAAGCTGCTTGGTTCGACAATGGGATAAGGCGTGTGGTCTCGTTTCGAGGACGCCTCCGGCATCCGCCATGCAGAGGAGCGCGAAGGGTCTGTGGGCATCGGCGGAGCGGGGAGATTGAGTGAACTTCCAGGTAAAGACAGGGTGGCAACGTGGCAAAGTGGTGATGGGCAATGGTCATACGTCAAAACACAACGAGGAAGGCACCTCCCTTCCCGACAGCTTCTCCGCCGATAGCCTGTGCCTCGCACTCGCACTGCGTAGGTCGTCAGCGTGCATGTGCAGCCCCCAGAAGCCGGCCAGCCGCGCCCAGGCCCTCACGCCGTGCCATCGCCGATGCCGATCTCAATCTTAGTGCGCCCCGCCACCGGGCTAATCCCGCCACACACGGCTGATCCGACAGCCGATCCGCAGCCGTTTCCATCCAAATCATTTTCTACGAGATGTAACATGATACGTCTCAATCTCGCCATCCTTCGGATCCAAGCATCAAAAGACATCGAAAAAAATGAGTCTGCCCCTTGACGGAGTCGAACCGCCGACCTTTCCCTCTTACCTGAAGCGACTTGACGTCGGCAGCATAGTAATGTAATGATTACGTAATCTTACGAAAGGAACGCAGCTACCACTGTGCTAAAGAGGCAGTATTAACCGTTCAGACAACGGCTTCTGTTACTTTTTTTGGTATAGGTTCTATATACGTGCCTGGGAGGATCCTAGTGGGGCTCGAGTCGCGACTGGTTTGTATCGCGCGGTGGCCGGTGGTGGGAGCGAGGTGGTACGGCTGAAGCTGACCATGTCGTCTGGGTTCAAGGGGAACCGCCATTCATCGCGAATGAGGTCCTCGGGGGTTACACACTGCTCTCTCCGCTCACGTCCGGCCCCTACCTAGCACGTTCAGCTGTCTTTCGTTTGCCAGGTCTGACGCCAGGTCGTATCTGTACGAATTGTACGGCTATGAGATGGTGACAGTTACACAGAACATCGTTTGCAGGACAGCTGCAGTGTAGGAGGCTGGTATGGGATCAGTTGATCAGCTGAAAAGGACCTCATTCGATAACAATGGAACTCCAGTAACACCACATGTGCCACACCGTCACAACTCGATGTGAGCTGATGTGGCCGCAGGCTGAGACGCTGGACATGGTTGCGATACTGCCAGCCAAACGGAGAACAGGTCAGCATACCAGTGCATCCCCTTGTCTTGTGGCAGTCTCGTCGACATAGCGGCTGTTACACTTCTGCGCGTCCGTCCAACCCAAGTCCGCCGGCGAGCTACGCTGCTCCTGCAAGTTCCAGTGATCCTTCACCGGCCCCAAAGAGGCCGGCACGCACCAACTGTGGATGTCCCTGCAAAGCTGAGAGCGCCATGCACTGCGCCACACACATGCTGCCGACTAGCTCCACAAAGTGCCTCTACATCTAGCGCATCGCTCACGGTCCCAGCAACAAGACAGAGTTATAAGGCTCCACCATCTGCCATAACTCCATCAAGGCTACCACACGACCACCCCCCTCTTCTCTCTCGCTCAGCGGTGCTGGGCGCACATGCACGGACGGCTCAAGCCGTATAAGAAGGACTGCTCACTTCCAAAGATACGGTGGAGATCAATCGATGTCCGCCCCGGGCGCACCTGTGCCTGCTGGGCCCTCAAATACTCGTAGGCGAGATGGCCGAGCGGTCTAAGGCGCTGTGTTAAGGTGACTTCAAGTTATCCTCCGCAGTCTTCGGACGTGGGTTCGAATCCCACTCTCGTCAAGAGAGTATTCAGTTACTCCCTAGCCTCACTTTTTCTCTTTTGTGCTTGTTGCTTTTCGCCACAGGTTGAGTACTTTCATCAGGTCTCCTACAGACATGGGTTTAAGCCAAGGTATGATACAGCTGTGTACACGGGCACGGGAGGCACGGGCTCGGTGCAGCAACTCGTGCTACGCAGCGGTCTTGTCGCCCTTCTCCTTTAGCGCGGCCAAGATGCCGGGACGCAGGACGCGGCTGGAGTCAGCTCAGTCTGCCAGCGTACTCACGTCCAAGTATCGCGTGTCGTGTTCTTGGAACGCCCATTGATGCCCTCGGTGAAGCGTGGCGTCTCCTTCCCCACAGCAGCAAGGAAGAGCTCCTGAAGCGCAGCCCCATCCCACCCTTTACGACCCGTGGGCTTGGCCATGTAGTTCTTGGGCACGGGCTTGGGATCCTCGGCGAGATACTTGATGATGAAGGGCTCGGCGGTCTTCTGCCATGCGTCGAGGCACTGTTTCGCGTTACGGCCCGCCACGCCGGCCCCGAAACGCTCAGTGCGCACTTTGCTGTGGCCGCAGTTCGCCTTAATCGCTGCCCAGAACAGCGCTGTGCGGTCTTCGGGGGACCAGCGGCCGGCGTGGCGGCGCGAGGATGTGGAAGGCTTAGCGGTCTGGGTGGGTTTGACGATGGGCGGAGTGGAGGGCTCGGTGTCACCGGGCAAAGGCTCGGACTTGACGCGGCGCCCGGTCTTGTCGGGCTCAAGGTCCTCGAGTTTCGGCTTGACGTCGGCCTCAGCCTTGGCTTTGCACGCACGCTTGGAGGGCTTGCGGTCTTCCTCCTCGACAACAGGTTCCACTTCGTCACCGTCGAGCTGGGGCTTCTCCTCAGCCTTGACGCCGCGGCGGTGACGCTTGCCGGGCTTGACGCTTTCATTCTCGCCCACGACCGCCTTAATGTTGTCGGGGTCATGCTGGGACTTGTCCTTGTTCTTGGACTTACGCGAGCGCTTGACGGGTTTGGTGTCCGTGTCAGAGGGAGCGGGCGTGACCTTGGCGCCCTCATCCTGATCCTCATTATCAGGCTCCGCCTTGTCGGTCGTCGACTTGCGCTTGCGGGGTGCGCGTTTGCGCGGCTGCGGGGAGGGCTCCGTGTCCTTTGCCTCGGGAAATGGCTCCTTCCCCTGGTCGTCATCGTTCGTCTTGGGCTTGCGCTTGACAGCTTTGCCTCGGCCGCGTCCACTGCGTCTCGTGACCTTCTTCTCCGGTTTCGTGCATTCCTCGGCGGGCTGCTCGGAGAGCTCGGGCTCTGCGGGCTCATCGGGATCCTCTGTCTCCGCGGGCTGGGGCCTGATGTAGTCGCTAGTCTTGAGACCACGGTGGCGCTTCTTCGCCTTCTTCCCCGGCTCGTCATGTTGTCCCTCTTCGGCATCTTCCGACTTCTTGGCCTGCTTGGGGGCGCCCGCGGGTTTCTGGGCTCGAGCGCAAGCGTTGCGGGTTCCGGTCCTGGTCGACGTGGACTCGTCGGCATCGGGGACGTACTCCGAGCCAGTGTCGGATTCGCCACTGGCGTCTTCTTCCTCCTCATCTTCGTCATATTCTTCAGCATCCTCCTCGCCATGCTCATCGGCTCCGGCGTTAAGAATCTCCTCGCTAACCTCGCCTGTCCCACCAGGGTCACTCAAATCACTTGCGTTCTCGGCGCCTCCCTCGGCGTTGTCCATATCGCAGTCATCCTGAGCCTCCCCGCCGTCCTTGGCGGCTGTGGTGCCATTGGCGAGCTCGCCAGCGGCCGCAGTCAAGTCGATGGCGATGGGCCTACAGTCATCAACTGCGACAGCTTCGTCTTCATGGGATTCAGCGAATCCAGCTGCAGAGTGCTTGGGAGTGTTGAAGAACGCTTCAATGTCGCTCTCAGTCACGAGCGGGCTGGCAGCGTTGTCGGGCTCGCCGGTGATGTCGATCACATCTGCCGCATTCATGCCACTCACGGAGAGGTCGATATTAAGCTCGGGGTCGTCAGCTGGTGTACTCATGCCGGTGGCGACGTCAGTGTGGTTAGAGGAGATAGAAGACGAACTGTGGGAAAGAATGCGAGAACGACGACGAAAGGACCTCTCAGCGCCCGGGGCGAGATGTGTCCGCACGAGGACAGCCAAAGGAGGGCGACACCATGCACACAGTCGGCGACAAGAGGTGACTGGACGACACTTCCGCACCTGACCTGCTCTCTGCGCCCCGGGGTTGTGCTCATGTTAGCGATGGATAGAAGATGAGGGAGGCAGTGAAGTCGTGGGTAATGCAAGTTGGGCCAGTTGCAGGTGGATACTGGCCGGTCTATCTGCTCCTGACCAAGTTAGGCCGATTACACAACGAGCGCGCGGCTTGTCTACGCCGATAGCCGCAGCCACCGGGCCCGCAAGCTACACTAGCATCGCAGCGGGAAGTCGTCCGACTATTGTTCAGCGGTGAGTCATCGAGGGCGCGAGGAATTGAGTGATGCGAGGAATGGAGAGCGCGTCGGTCGTCGGAAATCGACCATGACGCGCAGACTGCGCGGTCGAGTGAGCCGGTGCGCCTCGTGTTGACAAGGTTTGCCACCCAGGCACGGAAGACAGGGTGCAAGCGGAATCTTCCCGGCCAAGAACAGCTGGCTGGCCTGCATGGCCTGCATGGCCTGGCTGCTCAGGGCGTAGAGGTGCTTGCGTCAGGCCGGCCAAGCGGCTCGCCAGTGCAGCAGTAGTGCGCACCAGATGCACCAGAAACACGCGCTGCGCTTAAGCTCCATCAACAACAATCAACATTAAACACTCACATCGCACTCCGTCACAAACATCCTTTTCCCTTTGTCACCACTTTCAGCTTGTCACCTCCCACCCTTTGTCACCTTCACCACCTCCGACCTTTGTACGCACTTCCGGCACGTCTATAATACCCTCTCGCCAATCGACCAGGCGGCCACCCCGCGCCCCGTCTTCACCATGTCGAGCCGGCAGAGCGATGCTGGGTCCGACAGGTCGCAGCCGCCTCCGACCCTGTCCACTCATGAAGAATTCGAGCACCTCGCCGACGATCTGCTCGAGAAACACGGCCACGACGTCGTCAAGCTAAGCGAGCTCCCAGACTGTGAGTTCTGCACATCGGGCGAACTTTGTTGTGGCTGCCGCAGGGTGCGGCCCGTGCACAATTCGTGTGGTGTCCAGCCTCCCGATGATCACCACACCCCGTTTGCTGACTTACCCGCAGTGCTCGAGCAGTGCAAAGATCACGAATTCTTCAGTGCCGATGTGATCGAGAACATCCGAGTGACCTGCTTAAGCCTTGTTGACAAGGGGCAGGACCCAGAGCTTGCGCATCCCGAGCTCGTGAACCTCATGTCGTGAGTTGACGGCCTCGGCGGCGATCGGACATGACTGACCTCAGGCTACTCGCACAGGACCGTCCAAAGTCCGGGGCAACCTCACCGTCAGTGACATCGCCACCCTCGAACGGACGACAGAGCCACTCTAGAAGAGTGTCGGACCGCATCCGATCGCCCTCGGACTCATCTTCTTCGTCAGATGACGGCGATTACACCAGCCCTGGCGGACAGCATTCAAAGCTCAGCCAATCCACTTCATCGATCCCGCGACCTTTCCCTGGAGCCAACTATGCATTGCCCTCCGCCAAAGACAAGGTCGCGCCACTGCCTATTCGAAGCAAGTCCATCTCGGAGTCTTCCGCTCGCGATGACTCGCCTTTCTCAGCTCGGGCTCGAGCCGCAGAGAAATACAACAACATTGGATCTGCCGCCTTTGCCCGCCCCACCCCGCCGACGTCATGGCGACGCCAGAGCCGAGAGCTGAGCCGCGGCCCCGACGACATGCCGAAGAGCCCAGAGTCCGTTCGATCGGGCCCAAGCCGTAGTGCGAGCATCGCCAGCTCGATCGCCGCCACCTCGCCGCCACCGAACATGGATAACCCTCAGTCCCCTGGTTCTCCCGCTCTCGACAGCACGTCGTATGTTGGCGGTTTCTTCACGTCCCCGACACAGAAAGGCAGAAGCAAGCTGCCGGACGATGCTCATGAGCCAGACGCCATGAACTTGAACGACCTGAACGAGATCGAGGACAAGCTGCGAGTACCGAACGGGGGCGACCACGAGCGAGACCTGGCGCGCTTAGCGAAGCTGACTACGTCGTCGTCCAACTCGCTGCGAGACGAGGCCGCCACACTCAGGACCCAGCTTGAAGACGCCCAGCGCAAGCTCCGAGACACCGAGGCTGCGTTGCAGCGGCAGCTGGCAGATAGCGAGAGCATGGCGCATGAGGCGATGGAGATGTACGAGGGAGAGCAGGCGAAGCACAAGGAGACGCGGCGCGATGCCGAAAACATGCGCATTAAAAATGCCGCTCTGACCGCAGACCTGGCGGGGTTGGAGTCACAGATCGCTGGGCTCAGGTCGGCGCAGGAGACGTACGAGAACACGCTTTCCGGACTGCAGAAGCGGTATCAGGCGCAGCTAAAGGAGACGCAGGACCTGCGCGAGCTACTGGACGAGAAGGAGGCTCTGATTGCGAACCACGATGCTGAGGAGCAGGAGTGGCGCGAACACGACGAACGGCGCGAGAAGGAGCAGAGCGCGCTCAGCCGTGAGAACCGACAGCTCAAGGAGGAGTTACTCGACGCTGCACGCAGCAAGGTGCAGCTCGACGTGCAGAAGACGGAGAACCTGACGCTCCGCGAGACCATCGACCGCCTCAAGGCCGACCTGTCCCACTCGATGAGTCCATCGAGCAAGGCACCGGCAGCCAAGCCAGACGACTCGACGATCTCGAAGAGCTTAGGGCTCGAGATTCTGCGCGGTTTCGACACACCAGAGGCGGG
This sequence comes from Trichosporon coremiiforme, assembly GCA_039545355.1. Lineage (NCBI taxonomy): Eukaryota > Fungi > Basidiomycota > Tremellomycetes > Trichosporonales > Trichosporonaceae > Trichosporon > Trichosporon coremiiforme. The sequence continues at coordinate 1,466,522 of BCJJ01000012.1, forward strand.
CGAAATCTTGGAGGATCGCATCATCGAGACCACCATCACGCGCACCCTCATCCGCGCCGGCAACGAGGTCATGCAGTCCCAGGTGCTGCCCGAGGGCACGGCGATCGCGATCGTGGACGAGAACGAGGTCAGCGACCGCGATGCTCTGGCTTCTCCGCTGTCCTCGCCGTCAACACCAAAGTTCACCTCGCTCCCGAGTCTGATAAGCGACGGCGGCGAGGATGCGCACCCGCCCTACGACGCGTTAGACAGCGACGACGACGACGACAGCGCGTACCTTGCGGCGGCGCGCGAGTCGGGTGTGCACTGCTCGGTGATGGAAGATGCGTACAAGGCGCGCAAGGCGAAGGGCGAGCTTCCTCCACCGAAGCGACGTTCCATGACCCTGTGCGGTGCCGAGTTCAACGCTCCCGGCGTGGCCTGCATAGTGACGTGGACCATGCTCGGGGTCGCCATCGGCGTGTCCGCGGGCAGCTTCCTCTATTCCGGAGCCGGCGGGGACGAGCTCGCGCGCTTCCACGCTTTCATCGGACGCGGCATGATCGGAGAGGGCATCATGCCCCACGCCCGCCAAGCTGTATGGGAAGGATATAAGCTTACTGGTAACCTAATCCCGACTTGATGATTTATACGTATGATTTCACGACACGAACGATCCCCTCAGCGACACCTCCCGTAGTAGCTAGCGCCACATCTCATGTCTTGTTTGTTGTCCTCCTGTTTCTTATACTCTTTTAACTGCTCTTTGGGGTGTGCCATGCAACGTATCTACTCAGAACGTGTCAAGGCGCGATAAAGACAGCAGAAATCACTGGGAGATCTGGACCAGCCGCTGCGCCCGCACAGCGCTGAGCCTCGGCGGTCCAGTCAGCTACATCTCACATTGATTGTTCCCCAACGTCAGCGATGGAGATCGACTGCGGGGACCCAGGTCCAGGCACGAACATCGCAGCTGTCGGACATACACCACGTGGGCAACGAGTGCCTGAACTATCGGTGATAACAATCCGCCACGTGGTCAGAATCGGCTGCAAACGAGTTTCTGGAAAAGCTCCCGTCGCACAGATTCGGGCAGGCAGCGTCTGGGAGCCAGTGTGGTGGTGGTGGTCATCCGTCGTTTGGACTACCGTTCGCTCTCTAATCCTCAAGAAAAAAAGTAGACGAGTGAGTAGCTACTCGCAGCGCAACGACGACGACGACGGACTCCTCGACAACCCTCAGCCGACTGCTTCGTGTACCCCATCGATTTCCGCGATCTCGAGACACTTGGCTGGCAAGATTTCAGCTCGGACGACGAAGATTTTGTCGAGATGGCAGACGGATTAGGTCGTCTTGTGAAGACTGCTTGGGACGCAGCGACGAGTTGCCAGATTGACACGGCGTGGTGGACGAAGTCGTACAGGAGCTGTTTGAAGCCTGGGCTGCGTTGCGAGACCGTGGAGCTGGAGGATCAAGCTGGACTGTCAACATGTCTCTCGACCGACGATCGATTGCGAGGGTGCACGAGCGATCAAAGGGAGGAATAGGACCGGAATCGTCGTCGTTGCTGCTGTTGAACGCTGAAGCGTACAGCTTTGCTGACCTACAGGATGGCTCGCTTCACTGAGTACTCCGTCGTTGGACGCAAGCTCCCCACCGAGGCGGACCCTGAGCCTAAGCTCTACCGCATG